>SZWC01000907.1:299361-310422 GCA_023375785.1 Penium margaritaceum
CGAACCTATTCTATTTTGCGCGTACGAGGATTCAAACCCAGGACCTACCGCTCCAGAATCTAACGCTATAAGCACTAAGCCAACTCACATGGTATTCATATGATGTCCAAATGACATTATAAGGGTTCCTATGGGTAAAGGGCATAAAACAAGTGGGTGTAATATTAGAGGGTAGTTTTCAAAAGTGTGAATGGTAACAAAGTTAGTTTAATCATAAAGAAATCACGCAGATGGAATTTCATGTCTTGCAACTTCGAGCTTGAATAACCTTTCAACCATTGATCCGATTGATCAGCCGTAAGAAGGAAAGTTGACTACACACAGTTAAACTCTCTTTATGATATCCAGTGACACAAGCATACTTTGGTTGGTCATTGTGCATGGTAGCCACACCGTGCCACCACTTATCGAATGTCTTTGTACTTGCTCATCGATACCGAGTATTCCCAAACCATTGTTTCTCCCTCTGCCCATTCTTGACTTGTATTATGAGTTGTGAATGTTGAACACACACACTAATCTTCTTTGGTCATGAGCAGTGATGTATGCCTACTTGGGTAGGTCATTGTGCACGCTAGCCCCACCGTGCCAATACATACAAAAAATCTTTGTACTTGCTAGAAGATACATAGTATTTTGAAACTATGTTTTTCCCCTCTGACCCCATTTGTGACTCGTGTTATGGGTTGTGAATGGTGACCACCCATACTGAAATTCTTTGGTCATGGTTAGTGACATATGCCTACTTTGGTTTGTCACTGTACGTGGTCACCAGGCCATGTCACTACGTATAGAAGGTTTTTGTGCTTTCCAGTTGATAGCTAGTGTTCCAAAACCATTGTTACCCCTCTCTGACTATCTGTGACTCGTGTTGTGAGTTGTCAACGCTGACCACATGAAGTGAAACTCGTTGGTCATGGTCAGTGACATATGCATACTTCGGTTGGTCACTATGCATGGTAGCCACGCGATGTCACTATATATTGAAGGTATTTGTACTTGCTACTCGATGACTAGTATTCACAAACAATTGTCTTCCATTCTGGCCATTTGTGACTCGTGTTATGAGTTGTCAACGTTTACCGCACATGGTGACATTCTTTGCTCATGGTGAGTGACATATGCATACCTTGGTTGGTCACCGTGCATGATATGCACACCGTGCCACAACGTATTGTGGCTCCTTGTGCTTGCTATTTGATACTTGGTGATCCCAAACCATTGTTTCCCCCTTTGACCATTTGTGACTCGTGTTATGAGTTGTCGAAGTTGACCACACACAGCGGATTTCTTTCGTCAAAGGCAGTACATATGCCTACTTTGGTCGGTCATTTACATGGTAGCCACACCGTGCTACTACTGACTGAAGGTCGTTGCACTTGCTAGTTGAGAACTGATACTTCCATAGCATTGTTTCCTCCCCTGACCGTTTGTGAATCGTGTTATGGTTGGTCAACGTTGACCACCCATATTGAAATTCTCTGGTCATGGTCAGTAACATATGCCTAGTTTGGATGTTTGGTGTGCATATTTGCCATACCGTTCCAGTACGTATTGAAGTTATTTGTCCTTTCTAGTCCATGCACAGGGTTCTCAAACCATTGTCTCTCCCTCTGACCATTCGTGACTCGTGTTTTGTGTTGTCAGTGTTGACCACACACAGTGGACTATTTCGGTCATAGTCAGTGACGTATTCATCCTTTGGTTGGTTGCTGTGCACGCTAGCCACAATGTGCCACTACTTGTTGAAGTTGTTCGTACTTGCTAGTTGATAACTAGTGTTCCTAACCCAGTGTTTCCCTCTCTGACCATTTGTGACTCGTGTTATGAGTTTTCAATGTTGACCACACACTGTGACATTCGTTTGGTCATGGTCAGTGACATATGCCAACCTTGGTTTGTCACAGTACATGGTTACCACGCCGTGTCACTACGTATTGAAGGTATTTGTTTTTTCTAGTCAATAGCTAGTGTTCCCAAACCAATGTTACCCCCCTTTGACTATCTGTGACTCGTGTTGTGAGTTTTCAACGCTGACCACATGAAGTGAAATTCGTTGGTCATGGTCAGTGACATATGCATACTTTGGTTGGTCACTGTGCATGGTAGCTACGCTGTGCCACCGCGTATTGAAGGTATTTGTACTTGCTACTCCATGACTAGTAATCACAAACCATTATCTTCCACCCTGACCATTTGTGACTCATCTTATGAGCTGTCAAAGTTTACCACACTTAGTGACATTACTTGGTCATGGTCAGTGACATATGCCTTCTTTGGTTGGTCATCGTGCATGGTATCCACACCATTCCACAACGTATTGAAGCTCATTTTGCTTGCTATTTAATACTTGGTATTCCCAAACCATTGTTTCCCCCCCTCTACTCATTTGTGATTCGTAGTATGAGTTGTCGACCTTGACCAGACACAGGGGATTTCTTTCTTCAAAGGCAGTATATATGCCTACTTTGGTCGGTCATTGTGCATGGTAGCCACACCGTGCTACTACTGACTGAAGGTCGTTGTAATTGCTAGTTGGTATCTAGTATTCACAGACCATTTTTTCCTTCTCTGAAAATTCGTGACCCATATTATGAGTTGACAACATTGACCACACATTGTAAAACTATTTGGTCATGGTAAGTGGCACATGCCTCATCTGGTTGGTCATTGTGCATGGTAGCCACACCGTTCCACTACTTTTTGAAAGTCTTTGCACTTGCTAGTCAATAAACAGCAAAAGGTTTCTCCCTTTGACACCAGGTCGGTTTTTGTTTATTTGTTACGCGTAGGCGCCTTCAATGGAATACTACCTCCCACCCCCCTACAGGGATGTTCCATGGACGACCTGGAGGACACATTTGCGACCGCATTATGAGACCCCCCCTACCCCCCCACGGCTTAGGCTCGAAGGTAGAGTTCAAGTATCACAACACGGCCGCCCCCGCCCAGGTCGCGAGCCTATTCTGTATTGCGCATACGAGGATTCAAACCCAGGACCTACCGCTCCAGAATCTAACTCCATAAGCACTAAGCCAACTCACATGGTGTTCATATGATGTCCAAATTACATTATAAGGGTTCCTATGGGTAAAGGGCATAAAAAATGTGGGTGTAATATTAGAGGGTAGTTTTCAAAAGTGTGAATGATAACAAAGTTAGTTTAATCATAAAACAATCACGCAGATGGAATTTCAAACCTTGCAACTTTGAGCTTGAATAACCTTTCAACCATTGCTCCGATTGATCAGCCGTAAGAAGGAAAGTTGACTACACACAGTGAAACTCTCTTTATGATATCCAGTGACACAAGCATACTTTGGTTGGTCATTGTGCATGGTAGCCACACCGTGCCACCACTTATTGAAGGTCTTTGTACTCGCTTGTCGATACCGAGTATTCCCAAACCATTGTTACCCTCTCTGGACATTTTTGACTTGTATTATGAGTTGTGAATATTGACCACACACACTAAACCTATTTGGTCATGAGCAGTGATGTATGCCTACTTGGGTAGGTCATTGTGCACGCTAGCCACACCGTGCCAATAAATATGAAAAATATTTGTACTTGCTAGAAGATACATGGTATTTTGAAACTATGTTTTCCCCCTCTGACCCCATTTGTGACTCGTGTTATGGGTTGTGAACGGTGACCACCCATACTGAAATTCTTTGGTCATGGTTAGTGACATATGCCTACTTTGGTTTGTCACTGTAAGTGGTCACCACGCAGTGACACTACGTATAGAAGGTCGTTGTGCTTTCCAGTTGATAGCTAGTGTTCCCAAACCATTGGTACCCCCCTCTGACTATCTGTGACTCGTGTTGTGAGTTGTCAACGCTGACCACATGAAGTGAAACTCGTTGGTCATGGTCAGTGACATATGCATACTTTGGTTGGTCACTGTGCATGGTAGCCACGCCGTGTCACTATACATTGAAGGTATTCGAACTTGCTACTCGATGACTAGTATTCACAAACCATTGTCTTCCACTCTGGCCATTTGTGACTCGTGTTATGAGTTTTCAAAGTTTACCACACTTAGTGACATTATTTGGTCATGGTCAGTGACATATGCCTACTTTGGTTGGTCATCCTGCATGGTATCCACATCGTGCCACTACTTATTGAAGGTGCTTGTTCTTTCTAGTTGATACCTGGTGTGCCTAAATCATTTTCTCCCCCTCTGACCATTTGTGACTCCTATTATGAGTTGTCAACGCTGACCACACACAACGGAATTCTTTGGTCAAAGGTAGTACATATGCCTACTTATGTCAACGCTGACCACACACTCCGTATTTGCACAGTGTGGCTAGTGTGGACAATGACCTACTCAAGTAGGCATACATCACTGCTCATGACCAAAGAAGTTTAGTGTGTGTGGTCAACATTCACAACTCATAATACAAGTCAAAAGTGGGCAGAGGGAGAAACAATGGTTTGGGAATACTCAGTATCGACGAGCAAAAACAAAGACCTTCGATAAGTGGTGGCACGGTGTGGCTACCATGCACAATGACCAACCAAAGTATGCTTGTGTCACTGGATATCATAAAGAGAGTTTTACAGTAGGTATTCAACTTTCCTTCTTACGGCTGATCAATCGGAGAAATGGTTGAAAGGTTATTCAAGCTCGAAGTTGCAAGATTTGAAATTCCATCTGCGTGATTTTTTTATGATTAGACTAACTTTGTTATCATTCACACTTTTGAAAACTACCCTCTAACATTACACCCACTCTTTTATGCCCTTTACCCATAGGAACCCTTAAAATGTTATTTGGACATCATATGAACACCATGTGAGTTGGCTTAGTGCTTATAGAGTTAGATTCTGGAGCGGTAGGTCCAGGGTTTGAATCCTCGTACGCGTAATATAGAATAGGCTCGCAACCTGGAGGGGGGGGGCGGCCATGTTGTGATACCTCAACTCTACCTTCGAGCCTAAGCCGTTGGGGGGTAGGGGGGGTCTCATAATGCGGTCGCAAAATGTGTCCTCCAGGTCATCCACAGAACATCCCTGTAGGGGGGTGGGAGGTAGTATTCCAGTGAAAGCACCTACGCGTAACAAATAAACAAAAACTGACCTGGTGTCAAAGGGGGAAACCTTTTGCTGTTTATTGACTAGCAAGTACAATGACTTTCAACAAGTAGTGGAACGGTGTGGCTACAATGCACAATGACCAACCAGATAAGGCATATGCCACTTACCATGACCAAATATTTTTACAATGTGTGGTCAATGTTGTCAACTCATAACATGGGTCACGAATTGTCAGAGGGGAAAATAATGGTCTGGGAATACTAGATACCAACTAGCAAGTACAACGACCTTTAGTCAGTAGTAGCACGGTGTGGCTACCATGCACAATGACCGACCAAAGTAGGCATATGTACTGCCTTTGACGAAAGCAATCCGGTGTGTCTGGTCAACGTCGACAACTCATACTACGAGTCACAAATGAACAGAGGGGGGAAACAATGGTTTGGGAACACCAAGTATCAAATAGCAAGCAAAATGAGCTTCAATAACTTGTGGCACGGTGTTGATACCATGCACAATGACCAACCAAAGTAGGCATATGTCACTGACCATGACCAAATAATGTCACTAAGTGTGGTAAACATTGACAACTCATAACATGAGTCACAAATGGTCAGGGTGGAAGAAAATGGTTTGTAAATACTAGTCATGGAGTAGCAAGTACAAATACTTTCAATATGCAGTGGCACAGCGTGGCTACCATGAAAAATGACCATCCTAAGTATGCATATGTCACTGACCATGACCAACGAATTTCACTTCATGTGGTCAGCGTTGAAAACTCACAACACCAGTCACAGATAGTCAAAGGGGGGTAACATTGGTTTGGGAACACTAGCTATTGACTAGAAAAAACAAATACCTTCAATACGTAGTGACACGGCGTGGTAACCATGTACTGTGACAAACCAAGGTAGGCATATGTCACTAACCATGACCAAACGAATTTCACAGTGTGTGGTCAACATTGAAAACTCATCACACGAGTCACAAATGGTCAGAGGGGGAAACACTGGGTTAGGAAAACTAGTTATCAACTAGGAAGTACGAAAAACTTCAACAAGTAGCGGCACGGTGTGGCTAGCGTGCATAGCGACCAACCAAAGGATGAATACGTCACTGACTATGACCGAAGAAGTCCACTGTGTGTGGTCAACATTGACAACTCAAAACATGAGTCACGAATGGTCTGAGGGACAGACAATGGTTTGGGAACCCTATGCATGGACTAGAAAGGACAAATAACTTCAATGCGTACTGGCACGGTGTGGCTAATATACACACCAAACATCCAAACTAGGCATATGTCACTGACCATGACCAGAGAATTTCAACATGGGTTGTCAACGTTGACCAACCATAACACGATTCACAAACGGTCAGGGGAGGAAACAATGGTCTGGGAACATCAGTTCTCAACTAGCAAGTGCACAACCTTCAAACAGTAGTAGCACGGTGTGGCTACCATGTAAATGACCGACCAAAGTAGGCATATGTATTGCCTTTGACGAAAGAAATCCGCTGTGTCTGGTCAACGTCGACAACTCATAATACGAGTCACAGATGGTCAAAGGGGGAAACAATGGTTTGGGAACACCAAGTATCAAATAGCAAGCACAAGGAGCCACAATACGTTGTGGCACGGTGTGGATACCATGCACGGTGACCAACCAAGGTATGCATATGTCACTGACCATGAGCAAAGAATATCACCATGTGTGGTAAACGTTGACAACTCATAACACGAGTCACAAATGGTCAGGGTGGAAGATAATGGTTTGTGAATACTAGTTATCAACTAGCAAGTACAAATACCTTCAATATGTAGCGGCACAGTGTGGCTACAATGCACAATGACCACCCAGTGTACGCATATATCATTGACCATGAACAAATAATTTCACTTCATGTGGTCAACGTTGACAACTCACAACACGAGTCACAGATATTCAGTGGGCGTAACAATGGTTTGGGAACACTAACTATCAACAAGAAAGCACAGAGACCTTCAATACGTAGTGACACGGCGTGGTAACCATGTACAGCGACAAACAAAAGAAGGCAGATGTCACTAACCATGACCAAACGGATTTCACACAGTGTGGTTAACGTTGAAAAATCATAACACGAGTCACAATTGGTCAGTGGGGGAAACCATGGGTTGGGAATACTAGTTATCAACTAGCGGATAGAAATGTTTTTAACAATTAGTGGCACGGTGTGGCTATCGTGCACACTGACCAACCAAAGGATGCACACGTCACTGACTATGACCGAAGAAGTCCACTATGTGTGGTCAACATTGACAACTCATAACACGAGTCATGAACGGTCAGAGGGAGAGACAATGGTTTGGGAACCCTATGTATTGAATAGAAAGGACAAATAACTTCGATACGTTGTGGCACAGTGTGGCTAATATGCACACCAAACAACCAAACTAGGCATATGTCACTGACCATGACCAGAGAATTTCAATATGGGTGGTCAACGTTGACCGACCATAACACGAGTCACAAATGATCAGGGGAGGAAAAAATGCTATGGAAACATCTGTTCTCAACTAGCAAGTACAACGACCTTCAGTCAGTAGTAGCACGGTGTCGCTACCATGCACAATGACCGACCAAAGTAGGAATATGAAATACCTTTGACCAAAGAAATACACCGTGTGTGGTCAGTGTTGACAACTCATAATACGATTCACAAATGGTCAGAGGGAGAAACAATGGATTGGGAACACCAAGTATCAACTAGCAAGCACAAGGAGCTTCAATACGTTTTGGCACGGTGTGGATACCATGCACGATGACCAACCAAAGTAGGCATATGTCACTGACCATGACCAAATAATGTCACCAAGTGTGGTAAACGTTGACAGCTCATAACAGGAGTCACAAATGTAAAGAATGGAAGACAATGGTTTGTGAATACTAGTTATCGAAAGCAAGTACAAATACCTTCAATATGTAGTGACACAGCGTGGCTACCATGGATAGTGACCAACCAAAGTATGCATGTGCAACTGACCATGACCAACGAATTTCACTTCATGTGGTCAGCGTTGACAACTCACAACACGAGTCACAGATAGTCAAAGGGGGGTATCAATGGTTTGGAAACACAAGCTATTAACTAGAAACCACAAACAACCTCAATATGTAGTAGCACTGTGTGGTAACCATGTACAGGGACAAACCAAAGTAGGCATATGTCACTAACCATGACCAAACGGATTTCACAGTGTGTGGTCAACGTTGAAAACTCATAACACGAGTCATAATTGGTCAGTGGGGGAAGCCATGGGTTGGGAACACTAGTTATAGCCTAGCAAGTAGAAAGATTCTAAACAAGTAGTGGCACGGTGTGGCTAGCGTGCACGGTGACCAACCAAAGGATGCACACGTCACTGACTAGGACCAAAGAAGTCCACTATGTATGGTCAACATTGACAACTCATAACACCAGTCACAAATGGTCAGAGGGAGAGACAATGGTTTGGGAACCCTATGTATCCACTAGAAAGGACAAAGAACTTCAACACGTAGTGGCACGGTGTGGTTACTATGCACACCAAACAACCAAACTAGGCATACGTCACTGACCATGATGAAAGAATTTCAATGTAAGTGGTCAACATTCAGCAACCATAACAAGAGTCACAAATTGTCAAATGGGGAAACAATTGTATGTGAGTATCAGTTCTCAAGTAGCAAGTACAGCATACTTCAATCAGTATAAGCACGCTATGGCTACCATGCACAAGGACCGACCAAAGTAGGCATTTGTACTACCTTTGACCAAAGAAATCTGGTGTGTGTGGTCAGCGTTGACAACTCATAATAGGAGTCACAAATGGTCAGAGGGGGAGACAATGGTTTGGGAACACCAGGTATCATCTAACAAGCACAAGAACATTCAATAAGTTGTGGAACGGTGTGGATACCATGCACGATGACCAACCAAAGTAGGCATATGTCACTGACCATGACCAAATAATGTCACTAAGTGTGGTAAACTTTGACAACTCATAACACGAGTCACAAATGGTCAGAGTGGAAGACAATGGTTTGTGAGTACTTGTCATGGAGTAGCAAGTACAAATACCTTCAATATGTTGTCGCACAGCGTGGCTACCATGCACAGTGACCAACCAAAGTATGCATATGTCACGGACTATGACCAACGAATTTCACTTCATGTGGTCAGCGTTGAAAACTCACAACACGAGTCACAGATAGTCAAAGGGGGGAAACATTGGTTTGGGAACAGTAGCTATTGACTATAAAAAAAAAAATACCTTCAATACGTAGTGACACGGCGTGGTAACCATGTACTGTGACAAACCAAGGTAGGCATATGTCACTAACCATGACCAAACGAATTTCATAGTGTGTGGTCAACATTGAAAACTCATCACACGAGTCACAAATGGTAATAGGGGGAAACACTGGGTTAGGAACACTAGTTATCAACTAGGAAGTACGAACAACTTCAACAAGTAGCGGCACAGTGTGACTAGCGTGCATAGCGACCAACCAAAGGATGAATACGTCACTGACTATGACCGAACAAGTCCACTGTGCGTGGTCAACATTGACAACTCAAAACACGAGTCACGAATGGTCAGGGGGAAAGACAATGGTTTGGGCACCCTATGCATGGAATAGAAAGGGAAAATAAATTCAATACATACTGGCACGGTGTGGCTAATATGCACACCAAACATCCAAACTAGGCATATGTCACTGACCATGACAAGAGCATTTCAATATGGGTGGTCAACGTTGACCAACCATAACACGATTCACAAACGGTCAGGGGAGGAAACAATCGTTTCGGAATATCAATTCTTAACTATCAAGTGCAACGACCTTCAGTCAGTACTAGCACGGTGTGGCTACCATGTAAATGACCGACCATAGTAGGCATATGTATTGCCTTTGACGAAAGAAATCGGCTGTGTCTGGTCAACGTCGACAACTCATAATGCGAGTCACAAATGGTCAAAGGGGGAAACAATGTTTTGGGAACACCAAGTATCAAATAGCCAGCACAAGGAGCCACAATACGTTGTGGCACGGTGTGGATACCATGAACGATGACCAACCAAGGTATGCATACGTCACTGACCATGATCAAAGAATGTCACCATGTGTGGTAAACGTTGACAACTCATAACACGAGTCACAAATGGTCAGGGTGGAAGATAATGGTTTGTGAATACTAGTTATCAACTAGCAAGTACAAATACCTTCAATATGTAGTGGCACAGTGTGGCTACAATGCACAGTGACCACCCAGAGTACGCATATGTCACTGACCATGAACAAAGATTCTCACTTCATGTGGTCAATGTTGACAGCTCAGAACACGAGTCACAGATATTCAGAGGGCGTAACAATGGTGTGGGAACACTAGCTATCAAGAAGAAAGCACAGAGACCTGCAATATGTAGTGACATGGCGTGGTAACCATGTACAGTGACAAACAAAAGTAGGCAGATGTTACTAACCATAACCAAACGGATTTCACACAGTGTGGTTAATGTTCAAAACTCATAACAGGAGTCACAGTTGGTCAGTGGGGGAAACCATGGGTTGGGAACACTAGTTATAGCCTAGCAAGTAGAAATATTTTCAACAAGTAGTGGCACGGTGTGGCTAGCGTGCACAGTGACCAACCAAAGGATGCATATGTCACTGACTATGACCGAAGAAATCCACTATGTGTGGTCAACATTGACAACTCATAACACGAATCACAAATGGTCAGAGGGAGAGAAAATGGTTTGGGAACCCTATGTTTTTACTAGAAAGGACAAATAACCTCGATACGTAGTGGCATGGTGTGGCTAATATGCACACCAAACAACCAAACTAGGCATATGTCACTTACCATGACCAGAGAATTTCAATATGGGTGGTCAACGTTGACCAACCATAACACGAGTCACAAACGGTCAGGGGAGGAAACAATGCTATGGAAATATCAGTTCTCAACTAGCAAGTA
>SZWC01000907.1:316376-339861 GCA_023375785.1 Penium margaritaceum
ATGACCAACCAAAGTAGGCATATGTCACTGACCATGACCAAATAATGTCACTAAGTGTGGTAAACTTTGACAACTCATAACATGAGTCACAAATGGTCAGGGTGGAAGATAATGGTTTGTGAATACTAGTCATGGAGTAGCAAGTACAAATACCTTCAATATGCAGTGGCACAGTGTGGCTACCGTGCACAGTGACCAACCAAAGGATGCATATGTCACTGACCATGACCAACGAATTTCACTTCATGTGGTCAGCGTTGAAAACTCACAACACGAGTCACAGATAGTCAAAGGGGGGTAACATTGGTTTGGGAACACTAGCTATTGACAAGAAAAAACAAATACCTTCAATACGTAGTGACACGGCGTGGTAACCATGTACTATGACAAACCAAGGTAGGCATATCTCACTAACCATGACCAAACGAATTTCACAGTGTGTGGTCAACATTGAAAACGCATCACACGAGTCACAAATGGTCAGAGGGGGAAATACTGGGTGAGGAACACTAGTTATCAACCAGCAAGTACAAACAACTTCAACAAGTAGCGGCACGGTGTGGCTAGCGTAAACAGCGACCAACTAAAGGATGAATACGTCACTGACTATGACGGAAGAAGTCCACTGTGTGTGGTCAACATTGAAAACACAAAACACGAGTCACGAATGGTCAGAGGGAGAGACAATAGTTTGGGAACCCTATGCATGGACTAGAAAGGACAAATAACTACAATACGTACTAGCACGGTGTGGCTAACATGCACACCAAACATCCAAACTAGAAATATGTCACTGATCATGACCAGAGAATTTCAATATCGGTGGTCAACGTTGACCAACCATAACACGATTCACAAACGGTCAGGGGAGGAAACAATGGCTTGGGAGTATCAGTTCTCAACAAGCAAGTGCAACGACCTTCAGTCAGTAGTAGCACGGTGTGGCTACCATGTAAATGACCGACCAAAGTAGGCATATGTACTGCCTTTGACGAAAGAAATCCGCTGTGTCTGGTCAACGTCATCACTCATAATACGAGTCACAAATGGTCAAAGGGGGAAACAATGGTTTGGGAACACCAAGTATCAAATAGCAAGCACAAGGAGCCACAATACGTCGGGGCACGGTGTGGATACCATGCACGGTGACCAACCAAGGTATGCATATGTCACTGACCATGAGCAAAGAATGTCACCATATGTGGTAAACGTTGACAACTCATAACACGAGTCACAAATGGTCAGGGTGGAAGATAATGGTTTGTGAATACTAGTTATCGACTAGCAAGTACAAATACCTTCAATATGTATCGGCACAGTGTGGCTACAATGCACAGTGACCACCCAGATTACGCATATGTCACTGATCATGAACAAAGAATGTCACTTCATGTGGTCAACGTTGACAGCTCACAACACGAGTTACAGATATTCAGAGGGCGTAACAATGGTTTGGGAAAACTAGCTATCAACAAGAAAGCACAGAGACCTTCAATACGTAGTGACACGGCGTGGAAACCATGTACAGTGACAAACAAAAGTAGGCATATGTCACTAACCATGACCAAACGGATTTCACACAGTGTGGTTAACATTGAAAACTCATAACACGAGTCACAATTGGTCAGTGGGGGAAACCATGGGTTGGAAACACTAGTTATAGCCTAGCAAGTAGAAATATTTTCAACAAGTAGTTGCACGGTGTGACTAGCCTGCCCAGTGAATAACCAAAGGATGCATAGGTCACTGACTATGACCGAAGAAGTCCACTATGTGCGGTCAACATTGACAATTCATAACACGAGTCACAAATGGTCACAGGGAGAGACAATGGTTTGGGAACCCTATGTATTGACTAGAAAGGACAAGTAACTTCGATACGAAGTGGCACGGTGTTGCTAATATGCACATCAAACAACGAAACTAGGAATATGTTACTGACCACGGCCATAGAATTTCAATATGGGTGGTCAACATTGACCAACCATAACACGAGTCACAAACGGTCAGGGGAGGAAACAATGGTATGGAAATATCAGTTCTAAACTAGCAAGTACAACGACCGTCAGTCAGTAGTAGCACGGTGTCACTACCATGCACAATGACCGACCAAAGCAGGCATATGTACTGGCTTTGACCAAAGAAATACACCGTGTGTCGTCAGCGTTGACAACTCATGTTACGAGTCATAAATGGTCGGAGGGAGAAACAATGGTTTGGGAACAACAACTATCAACTAGCAAGCACAAGGAGCTTCAATACGGTTTGGCACGGTGTGGATACCATGCACGATGACCAACCAAAGTATGCATATGTCACTGAACATGTCCAAATAATGTCACTAAGTGTGGTGAACGTTGACAGCTCATAACACGAGTCACAAATGTTCAGAATGGAAGAGAATGCTTTGTGAATACTATTTATGGAGTAGCAAGTACAAATACCTTCAATATGAAGTGGCACAGTGTGGGTACCATGCACAGTGACCAACCAAAGGATGCATATGTCACTGACCATGACCAACGAACTTCACTTCATGTGGTCAACATTGACAACTCACAACACAAGACACATATAGTCAAATGGGGGTAACAATGGTTTGGGAACACTAGCTATTAACTAGAAAGCACAAATACTTTCATTATGTAGTGACACGGCGTGGTAACCATGTTTTGTGACAAACAAAAGTAGGCATATGTCACTAACCATGAAAAAACGGAGTTCACAGTGTGTGGTCATCGTTGAAAACTCATAACACGAGTCACAAATGGTCAGTTGGGGAAACCATGGGTTGGGAATACTAGTTATCAACTAGCAAGTAGAAATATTTTCAACAAGCAATGGCACGGTGTGGCTAGCGTGCACAGTGACCAAGCAAATGGTGCATATGTCACTGACTGTGACCGAAGAAGTCCACTATGTGTTGTCAACATTGACAACGCATAACACGAGTCACAAGTGATCAGAGTGGAAGAAAATGGTTTGTGAATACTAGTCATCGATTAGCAAGTTCAAAAACCTTCAATACATAGTTGCACAGTGTGGCTACCACGCACAGTGACCAACCAAAGTATTCATATGTCACTAAACATGACCAACGAGTTGCACTTCATGTGGTCAGCGTTGACAGCTCGCAACACGAGTCACAGATAGTCAAGTGGGGTAACAATGGTTTGAAAACACTAGCTATTAACTAGAAAGCACAAATACCTTCAATATGTAGTACCACCGTGTCGTAACCATCTACAGGGACAAACCAAAGTAGGCATATGTCACTAACCATGACCAAATGGATTTCACAGTGTGTGGTCAACGTTGAAAACTCATAACACGAGTCACAATTGGTCAGTGGGGGAAACCAGTGGTTGGGAACACTAGTTATCAACTAGCAAGTAGAAAGATTTTCAACAAGTAGTGGCACGGCGTTGCTAGCGTACACAGTGACCAACCAAAGGATGCACACGTCACTGACTATGACTGAAGAAGTCTGCTATGTATGGTCAACATTGACAACTCATAACACGAGTCAAAAATGGTCAGAGGGAGAGACAATGGTTTGGGAACCCTATGTTTTGACTAGAAAGGCCAAAGATCTTCAATACATAGTGGCACGGTGTGGCTACTATGCACACCAAACAACCAAACTAGGCATATGTCACTGACCATGATGAAAGAATTTCAATGTAAGTGGTCAACATTCACCAACCATAACACGAGTCACAAATTGTCAGAGGGGGAAACAATGGTTTGTGAATATCAGTTCTCGAGTAGCAAGTACAGCGAACTTCAATCAGTATAAGCACGGTGTGGCTACGATGCACAATGACCGACCAAAGTAGGCATATGTACTACCTTTGACCGAAGAAATCCGTTGTGTGTGGTCAGCGTTGACAACTCATAATAGGAGTCACAAATGGTCAGAGGGGGAGACAATGGTTTGGGAACACCAGGTATCAACTAGCAAGCACAAACACCTTCAATACGTTGTGGCACGATGTGGATACCATGCAGGATGACCAACCAAAGTAGGCATATGTCACTGAACATGACCAAATAATGTCACTAAGTGTGGTAAACTTTGACAAATCATAACACGAGTCACAAATGGCCAGAGTGGAAGACAATGGTTTGTGAATACTAGTCATCGAGTAGCAAGTACGAATACCTTCAATACATAGTGGCACAGCGTGGCTACCATGCACAGTGACCAACCAAAGTATGCATATGTCACTGACCATGACCAACGAGTTTCACTTCATGTGGTCAGCGTTGACAACTCACAACAGGAGTCACAGATAGTCAGAGGGGGGTAACAATGGTTTTCGAACACTAGCTATCAACTGGAAAGCACAACGATATTCTATACGTAGTGACACGGCGTGGTAACCACGTACAGTGACAAACCAAAGTAGGCATATGTCACTAACCATGACCAAATAATTTCAGTATGGGTGGTCACTGTTCACAACCCATAACACGAGTCACAAATGGGGTCAGAGGGGGAAAACATAGTTTCAAAATGATATGTATCTTCTAGCAAGTACAAAGATTTTTCGTATGTATTGGCACGGTGTGGCTAGCGTGCACAATGACCTACCCAAAAAGGCATACATCACTGCTCATGACCAAAGAAGTTTAGTGTGTGTGGTCAACATTCACAACTCATAACACAAGTCAAAAATGGGCAAAGGGAGAAACAATGGTTTGGGAATACTCGGTATCGACGAGCAAGTACAAAGACCTTCGATAAGTGGTGGCACGGTGTGGCTACCATGCACAATGACCAACCAAAGTATGCTTGTGTCACTGGATATCATAAAGAGAGTTTCACAGTGTGTAGTCAACTTTCCTTCTTACGGCTGATCAATCGGAGCCATGGTTGAAAGGTTAATGAAGCTCGAAGTTGCAATATTTGAAATTCCATCTACGTGATTTTTTTATGATGAAACTAACTTTGTTATCATTCACACTTTTGAAAACTACCCTCTAATATTACACCCACTTATTTTATTCCCTTTACCCATAGGAACCCTTATAATTTCATTTGGACATCATATGAACACCATGTGAGTTGGCTTAGTACTTATACAGTTAGGTCCTGGGTTTGAATCCTCGTACGCGCAATATAGAATAGGTTCGCGACCTGGGCGGGGGGGGGGGGGGCGGTCGTGTTGTGATACCTCAACCCTACCTTCGAGCCTAAGCCGTGGGGGGGTAGGTGGGGTCTCATAATGCAGTCGCAAATCTGTCCTCCAGGTCGTCCACGGAACATCCCTGTAGGGGGATGGGAGGTAGTATTCCAGTATAGGCACCTACGCGTAACAAATAAACAAAAACCAACCTGGTGTCAAAGGGAGAAACCTTTTGCTGTTTATTGACTAGCAAGTACAAAGACTTTCAACAAGTAGTGGAACGGTGTAGCTACCATGCACAATGACCAACCAGATGAGGCATGTGCCACATACCATGAACAAATAATTCTACAATGTGTGGTCAATGTTGTCGACTCATAATATGGGTCACAAACTGTCAGAGGGGGAAACAATGGTCTGGGAATACTAGATACCAACTACGAAGTACAACGACCTTCAGTCAGTAGTAGCATGGTGTGGCTACCATGCACAATGACCGACCAAAGTAGGCATATGTACTGCCTTTGAGGAAAGAAATCCGCTGTGTCTGGTCAACTTCGACAAATCATACTACGAGTCACAAATGGGCAGAGGGGAAAAACAATGGTTTGGGAACACCAATTATCAAATAACAAGCAAAATGAGCTTCAATACGTTGTGGCACGGTGTGGATACCATGCACGATGACCAACCAAAATAGGCATATGTCACTGACCATGACCAAATAATGTCACTAAGTGTGGTAAATTTGACAACTCATAACATGAGTCACAAATGGTCAGGGTGGAAGACAATGGTTTGTGAATACTAGTCATGGAGTAGCAAGTAAAAATACCTTCAATATGCAGTGGCACAGCGTGGCTACCATGCACAGTGACCAACCAAAGTCTGCATATGTCACTGACCATGACCAACGAATTTCACTTCATGTGGTCAGCGTTGAAAACTAAGAACACGAGTCACAGATAGTCAAAGGGGGGTAACATTGGTTTGGGAACACTAGCTATTGACTAGAAAAAACAAAAACCTTCAATACGTAGTGACACGGCGTGGTAACCATGTACTGTGACAAACCAAGGTAGGCATATGTCACTAACCATGACCAAACAAACTTCACAGTGTGTGGTCAACATTGGAAACTCATCACACGAGTCACATATGGTCAGAGGGAGAAACACTGGATTAGGAACACTAGTTATCAACTAGCAAGTACGAACAATTTCAACAAGTAGCGGCACGGTGTGGCTAGCATGCACAGCAACCAACTAAAGGATGAATACGTCACTGACTATGACCGAAGAAGTCCACTGTGTGTGGTCAACATTGACAACACAAAACACGAGTCACGAATGGTCAGAGGGAGATAAAATGGTTTGGGAACCCTATGCATGGACTAGAAAGGACAAATAACTTCAATACGTACTGGCACGGTGTGGCTAATATGCACACCAAACATCCAAACTAGGCATATGTCACTGACCATGACCACATGATTTCAATATGGGTGGTCAACGTTGACCAACCATAACACGATTCACAAACGGTCAGGGGAGGAAACAATAGTTTGGGAATATCAGTTCTGACCTAGCAAGTGCAACGACCTTCAGTTAGTAGTAGCACGTTGTGGCTACCTTGTAAATGACCGACCAAAGTAGGCATATGTACTGCCTTTGACGAAAGAAATCCGTTGTGTGTGGTCAACGTCGACAACTCATAATACGAGTCACAAATGGCCAAAGGGGGAAACAATTGTTTGGGAACACCAAGTATCAAATAGCAAGCACAAAGAGCCACAATACGTTGGGGCACGGTGTGGATACCATGCACGGTGACCAACCAATGTATGCATATGTCACTGACCATGAGCAAAGAATGTCACCATGTGTGGTAAAGGTTGACAACTCATAACACGAGTCACAAATGGTCAGGGTGGAAGATAATGGTTTGTGAATACTAGTTATCGACTAGCAAGTACAAATACCTTCAATATGTAACGGCAGAGAGTGACTACAATGCACAGTGACCACCCGGAGTACGCATATGTCACTGACCATGAACAAAGAATGTCACTTCATGTGGTCAACGTTGAGAGCTCACAACACGAGTTACAGATATTCAGAGGGCGTAACAATGGTTTGGGAATACTAGCTATCAACAAGAAAGCATAGAGACCTTCAATACGTAGTGACACAGCATGGTAACCATGTAGAGTGACAAACAAAAGTAGGCATATGTCACTAACCATGACCAAACGGATTTCACACAGTGTGGTTAACGTTGAAAACTCATACCACGAGTCACAATTGGTTAGTGGGGGAAACCATGGATTGGGAACACTAGTTATAGCCTAGCAAGTAGAAATATTTTCAACAAGTAGTGGCACGGTGTGACTAGCCTGTCCAGTGACCAACCAAAGGATGCATATGTCACTGACTATGACCGAAGAAGTCCACTATGTGTGGTGAACATTGACCACTCATAACACGAGTCACAAATGGTCAGAGGGAGAGACAATGGTTTGGGAACCCTATGTATCGACTAGAAAGGACAAATAACTTCTATACGTAGTGGCACGGTGTGGCTAATGTGCACACCAAACAACCAAACCAGGCATATGTCACTGACCATGACCAGAGAAGTTAAATATGGGTGGTCAACGTTGACCAACCATAACAAGAGTCACAAACGGTCAGGGGAGGAGACAATGCTATGGAAATATCAGTTCTAAACTAGCAAGTACAATGACCTTCAGTCAGTAGTAGCACGGTGTCGCTACCATGCACAATGACCGACCACAGTAGGCATATGTACTGCCTTTGACCAAAGAAATACACCGTGTGTGGTCAGCGTTGACAACTCATAATACGAGTCACAAATGGTCGGAGGGAGAAACAATGGTTTGGGAACACCAAGAATCAACTAGCAAGCGCAAGGAGCTTCAATACGTTTTGGCACGGTATGGATACCATGCGTGATGACCAACCAAAGTAGGCATGTGTCACTGAACATGACCAAATTATGTCACTAAGTGTGGTGAACGTTGAAAGCTCATAACACGAGTCACAAATGTTCAGAATGGAAGACAATGGTTTGTGAATACTAGTTATCAAGTAGAAAGTACAAAAACCTTCAATATGAAGTGGCACAGCATGGCTACCATGCACAGAAACCAACCAAAGGATGCATACGTCACTGACCATGACCAACGAACTTCACTTCATGTGGTCAACGTTGACAACTCACAACACAAGTCACATATAGTCAAAGGGGGGTAACAATGGTTTGGGAACACTAGCTTTTAACTAGAAAGCACAAATACTTTCAATATGTAGTGACACGGCGTGGTAACCATGTACAGTGACAAACAAAAGTAGGCATATGTCACTAACCATGACAAAGCGGAGTTCACAGTGTGTGGTCAACGTTGAAAACTCATAACACGAGTCAAAAATGGTCAGTGGGGGAAACCATGGGTTGGCAATACTAGTTATCAACTAGCAAGTAGAAAGATTTTCAACAAGTAATGGCACGGTGTTACTAGCATGCACAGTGACCAAGCAAATGACGCATATGTCACTGACTATGACCGAAGAAGTCCACTATGTGTGGTCAATATTGACAACGCATAACACGAGTCACAAATGATCAGAGTGGAAGACAATAGTTTGAAAACAATACTAGTCATAGAGTAGAAAGTACAAAAACCTTCAATATATAGTTGCAAAGCGTGGCTACCATGCACAGTGACCAACCAAAGTATGCATATGTCACTAAGCATGACCAACATGTTTCACTTCATGTGGTCAGTGTACAACTCACAACACGAGTCACAGATACTCAAGTGGGGTAACAATGGTTTTGAAACACTAGCTATTAACTAGAAAGCACAAATACCTTCCATATGTAGTACCACCGCGTGGTAACCATGTACAGGGACAAACCAAAGTAGGCATATGTCACTAACCATGACCAAAACGGATTTCACAGTGTGGTGTTAACGTTGAACACTCATAACACGAGAAACAAGTGGTCAGTGGGGGAAACCAGTGGTTGGGAACACTAGTTATCAACTAGCATGTAGAAAGATTTTCAACAAGTAGTGGCACGGTGTGGCTAGCGTGCACAGTGACCAACCAAAGGATGCACACGTCACTGGCTATGACCGAAGAAGTCCACTATGTATGGTCAACATTGACAACTCATAACACGAGTCACAAATGGTCAGAGGGAGAGACAATGGTTTGGGAACCCTATGTATCGACTAGAAAGGACAAAGAACATCAATATGTAGTGGCACGGTGTGGCTACTATGCACACCAAACAACCAAACTAGGCATATGTCACGGACCATGATGAAATTATTTCAATATAAGTGGTCAACATTGAGCAACCATAACAGGAGTCACAAATTGATAGATGGGGAAACAATGGTCTGTGAGTATCAGTTCTCAAGTAGCAAGTACAGCAAACTTCATTCGTTGTAAGCACCCTGTGGCTACCATGCACAAGGACCGACCAAAGTAGGCATATGTACAACCTTTGACCAAAGAAATCTGCTGTGTGTGGTCAGCGTTGACAACTCATAGTAGGAGTCACAAATGGTCAGAGGGGGAGACAATGGTTTGGGAACACCAGGTATCAACTAACAAGCACAAGGACATTCAATAAGTTGTGGAACGGTGTGGATACCATGCACGATGACCAACCAAAGTAGGCATATATCACTGACCATGACCAAATAATGTCACTAAGTGTGGTAAACTTTGACAACTCATAACACGAGTCACAAATGGTCAGAGTGGAAGAAAATGGTTTGTGAATACTAGTCATGGAGTAGCAAGTACAAATACCTTCAATATATAGTCGCACAGCGTGGCTACCATGCACAGTGACCAACCAAAGTATGCATATGTCACTAACCATGACTAACGAATTTCACTTCATGTGGTCAGGGTTGAAAACTCACAACACGAGTCACACATAGTCAAATAAGGGTAACTTTGGTTTGGGAACTATAGCTATTGACTAGTAGAAACAAATACCTTCAATACGTAGTGACACGGCGTGGTAACCATGTACTGTGACAAACCAAGGTAGGCATATGTCACTAACCATGACCAAATGAATTTCACAGTGTGTGGTCAACATTGAAAACTCATCACACGAGTCACAAATGGTCAGAGGGGGAAACAATGGGTTAGGAACACTAGTTATCAACTAGGAAGTACGAAAAACTTCAACAATTAGCGGCACGGTGTGGCTAGCGTGCATAGCGACCAACCAAAGGATGAATACGTCACTGACTATGACCATAGAAGTCCACTGTGTGTGGTCAACATTGACAACTCAAAACATGAGTCACGAATGGTCAGAGGGAGAGACAATGGTTTGGGAACCCTATGCATGGACTAGAAAGGACAAATAACTTCAATACGTACTGGCACGGTGTGGCTAACATGCACACCAAACATCCAAACTAGGCATATGTCACTGACCATGACCAGAGAATTTCAATATGGGTGGTCAATATTGACCAACCATAACACGATTCACAAACGCTCAAGGGAGGAAACAATCATTTAGGAATATCATTTTGTAACTAGCAAGTGCAACGACCTTCAGTCGGTAGTAGCACGGTGTGGCTACCATGTAAATGACCGACCAAAATAGGCACATGTATTGCCTTCGACGAATGAAATCCGCTGTGTCTGGTCAACGTCGACAACTCATGATACGAGTCACAAATGGTCAAAGGGGGAAACAATGGGTTTGGAATACCAAGTATCAAATAGCAAGCACAAGGAGCCACAATACGTTGTGGCACGGTGTGGATACCATGCATGATGACCAACCAAGGTATGCATATGTCACTGACCATGATCAAAGAATGTCTCCATGTGTGGTAAACGTTGACAACTCATAACACAAGTGACAAATGGTCAGGGTCGAAGATAATGCTTTGTGAATACTAGTTATCGACTAGCAAGTACAAATACCTTCAATATGTAGTGGCACAGCGTGGCTACAATGCACAGTGACCACCCAGAGTACGCATATGTCACTGACCATGAAAAAAGAATTTCACTTCATGTGGTCAACGTTGACAGCTCACAACACGAGTCACAGATATTCAGAGGGCGTAACAATGGTTTGGGAACACTAGCTATCAACAAGAAAGCACAGAGACCTTCAATACGTCGTGACACAGCGTGGTAAACATGTACAGTGACAAAGAAAAGTAAGCATATGTCACTCACCATGACCAAACGGATTTCACACAGTGTGGTTAACGTTGAAAACTCATAACACAAGTCACCATTGGTCAGTGGGGAAAACCATGGGTTGGGAACACTAGTTATAGCCTAGCAAGTAGAAATATTTTCAACAAGTAGTGGCACGGTGTGGCTAGCGTGCACAGTGACCAACCAAAGGATGCATATGTCACTGACTATGACCGAAGAAGTCCACTATGTGTGGTCAACATTGAAAACTCATAACACGAGTCACAAATGGTCAGAGGGAGAGACTATGGTTTGGCAACCCTATGTATCGACTAGAAAGGACAAATACCTTCGATACGTAGTGGCACGGTGTGGCTAGCGTGCACAGTGACCAACCAAAGGATGCATATGTCACTGACTATGACCGAAGAAGTCCACTATGTGTGGTCAACATTGAAAACTCATAACACGAGTCACAAATGGTCAGAGGGAGAGACTATGGTTTGGCAACCCTATGTATCGACTAGAAAGGACAAATACCTTCGATACGTAGTGGCACGGTGTGGCTAATATGCACACCAAACAACCAAACTAGGCATATGTCAGTGACCACGACCAGAGAATTTCAATATGGGTGGTCAACGTTGACCAACCATAACACGAGTCACAAACGGTCAGGGGAGGAAACAATGCTATGGAAATATCAGTTCTCAACTAGCAAGTACAACTTCCTTCAGTTAGTAGTAGCACGGTGTCGCTACCATGCACAATGACGGACCTAAGTAGGCATATGTACTGCCTTTGACCAAAGAAATACACCGTGTGTGTTCAGCGTTGACAACTCATAATACGAGTCACAAATGGTCAGAGGGAGAAACAATGGTTTGGGAACACCAAGTATCAACTAGCAAGCACAAGGGGCTTCAAGAAGTTTTGGCACGGTGTGGATACCATGCACGATGACCAACCAAAGTAGGCATATGTCACTGAGCATGACCAAATAATGTCACTAAGTGTGGTAAACTTTGACAGCTCATAGCACGAGTCACAAATGTTCAGAATGGAAGAAAATGGTTTGTGAATGCTAGTTATCGAGTAGCAAGTTTAAATACCTTCAATATGAAGTGGCACAGCGTGGCTACCATGCACAGTGACCAACCAAAGGATGCATATGTCACTGACCATGACCAACGAACTTCACTTCATGTGGTCAACGTTGACAACTCACAACACGAGTCACATATAGTCAAAGGGGGGTAACAATGGTTTGGGAACACTAGCTATTAACTATAAAGTAAAAATACCTTCAATATGTAGTAACACGGCGTGGTAACCATGTAGAGTGACAAACAAAAGTAGGCATATGTCACTAACCATGACAAAACGGAGTTCACAGTGTGTGGTCAACGTTGAAAACTCATAACACGAGTCACAAATGGCCAGTGGGGGAAACCATGGGTTGGGAAAACTAGTTATCAACTAGCAAGTAGAAAGATTTTCAACAAGTAATGGCACGGTCCATGTTGCCCTAGACTTTGCGACTTTCGGGCTGAAGTTGAAGTCACCACGTGGACCTAAGTCGACGTGGAGTCGACTTAGACTTTTGCTATTTACCCACCCGGGTCCACCCAGTCACCTAGACTGGGTACTCATTTTTGAACGGGGAAAAATTGGGATAAATCAGCCTTGGGTCAGCGCACAGTTTCAGACACTCTGTCCATCAAAGTTGACCTCGCGGCAGCCCATATCGATGGTGCCATGTTGTCATGCGTGTACATGCCCTCATGTGGAGTGTTGTTGCCCAGCACTGCTAAGATGGCCAATCAGGAGCCATCGATCGAAATCTGAACTTCATGCTCCAATGAGAGTGGGCCAAGCACGTCAAGACCTGCCACCCTAGCGATAGCCTCGAATGGAGCAATGGCAATTTGCGTGCATGAACCTTGTATCCATCTCCACGCTGGCATATCCTTACGTGGATCACATTCCCAGCATATGGACAGTTAGCAGTCCGCCCACCTGGGATGTCAACAACGTAGGGAAAGTCATTGAGCTCTGTTTGTGTTCGCTACCAGAGACTTGAAGACACTGCCATGGCAAGAGGGCCAGCAGCCTCTGCTGTGGTTGCAGCTCGTCCAAACCCAGCCACCGGTATGGCAGCCGTGCAGCCCCTCCAAGGTGACCTGCTGACCAGGGCCCTGTCCAAGTTTTTCAGACCTACTCCAACTGCCGCCGGCTACCCGGGGTTCTATTGTGGTGCTTGCGGAAACTCCTTTTCCGGTGGGAGTGACTGCATGAGGGGCCACTACGGAGCTGCAGTGAGCAACATCGCAAAGTGCATGGTGGCCCCTCCAGCTGCCCGTGCGCTTCTTGGACTGCCTGCCCTGGCACTTCCCGACGGGTTCACCGGAGCAGACATGAAGCTGTTCAATGGAGAGGGTGAAGCCTAGGGAACCAGGGACCGCCCGGTCAACTGGGCGCAACTGACTGCTGAACGCCAGCGCAAGGCGCTGAGAGATGCAGCCGGGGTAGGTGATAGCGACGACGAGGCAGCGGATGGCGCGTGCACCACCGCTGACCATGCAGTTTCTCCAGCCATGTCCCTCCTCCGTGGAGGCCCTGCAGTCTCCCTTGCATCCCTCAACAGCAGCAGGCAGACGAGCATGCGTGACCATCTTGACAACAAGGCAAACAGGGAGTGCCAGAAGTCTCTCGTCAAGGTCATGGCGTGTGGGGCAGTCCCAATCAGCTTCTGTTGCTGGCGCACCATGCTTGAGCTGATTGACAACGCCTGGTGCAACAACCCATCATTCCGGCTCCCATCCCGTGAGACGGTTACTGACACCCTCCTTTCCGAGCTAGACAATGAGCTGTCTGAATTGGAGCAGCCCCTTCGTGATGGGTGGGAGATCTTTGGGTGCACTTTGGGTGTGGATGAATGGTCGGACATCCAGATCCACCCCATACACTCTGCAATGGCAACAAATGCTGAGGGTACTTCGCACCTGTTCTCTTGTGATGCGTCTGGATTGGTGCGGGATGCAAACCATGTCGCAGCTGTGATTGACCTGGCCATTGCTGAAGTGGGTGCTGCAAATGTCGTGATGGTTATCACGGATAATGCTTCCACCAACAACAAGGCATTCAAGGCATTGCGTGTGAAGTACCCCAATATTTTTTTCACGGTGTGTGTTGCTCACAGTCTCGACCTCGTTCTGAAAGACATTGGGAAGACGGAGTGGGGAACCAATGTCATTGGGAGGGCAGAGAATACTGTCAGTTTCTTCAGGAACAAGGACGTGCTGCGGTCATGGATGAAGCAGGAGAGCGGTGGCAAGGTGTTGCTTCCAAGTTGTGCAACCCGCTTTGCATTTGTCCATCGCATGCTCAAGCGCCTTGTGATGCAGCCAGCTCTGAAGAAGATGGTGGATAGCACCAAGTGGCAGGAGGTGGGAGGAGCAGGCCGTGACACTGGATTCCGCGCTCGCAAGAAGGAGGTTCGCAGGCTGGTGCGCCAGTGTGTTTTATGGGTACAGGTGAAAGCTCTTGCAAAGATGATGGGGCCTCTTGTCTTGGCCTTACGCAAAGCTGACGCTGCTGGTGGCACCTTGGGCATCATCTACGAGGCTTTGCTCGATGCCACGGAGCAGCCGCAAGCCTTGGGTGTTGTACGTGGCAGCCGTCGTGCAGCTTGCAACCCTGCATGGGTCAAGTTTGCCATGGAACGTCTTTCGGACAGGTGGACAAGGCAGATGAACTGCCCTGTTTTTGCAGCAGCCCGGCGGATCCATCCGCAGCACTTTGGCCATAAGTTCGATGCTGATGAGAAGACTGTTGAGACGTGGAATCAAGTTGTCAATGCACTTGTGCCTGAAAGTGAGCAGGTGCTGCTGGAGGAGCAGCTGGATGCGTTTTCAAGTGGCCGCCTGACGGTGGATGAGGACCCAGAGCGGCAGAGGGATGTGGAAAGGGCAAAGCATGCGGTGGCGAAGGTGGTGACTGGTGAAGTGGCGGCATACCGCTGGCATGCACGGCACTTGACTCGGATGGGTGCACTCCGCAACTTGGCCATGCGCATTCTGGCTCAGCCATGCACTTCTTCTGAGAATGAGCGTTTTTTCAGCAAGCATGAGCTCATTCAGACAGCTCGCAGGAACAGGCTCAACACTTCAACACTTGAAATGCTGATGAGGGTGAACGTGCGACTGACCCGACTTTACGGCAAGGTGAAGGGACCAAAGCTGGCAGACGTGGTCAAGGGCTCTGCTGGAGAGGAAGAAGCAGAAAGTGGGAGCGACGTGGATGGGGAGTTGGAGGAAGGAGACCAGGAAGATGTTTGGGACCTTGATATTGCAGGAGCACAGGATAGTGGAGATGAGCTGGAGGCAGCAGCAGAGGCAAGAACCAATGGTGCTGCACGCGGTGATGGGGAGGATGAAGCGGTTATGGGCGGTGATGATTCTGACACAGACAAAGAGGATGAGCTGGATGAGGAGATTGAAGAGCTCAGTGAAGGTGGGAGCAATGACAGTGGGGATGGTGGGAATGAAGAGGAGGAAGAGGCAGCTGGAACTCCAGCCGTGGAGGAAGTTGCTAGGATTCTACGACGGGGTGTGAGGAAGCGCAAGGACTTGGAAGCACCACTTGCAGAAGATGCAAGTGGTGCAGCAGGAGCTGCTACCCGAACATCTACAACAGGTTCCTGGTCTGTTTCTGCAACAGCCCGCTCACAGGATGAAGCAGGTGCACGTACTCAAGTTGCTTCAACACGCTCAGTTACATCTGCAGCAGCAGCTGCTTCTGCAGTAGCACCTGCTACTGCTGTTGCCACGGGCCAAGCTGCTTCTCCAAGCCGCAACAGGAGGGCACGCCGTGGCTAGGACTTATGCATTGAATCTGTTTGGTCAGGTTTTCTTCCTTCCACTTTTGTGACTCAGATACAAAGCTTATCTTGACTTGTCACACAGCCAATGGTGTAACTTGCATTTTAAATGAATTTTCATTGCCATCTCTTGTCTGTATTGTTCCACAAGTATCTTTTGTCTCTTCCCACCTCAGTAAGGAATGATGTGAGGAAATGGTGAAGTGCAAAACATGAAGTAATGTAGTGAATTGCTGAACACATAGTAAGCACAGTGGTAGATAACACAACACCTAAATTCAGTGAAGTTGTAAACTTTGGTACAAAGACCTGATTTAAGTCAGTCCACAATGTTGCATTGCCTATCCCACTGTTTCTGGCAAAAATGACATGACCGACTTCCGACTTGGCTCAGCAATGGGCGACTTTTGACTTTAGACTTCCGACTTGGGCACCGACTTGGACTTGGAGAAGGCAACATGTGGCACGGTGTGGCTAGCGTGCACAGTGACCAACCAAATGGTGCATATGTCACTGACTATGACCGAATAAGTCCACTATGTGTGGTCAACATTGACAACGCATAACACGAGTCACAAATGATCAGAGTGGAAGACAATGGTTTGTGAATAATAGTCATCGAGTAGCAAGTACAAATACCTTCAATACATAGTTGCAGAGCGTGGCTACCATGCACAGTGACCAACCAAAGTATGCATATGTCACAAACCATGACCAACGAGTTTCACTTCATGTGGTCAGCGTTGACAGCTCACAACACGAGTCACAGATAGTCAAGTGGGGTAACAATGGTTTGGAAACACTAGCTATTAACTAGAAAGCACAAATACCTTCAAAATGTAGTACCACCGTGTGGTAACCATGTACAGGGACAAACCAAAGTAGGCATATGTCCCTAACCATGACCAAACGGATTCCACAGTGTGTGGTCAACGTTGAAAACTCATAGCACGAGTCACAATTGGTCAGTGGGGGAAACCAGTGGTTGGGAACACTAGTTATCAACTAGCAAGTAGAAAGATTTTCAACAAGTAGTGGCACGGTCTGGCTAGCGTGCACAGTGACCAACCAAAGGATGCACACGTCACTGACTATGACCGAATAAGTCCACTATGTATGGTCAACATTGACAACTCATAACATGAGTCACAAATGGTCAGAGGGAGAGACAATGGTTTGGGAACCCTATGTTTCGACTAGAAAGGCCAAAGAACTTCAATACGTAGGAGCACGGTGTGGCTACTATGCACACCAAACAACCAAACTAGGCATATGTCACTGACCATGATGAAAGAATTTCAATAGAAGTGGTCAACATTCAGCAACCATAACACGAGTCACAGATTGTCAGAGGGGGAAACAATGGTCTGTGAATATCAGTTCTCGAGTAGCAAGTTCAGTGAACTTCAATCAGTATAAGCACGGTGTGGCAACGATGCACAATGACCAACCAAAGTAGGCATATGTACTACCTTTGACCGAAGAAATCCATTGTGTGTGGTCAGCGTTGACTACTCATAATAGGAGTCACAAATGGTCAGAGGGGGAGACAATGGTTTGGGAACACCAGGTATCAACTAGCAAGCACAAGCACCTTCAATAGGTTGTGACACGATGTGGATACCATGCATGATGACCAACAAAAGTAGGCATATGTCACTGACCATGACCAAATAATGTCACTAAGTGTGGTAAACTTTGACAACTCATAACACGAGTCACAAATGGCCAGAGTGGAAGACAAAGGTTTTTGAATACTAGTCATTGAGTAGCAAGTACGAATACCTTCAATACATAGTCGCACAGCGTGGCTACCATGCAGAGTGACCAACCAAAGTATGCATATGTCACTGACCATGACCAACGAGTTTCACTTCATGTGGTCAGCGTTGACAACTCACAACAGGAGTCACAGATAGTCAGAGGGGGGTAACAATGGTTTGTGAACACTAGTTATCAACTGGAAAGCACAACGACCTTCTATACGTAGTGACACGGCGTGGTAACCACGTCTAGTGACAAACCAAAGTAGGCATATGTCACTAACCATTACCAAAGAATTTCAGTATGGGTGGTCACCGTTCACAACCCATAACACGAGTCACAAATGGGGTCAGAGGGGGAAAACATAGTTTCAAAATACTATGTATCTTCTAGCAAGTACAAAGATTTTTTGTATGTATTGGCACGGTGTGGCTAGCATGCACAATGACCTACCCAAATAGGCATACATCACTGCTCATGACCAAAGACGATTAGTGTGTGTGGTCAACATTCACAATTCATAATACAAGTCAAAAATGGGCAGAGGGAGAAACAATGGTTTGGGAATACTCGGTATCGATGAGCAAGTACAAAGACCTTCGGTAAGTGGTGGCACGGTGTGGCTACCATGCACAATGACCAACCAAAGTATGCTTGTGTCACTGGATATCATAAAGAGAGTTTCACAGTGTGTAGTCAACTTTCCTTCTTACGGCTGATCAATCGGAGCCATGTTTGAAAGGTTATTCAAGCCCGAAGTGGCAAGATTTGAAATTCCATCTCCATGATTTTTTTATGATGAAACTAACTTTGTTATCATTCACACTTTTGAAAACTACCCTCTAATACTACACCCACTTATTTTATGCCCTTTACCCAAAGGAACCCTTATAATATCATTTGGACATCATATGAACACCATGTGAGTTGGCTTAGTGCTTATAGAGTAAGATTCTGGAAAGGTAGGTCCTGGTTTTGAATCCTCGTATGCGCAATACAGAAGAGGCTCGCGACCTGGGCGGGAGGGGGCGGCGGTGTTGTGATACCTCAACTCTACCTTCGAGCCTAAGCTGTGGGGGGGTAGGGGGGGTCTCATAATGCGGTCGCAAATCTGTCCTCCAGGTCGTCTACGGAACATCCCTGTAGGCGGGTGGGAGGTAGTATTCTAGTGAAGGCACCTACGCGTAACAAATAAACAAAAACCGACGTGGTGTCAAAGGGAGAAACCTTTTGCTGTTTATTGACTAGCAAGTACAAAGACTTTCAACAAGTAGTGGAACGGTGTGGCTACCATGCACAATGACCAACCAGATGAGGCATGTGCCACTTACCATGACCAAATAACTTTACAATGTGTGGTCAATGTTGTCAACTCATAACATGGGTCACGAATTGTCAGAGGGGGAAACAATGGTCTGGGAATACTAGATACCAACTACCAAGTACAACGACCTTCAGTCAGTAGTAGCACGGTGTGGCTACCATGCACAATGACCAACCAAAGTATGCATATATACTGCCTTTGACGAAAGAAATCCGCTGTGTCTGGTCAACGTCGACAACTCATACTACAAGTCACAAATGGGCACAGGGGCAAAACAATGGTTTGGGAACACCAAGTATCAAATAGCAAGCAAAATGAGCTTCAATACGTTGTGGCACGGTGTGGATACCATGCACGATGACCAACCACAATAGGCATATGTCACTGACCATGACCAAATAATGTCACTAAGTGTGGTAAACTTTGACAACTCATAACATGAGTCACAAATGGTCAGGGTGGAAGATAATGGTTTGTGAATACTAGTCATGGAGTAGCAAGTACAAATACCTTCAATATGCAGTAGCACAGCGTGGCTACCATGCACAGTGACCAACCAAAGTATGCATATGTCACTGACCATGACCCACAAATTTCACTTCACGTGGTCAGCGTTGAAACTCACAACACGAGTCACAGATAGTCAAAGGGGGGTAACATTCGTTTGGGAACACTAGCTATTGAATGGAAAAAACAAATACCTTCAATACGTAGTGACACGGCGTGGTAACCATATTCTGTGACAAACCAAGGTAGGCATATGTCACTAACCATGACCAAACGAATTTCACAGTCTGTGGTCAACATTGAAAACTCATCACACGAGTCACAAATGGTCAGAGGGGGAAACACTGGGTTAGGAACACTAGTTATCAACTAGCAAGTACGAACAACTTCAACAAGTAGTGGCACGGTGTGGCTAGCGTGCACAGCGACCAACCAAAGGATGAATACGTCACTGACTATGACCGAAGAAGTGCACTGTGTGTGGTCAACATTGACAACACAAAACACGAGTCACGAATGGTCAGAGGGAGAGACAATGGTTTGTAAACCCTATGCATGGACTAGAAAGGACAAATAACTTCAATACATACTGGCACGGTGTGGCTGATATGCAAACCAAACATCCAAACTAGGCATATGTCACTGACCATGACCAGAGAATTTCAATATGGGTGGTCAACGTTGACCAACCATAACACGATTCACAAACGGTCAGGGGAGGCAACAATGGGTTGGGAATATCAGTTCTCAACTAGCAAGTGCAACGACCTTCAGTCAGTAGTAGCACGGTGTGGCTACCATGTAAATGACCGACCAAAGTACGCATATGTACTGCCTTTGTTGAAAAAAATCCGCTGTGTCTGGTCAACCTCGACAACTCATAATACGAGTCACAAATGGTCAAAGGGGGAAAAAATGGTTTGGGAACACCAAGTATGAGATAGCAAGCACAAGGAGCCACAATACGTTGGGGCACGGTGTGGATACCATGCACGGTGACCAACCAAGGTATGCATATGTCACTGACCATGAGCAAAGAATGTCACCATGTTTGGTAAACGTTGACAACTCATAACACTAGTCACAAATGGTCAGGGTGGAAGATAATGGTTTGTGAATACTAGTCATCGACTAGCAAGTACAAATACCTTCAATATGTAGCGGCACAGTGTGGCTACAATGCACAGTGACCACCTAGAGTACGCATATGTCACTGACCATGAACAAAGAATTTCACTTCATGTTGTCAAGGTTGACAGCTCACAACACGAGTCACAGATATTCAGAGGGCGTAACAATGGTTTGGGAACACTAGCTATCAACAAAAAAGCACAGAGACCTTCAATATGTAGTGGCACGGCGTGGTAACCATGTACAGTGACAAACAAAAGTAGGCATATGTCACTAACCATGACCAAACGGATTTCACACAGTGTGGTTAACGTTGAAAACTCATAACACGAGTCACAATTGGTCAGTGGGGGAAACCGTGGGTTGGGAACACTAGTAATTTCCTAGCAAGTAGAAACATTTTCAACAAGTAGTGGCACGGTGTGGCTAGCCTGCCCAGTGACCAACCAAAGGATGCATATGTCACTGACTATGACCAAGAAGTCCACTAAGAGTGGTCAACATTGACAAGTCATAACACGAGTCACAAATGGTCAGAGGGAGAGACAATGGTTTGGGAACCCTATGTATCGACTAGAAAGGACAAATAACTTCGCTACGTAGTGGCACGGTGTGGCTAATGCACACCAAACAACCAAACTAGGCATATGTAACTGACCATGACCAGAGAATTTCAATATGGGTGGTCAACGTTGACCAACCATAACACGAGTCACAAACGGTCAGGGGAGGAAAAAATGCTATGGAAATATCAGTTGTCAGCTATCAAGTACAATGACCTTCAGTCATTAGTAGCACGGTGTCGCTACCATGCACAATGACCGACCAAAGTAGGCATATGTACTGCCTTTGACCAAAGAAACACACCGTGTGTGGAGTGTTGACAACTCATAATACGAGTCACAAATGGTCGGAGGGAGAAACAATGGTTTGGGAACACCAAGTATCAACTAGCAAGCACAAGGAGCTTCAATACGTTTTGGCACGGTGTGGATACCATGCACGATGACCAACCAAAGTAGGCATATGTCACTGAACATGACAAAAAAATGTCACTAAGTGTGGTGAATGTTGACAGCTCATAACACGAGTCACAAATGTTCAGAATGCAAGACAATGGTTTGTGAATACTAGTTATCGAGTAGAAAGTACAAATACCTTCAATGTGAAGTGGCACAGCATGGCTACCATGCACAGTGAGCAACCAAAGGATGCATACGTCACTAACCATGACCAACGAACTTCACTTCATGTGGTCAACGTTGACAACTCACAACACAAGTCACATATAGTCAAAGGGGGGTAACAATGGTTTGGGAACACTAGCTATTATCTAGAAAGCACAAATACTTTCAATATGTAGTGACACGGCGTGGTAACCATGTACAGTGACAAGCAAAAGTAGGCATATATCACTAACCATGACAAAACGGAGTTCACAGTGTGTGGTCAACGTTTAAAACTCATAACACGAGTCACAAATGGTCAGTGGGGGAAACCATGGGTTGGGAATACTAGTTTTACAACTAGCAAGTAGAAATATTTTCAACAAGTAATAGCACGGTGTGGCTAGCGTGCACGGTGACCAACCAAATGATGCATATGTCATTGACTATGACCTATGAAGTCCACTATGTGTGGTCAACATTGACAACGCATAACACGAGTCACAAATGATCAGAGTGGACGGCAATGGTTTGTGAATGCTAGTCATCGAGTAGCAAGTACAAATACCTTCAATATATAGTGGCACAGCGTGGCTACCATGCATAGTGACCAACCAAAGTATGCATATGTCACTGACAATGACCAACGAGTTTCACTTCATGTGGTCAGCGTTGACAATTCATCACACGAGTCAGAGATAGTCAAGTGGGGTAACAATGGTCTGGAAACACTAGCTATTAACTAGAAAGCACAAATACCTTCAATATGTAGTACCACCGTGTGGTAACCATGTACAGGGATAAACCAAAGTAGGCATATGTCACTAATCATGACCAAAAGGATTTCACAGTGTGTGGTCAACATTGAAAACTCATAACATGAGTCACAATTGGTCAGTGGGGGAAACCAGTGGTTGGGAACACTAGTTATCAACTAGCAAGTAGAACGATTTTCAACAAGTAGTGGCACGGTGTGGCTAGCGTGCACAGTGACCAACCAAAGGATACACACGTCACTGACTATGACCAAAGAAGTCCACTATGTATGGTCAACATTGACAACTCATAACACGAGTCACAAATGGTCAGAGGGAGAGACAATGGTTTAGGAACCCTATGTTTTGACTAAAAAGGCCAAAGAACATCAATACGTAGTGGCACGGTGTGGCTACTATGCACACCAAACAACCAAACTAGGCATATGTCACTGACCATGATGAAAGAATTTCAGTAAAATAAATAACAATTCTTCAGAAAACCAGTAACAGGTAGCACATGTCACAAAAAGACAAAAAAACATCCACGAAGCACGAATTTTAGCTTCTTTAAAAATAAGGCGCGCTGATGCGGCTTGTCCG
>SZWC01000908.1:18542-32877 GCA_023375785.1 Penium margaritaceum
ACGTTGTGCAAGAAGTATGAGAGCAAGGATCCTGCATTCCTCATGCTTTTGGAGGAAAAGATGATGGCGCTGAAAATGCAGGGTGGTGAAGGGATGGAGGCGTATCTGGACAGGGCCAAGGAGCTGGCGAAGCAGCTGAGAGCGGCCGGCAACCTTGTGGAAGAGATGCGCTTCATCCTCCTCTTGCTGAGGGGACTCCCAACCAGCTACGACACGGTGCGAGAGACGCTGGAGTGCCAGCCAACTCTCGACCTCGACTTCATCTGCACACACCTGGTGCAGGTGTAATTGTGTCGCAATGCGGCAAAGCGCAATGGCGGCAGCAACAGTGAAGCAGCTTTCATGGCCATGGGCTCACGCAACCAGCAGCAGAAGCAGTCCGGGCAGCAGAGAGGCAAGAAGAAGGGCAAGTGCCACTATTGCCAGAAAGAGGGGCACTACAAGAAAGAGTGCTTCAAGTTCAAGAGGGACTAGAAGGAGCAGCAGCAGCAGCAGCAGCAAAAGCAGCAATCTCCATAGCAACAGCAGCAACAGTCACAACAACGCTAGCAGCAGCAGGAGCAGGAGAACCAGACTGGCGTGCGCCATTTTGGCAACATGAACGTTGCCAAGGAGGTGCGCGACCGCCTCTTCATGGCGAAGTCTGACATGTCGCAGAAGGAAAAGGCGGATCTGGCGTGGTACAAGGACTCGGGGTGTACCAAGAGTCTGACGCACCACAAGGAGTGGTTCACGCAGCTGCTCTCCATTCCCCCCCGTCCGATTGCTTTGGGTGATGATCGGGTGGTGTATGCTGAGGGGATTGGGATTGTGGAGATGTGGTTGGAGACCCCGCGTGGCATTGAAGTGGGAGTGTTCCATGGCGTGCTGTATGTGCCTGATGCTGCGTTCAACCTTCTCTCAGTGTCCTCTCTCACAAACACAGGACTACGCGTCGTTTTTGACGATGATTACGGCTACATCCTCGACAAAGAAACAGGAGAGGATTTGGCCAAGTCGGTGAAGGAGGGCGACATGTATCGCCTGCTGGGGGCCACCAAGATCCCGCGTGAGCAGAGTCTTGCAGCAGTGGTGCAGGCGACAGATGGCGAGATCTGGCATGCGCGCTATGGCCACATCGGCATGCGCGCCTTGTAGCAGCTTCAAGCAAAGCAGATGGTGCGTGACCTGCCTACCATCTCTAACTTTGAGCAGCAGTTATGTATCGGCTGTTTGGAGGGGAAGCAGCATCGCGAGGCGTTCTCTGGAGCAGGGGAGCGTGCAAAAGAGGTGTTGGAGCTGGTCCACACGGACTTGTGCGGACCGATGCAGACCCAGAGCTTTGGAGGCTCTAGGTATTTTCTCACCTTCATTGATGATTTCAGCCGTTACACTGCTGTGTACTTCCTTTCCTCCAAGGACCAGTGCTTTGACAGGTTCAAGGAGTTCAAGGCCATGGTGGAGAACCAGACTGGCAAGAAGATCAAGGCGTTGCGCAGCGATCGCAGTGGAGAATACCTAAGCAAGGAGTTCCAGGACTACCTCGCAGCAGCTGGCATCAAGGCGCAGCGTAATGCACCGTACTCACCGCAGCAGAACGGGGTAGCAGAATGCGCCAACCGTACCATTATGGAGTCAGCGCACTCCATGCTACACGCGGCTCGGTTGACCTACGACTTCTGGGCTGAAGCCGTGAGCACTGCGCTCTACATCAAGAACCGCAGTCCAACTAAGGCACTGGAACAGATGACGCCGTACGAGGCGTGTTTCGGCAAGAGGCCGAGCGTGGGTCATCTTCGCGCGTTTGGCAGCTTGGCGCACATGCACGTGCCAAAGGAGAAGCGGCAAAAGTGGGACGCGAAGAGTGCGCAGATGCTGATGATTTGCTACGACGTGGCAAGCAAGGCGTATCGCCTCTACGAGAGGGATATAGGCCACGTCATCATCTCTAGGGATGTCGTCTTCAATGAGAGCAACGTCATCGGCACCAACATTGTGTGTGAAGAAGCAACAGAAACAGCAGCTGACGAGACAGTGGGAGCAGAAATTCTTCCTGACCCAGTTTCTCCCGATCCTTCCTCTACTGTGACAGTGGGAGAATCACTTTACTCTCCCATGTCTGATGCAGCAGATACAACATCTTCATCGGCAGAAGCAGAGGAGGGAGATGTAGCACCACCAGCAGAAGCAGTTGTGCCAGCCGCACCGCGTCAGCCGCCTGCTAACGCTCCAGCTACAGGTCGGAGGTACCCTCTTAGGGTACGTTACAAGCCTGGTGAGCGCGGCCATTTCTGGATGCTGCAGAAACCAGAACAGATGAACGTTGCAGTTGCAGCAGATTCAGATGAGCCAACGTCATACAAGGAGGCCATGGCTGCACCGGATGCAGCAGATTGGGCGCAAGCCGTACAGCAAGAGATACAGTCGCAGCTGGACAACGGCACGTGGGAGCTAACTGAGCGTCCACCTGGACGTAAAGTGATCAAGTGCAAGTGGGTCTTCAAGAAGAAGCGGGGAGCAGATGGTAACGTGGAAAAGTACAAGGCGAGGCTGGTCGCCAAGGGCTACTCGCAGCAGGAGGGCATCGACTACACAGAAACTTTTGCCCCCGTTGCAAAGTTTGCCTCTGTGCGCACGCTCCTCTCTTATGCAGCAGCTGAGGACTTCGAGGTTCACCACATGGATGTCAAGACGGCATTCTTGAATGGTGACTTGGAGGAGGAGATCTACATGGAGCAGCCGGAGGGGTTCGTCATGGANAGCGGGGAGCAGATGGTAACCTGGAAAAGTACAAGGCGAGGCTGGTCGCCAAGGGCTACTCGCAGCAGGAGGGCATCGACTACACAGAAACTTTTGCCCCCGTTGCAAAGTTTGCCTCTGTGCGTACGCTCCTCTCTTATGCAGCAGCTGAGGACTTCGAGGTTCACCACATGGATGTCAAGACGGCATTCTTGAATGGTGACTTGGAGGAGGAGATCTACATGGAGCAGCCGGAGGGGTTCGTCATGGATGGCCAGGAGCACCTGGTCTGCAAGCTACAGAAGTCGCTGTACGGCCTCAAGCAAGCGTCGCGTACTTGGAACCAGAAGTTGGATGCGGCGTTGCAGTGCATGGGGTTTGAGCGCAGCGAGTGTGACTACAGCGTGTATCGCTGGCAGCATGAGCATGAGATCCTCATCATCATTGTCTATGTGGATGACATGCTCCTCCTTTCAAACAGCATGTCTGCACTGCAGGAGTTCAAGGAAGCCATGCAGGAGCGCTTCCAGATGTCTGATCTCGGGGAGGCATCATACTTCCTCGGTATCCAGATCGTGCGTGACCGCAAGTCACGCTCTCTCTCGCTGCAGCAGAGCCGCTACATCAAGGATGTTTTGCAGCGGTTCGGCATGGCAGATGCAAAACCCATCGGCACGCCGCTGGAGACGCGGCAGTACCTCTTGAGCTTCAATGGAGAAGCAAATGCAGCTGAGCGACAGAAGTACCAGAGCGCCGTCGCCAGTCTCATGTACCTGATGGTGGCAACCAGGCCGGACCTCGCACAGGCTGTGAGCGCTGTGAGCCAGCACATGGCTAATCCCGGACCGGAGCACCAGAAGGCAGTGAAGCGGATCTTCCGCTACCTTGCTGGAACCATCAACATTGGCATCACCTACAACGGCAATGACAACAGCATCATCGGCTACACAGACGCAGATTGGGCTTCAAACCCTGAGGACCGCAAGTCCATCTCTGGACATGTGTTCCTCATGAATGGTGGAGCCATCAGCTGGTGCAGCAAGCGGCAGGTGGTCGTGGCCACCTCGAGTACAGAAGCTGAGTACGTATCTCTCAGCTTTGGAGCCAAGGAAGTAGTTTGGCTCCAACGTCTCATGGCAGAGATGAGTGGGAGTGCAGCAGTTCCAGTTCCTGTGCGCGTCGACAACCAGAGCGCAGTCGCACTCGCCAAGAATCCTGAGCACCATGCACGCACCAAGCACATTGACATCGCATATCACTTCATCAAGCACATGGTGTAGGAGGGTGCTATCAAGCTGGAGTTTACTCCAACGAGCAAGCAGGTTGCTGATTTCTGCACCAAGCCACTGACCCGTGAGAAGTAGCAGTTATGCATGAAGGCATGTGGACTCAGCCGACTCTGACTGCGGCAAAGTGGGAGATTGTTGGAAAGGGAGCCATCCGACTCAATTTCAGGTCCACAAGAGCAAGTTCCAGGAAAGTACCAGATGCCTGCTCCGATCGCCAATCCAACTTCACCATTGGAAAGATCATGTGGCAAAATGTCTACGGTCCAAGTTTGAGGCCGATCCAACGGTCGGATTGGGAGATATGAATTTTCGAAGTTTCGGGGGTCATGGACCGTCGATGTGTGGGTGGGCATGGGTGATGGCTCCATGCCTTAGCCTGACTAGGAAAAAGGTACCTCTCCTTACTTTTTAGGTGAGGTGAGATCCTTGTGTGCTAGCCATGGACACATGGCGATTCTCCATGGGTTTGTGGGTATGTGACCACTAGGAGTGTGCCATGAGAGCATTCTGTAGCTCTCTAGGTCGTGTGTGAGTGGTCAGCCTGATTGCTAGGCTGATTTCCTCCCTTGTGTGAGATTATGGATTCTAGTGTGTGAGCCTTAGCCTCCATGGCTAAGTGGTGTGGCTTGTGAGAGGGCTGACTTGCCCAAGCTCTAGCTCTATATGTACTCCATCATTTTGAGTGATTGAACAACCATTCTTCAGCACAAGTGATGCCCTTCCAATCACACATGCTCGCTGCTCCAAGGCTCCCTCTCTCCTCCATTTCCAACAACGGCCACATTGGCATGCACGTCTTGCAGCAACTTCAAATAAAGCAGATGGTGTGTGACTTGCCAACCATCTCTAATTTTGAGCAATAGTTGTCCATTGGCTGTTTGGAGGGGAAGCAGCATCGCGAGGCGTTCACTAGAGCAGGAGTGCACGCCAAGGATGTGCTAGAGCTAGTCCACACAAACATGTATTGCCCAATGCAGACCCATAGCTTTTGAGACTCTTGGTATTTTCTCACCTTCATTGATGATTTGAGCCGTTACACTCTTGTGTACTTCCTTTTCTCCATGGACTAATACTTTGACAGGTTCAAGGAGTTCAAGGTAATGGTGGAGAACTAGACTGGCAAGAAGATCAAGGCATTGCGTACCGAGTGTGGTGGAGAGTGCCTGAGCAAGGAGTTCCAAGACTACCTCGTAGTAGCAGGCATCAAGTTGCAGTGGACCGCGCCATACTCGCCACAGCAGAACGGTGGAGCAGAACACGCTAACCGCATCATCGTTGAGTCGGCACGCTCTATGCTACACGCAGCTCGGCTCACCTATGACTTCTGGGCCAAAGCAGTAAGCACTGCGGTGTACATCAAGAACCGCAATCCAACCAAGGCCCAGGAGCAGATGACGCCGTACGATGCGTGGTTTGGCAAGAAGCCAAGCGTGGGTCATCTTCGTGCATTTGGCAGCATGGCGCACATGCACGTGCCCAGTAGAAGCGGAAAAAGAGCGCCAAGATGCTAATGATCAGCTATGATGTGGCAAGCAAGGCGTATTGTGTCTACAAGAGGGATACTAGCCACATCATCAACTCTGAGGATATTGTTTTCAAGAAAAGTAACGTCATCGGCACCAAAAGCATTTATGAAGAGGTACCAGAACCAGCAGCTGATGAAGCAATGGGAGCAGGAATTCTCCCTGACCCCGTCCCTCTTGAACCTCCCTCTACTATGACGGTGGGAGAACCACTCTACTCTTTCATGTCTGATGTAGCAGATACAGCGGCCTGGGAGGTACGCGACCTTCTCTTCACGGCGAGGTCTAACATGTCGCTGGTGGAGAAGGCGGATCTTGCATGGTACAAGGACTCAATGTGTACCAAGAGCCTGACGCATCACAAGGAGTGGTTCACGCAGCTGCTCTCTTTCCCTCCCCATCACATTGCAATGGGTGATAATCGGGTGGTGTATGCTGAGGGGATTAGGATTGTGGAGCTGTGTTTGGAGACCCCGCGTGGCATTGAAGTTAGAGCATTCCATGGCGTATTGTATATACCTGATACTGCATTCAACCTCCTCTCAATCTCCTCTCCCACCAACAAAGGACTAAAAGTAATCTTCGATAATGACTATGGCTACATCCTCAACAAGGATACTAAGGAGGAATTGGCCAGGTCGGTGAAGGAGGGTAACATGTACCGACTCTTGGGGGTGACTAAGATCTCGCATGGGCAGATTCTTGCAGCAGTACTGCAGGCAACAGATGGTGAGATCTGGCATGCGCGCTATGGCCACATCGACATGCGCGCCTTGCAACAGCTTCAAGCAAACCACATGGTGCATGACTTGGCCATCATCTCCAACTCTGAGCAGCAGTTGTGCATCGGCAATTTGGAAAGGAAGCAACATTGGGTGTCTGGAAGTGGGACATTCTCTGGAGCAAGGGAGCGTACAAAGGAGGTGCAGGAGGTGGTCCACATATACTTTTATTGCCCGATGCAGATCCAGAGCTTTGGAGGCTGTAGGTATTTTTTGACCTTTATTGATGATTTCGGCCGCTAAACTGATGTGTACTTCATTGCTTCCAAGGACCAGTTCTTTGACTGGTTCAAGGAGTTCAAGGCAATGGTGGAGAACCAGACTGGCAAGACGATCAAGGCGTTGTACAGCAATTGCCGTGGAGAGTACCTGAGTAAAGAGTTACGGGACTATCTTGTAGCAGCTTTCATCAAGGCGCAGCGTACTGTGCCATATCCATCTCAGCAGAACGGTGTAGCAGAACGCACCATTGTTGAGTCGTCATGCTCCATGTTATACGCGGCTTGGCTGACCTACAACTTCTGGGCCAAAGTCATGAGTACTGCGGTGTACATCAAGAGCCGGAGTCCTACTAAGACGCTGGAACAGAGGACACTGTATGAGGCGTGGTTTGGTAAGAAGTCGAGCGTGTATCACCTTCACGCATTTGGCAGCTTGGCCTAGATGCACCTGCCGAAGGAGACGTGGCAAAGTCAGATGCAAAGAATGCACAAATGCTGATGATCAGCTACGTACTGGTAAATAAGACCTATCGCCTCTGTAAGAGGGATACGTGTCATATTATCATCTCCAGGGATGTCGTCTTCAACAAGAGCAACGTCATCGGCACCAACGTTGTCTGTGAAGAGGCAACAAAACCAGCAGCCGACGAGATAGTGGGAGCGGATACACTCCCTGACCGAGTCTCTCCTGACCCTTCCTCTACTATGACAATGGGAGAATCATTCTACCCTCCCATGTCAGATGCAACGGATACAACAATCTCATCGGCAGAAACAAAGGAGGGAGATACAGCACCACCAGTACCACTAGTTGTGCCAGCAATACCACACCAGTTGCCTTCTAACGCTCCAGTACCCGGTCGCAGGTACCCTCTTAGGGTGCGCTACAAGCCTGGTGAGCACGGCCATTTCTGGATGTTGCAGAAACCAGAACAGATGAACGTCGCAGTTGCAGCATATTCAGATGAGCCATTGTCATACAAGGAGGCCATGACTGCACCAGATACAACAGATTGGGCACAAGCTCTACAGCAGGAGATATAGTTGTAGCTGGACAACGGCACGTGGGAGCTGACTGAGCGTCCACCTGGAGACAAGGTGATCAAGTACAAGTGGGTGTTCAAGAAGAGGAGATCATATGGGAACCTAGATAAGTACAAGGCAAGGCTGGTTGCCAAGGGCTACTCATAATAGGAGGGGATCGACTACACAGAAACGTTTGTCCTTATTGCAATGTTTACCTCGGTACGTACGCTCCTCTCTTATGCAACAGTAAAGGAGTTTGAGATTCACCACATCGATGTTAAGACGACATTATTGAATGGTGACTTGGAGGAGGAAATCTACATGGAGCAGCCGGAGGGGTTCATCATGGATGGCCAACAGCACCTGGTTTGCAAGTTGCACAAGTCGCTAAACGGCCTCAAGTAAGCGTTGCGTGCTTGGAACAAGAAGTTGGATACGGCACTGCATTGCATGGGATTTGAATGTAGCGAGTATAACTATAGTGCGTATCGCTGGCAGTATGACCATGAGGTCCGCATCATCATTGTCTATGTGGATGACATGCTCCTCTTTTCCAAAAACATGTCTGCACTACAGGAGTTCAAAGAGGCCATGTAGTAGCGCTTCTAGATATCTGATCACGGGGATGCCATATACTTCCTTAGCATCCAAATCACGCGTGACCACAAGTCACGCTCTCTGTCCCTACAACAGAGTCGTTACATCAATGACGTCTTGCAAAATTTTGGCATGGCAGAGGCCAAACCCATCGGCACGCCGCTGGAGACGCGACAGTACCTCGTGAGCTTCATTGGAGAAGCAGATGTAGCTTAGCGGTAGAAGTACCAGAGAGCCATCGGCAGTCTCATGCACTTGATGGTGGCAACCAGGCCAGACCTCGCACAGGCTATGAGCGATGTGAGCCAGTACATGGCTAATCCCGGACCTAAGCACAAAAAGGTAGTGAAGCAGATCTTCTGCTACCTTGCTCGAACCATCAATGTCGCCATCACGTATAACGACGACAATAAAATCATCGGTTACACAGACACATATTAGGCTTCAAATACTGAGGAGTGCAAGTCCATCTCCGGAGATGTGTTTATCATGAATGAAGGTGCCATGAACAGGTGTTACAAGCGGCAGGAGGTCGTGCCTACCTCAAGCACAGAAGTTGTGTACGTTGTTGGAAAGGGAGCCATCCGGCTCAATTTCAGGTCCACATGAGCAAGTTCCAGGAAAGTGCCAGATGCCTGCTCCGATCGCCAATACGACTTCACCATTGGAAAGATCATGTGGCAAAATTTATACGGTCCAAGTTTGAGGCTGATCCAACAGTCGGATTGGGAGATATGAATTTTTGAAGTTTCGGGGGTCATGGACCGTCGATGTGTGGGTGGGCATGGGTGATGGCTCCATGCCTTAGCCTGAGAAAAGAAAAAGGCAAGAGGTCCAGGGTCAAGACCTGATGGGAGAAATATCCAAAAAGGTCCTTGGTCTTAGGATTGCCTTGTCAGAGTGTACTGACTAGGATAAAGGTACCTCTCCTTACTTTTTAGGTGAGGTGAGATCCTTGTGTGCTAGCCATGGACACATGGCGATTCACCATGGGTTTGTGGGTTATGTGACCACTAGGAGTGTGCCATGAGAGCATTCTCTAGCTCTCTAGGTCGTGTGTGAGTGGTCAGCCTGATTGCTAGGCTGATTTCCTCCCTTGTGTGAGATTATGGATTCTAGTGTGTGAGCCTTAGCCTCCATGGCTAAGTGGTGTGGCTTGTGAGAGGGCTGACTTGCCCAAGCTCTAGCTCTATATGTACTCCATCATTTTGAGTGATTGAACAACCATTCTTCAGCACAAGTGATGCCCTTCCAATCACATATGCTCGCAGCTCCAAGGCTCCCTCTCTCCTCTATTTCCAACAACGGCCACATTGGCATGTACGTCTTGCAGCAACTTCAAATAAAGCAGATGGTGCGTGACTTGCCAACCATCTCTAATTTTGAGCAATAGTTGTCCATTGGCTGTTTGGAGGGGAAGCAGCATCGCGAGGCGTTCACTAGAGCAGGAGTGCGTGCCAAGGATGTGCTAGAGCTAGTCCACACAAACTTGTATGCCCCAATGCAGACCCATAGCTTTTGAGACTCTTGGTATTTTCTCACCTTCATTGATGATTTGAGCCGTTACACTCTTGTGTACTTCCTTTCCTCCATGGACTAATACTTTGACAGGTTCAAGGAGTTCAAGGTAATGGTGGAGAACTAGACTGGCAAGAAGATCAAGGCGTTGCGTACCGAGTGTGGTGGAGAATACCTGAGCAAGGAGTTCCAAGACTACCTTGTAGTAGCAGGCATCAAGTTGCAGTGGACCGCGCCATACTCGCCATAGCAGAACGGTGGAGCAGATCGCGCTAACCGCACCATCGTTGAGTCGGCACGCTCTATGCTACACGCAGCTCGGCTCACCTATGACTTCTGGGCCAAAGCAGTAAGCACTGCGGTGTACATCAAGAACCGCAATCCAACCAAGGCCCAGGAGCAGATGACGCCGTACGCGGCGTGGTTTGGCAAGAAGCCAAGCGTGGGTCATCTTCGTGCATTTGGCAGCATGGCGCACATGCACGTGCCCAGTAGAAGCGGAAAAAGAGCGCCAAGATGCTAATGATCAACTATGACATGGCAAGCAAGGCGTATTGTCTCTACAAGAGGGATACTAGCCACATCATCAACTCTAAGGATGTTGTTTTCAAGAAAAGTAACGTCATCGGCACCAAAAGCATTTATGAAGAGGTACCAGAACCAGCAGCTGATGAAGCAATGGGAGCAGGAATTCTCCCTGACCCCGTCCCTCTTGAACCTCCCTCTACTATGACAGTGGGAGAACCACTCTACTCTTTCATGTCTGATGTAGCAGATACAGCGGCCTGGGAGGTACGCGACCTTCTCTTCACGGCGAGGTCTGACATGTCGCTGGTGGAGAAGGCGGATCTTGCATGGTACAAGGACTCAATGTGTACCAAGAGCCTGACGCATCACAAGGAGTGGTTCACGCAGCTGCTCTCTTTCCCTCCCCATCACATTGCAATGGGTGATAATCGGGTGGTGTATGCTGAGGGGATTAGGATTGTGGAGCTGTGGTTGGAGACCCCGCGTGGCATTGAAGTTAGAGCATTCCATGGCGTATTGTATATACCTGATACTGCATTCAACCTCCTCTCAATCTCCTCTCCCACCAACAAAGGACTAAAAGCAATCTTCGATAATGACTATGGCTACATCCTCAACAAGGATACTAAGGAGGAATTGGCCAGGTCGGTGAAGGAGGGTAACATGTACCGACTCTTGGGGGTGACTAAGATCTCGCATGGGCAAATTCTTGCAGCAGTACTGCAGGCAACAGATGGTGAGATCTGGCATGCGCGCTATGGCCACATCGGCATGCGCGCCTTGCAACAGCTTCAAGCAAACCACATGGTGCATGACTTGGCCATCATCTCCAACTCTGAGAAGCAGTTGTGCATCGGCAATTTGGAAAGGAAGCAACATCGGGTGTCTGGAAGTGGGACATTCTCTGGAGCAAGGGAGCGTACAAAGGAGGTGTAGGAGGTGGTCCACATATACTTTTATCGCCCGATGCAGATCCAGAGCTTTGGAGGCTGTAGGTATTTTTTGACCTTCATTGATGATTTCGGCCGCTAAACTGATGTGTACTTCATTGCTTCCAAGGACCAGTTCTTTGACTGGTTCAAGGAGTTCAAGGCAATGGTGGAGAACCAGACTGGCAAGACGATCAAGGCGTTGTACAGCAATTGCCGTGGAGAGTACCTGAGTAAAGAGTTACGGGACTATCTCGTAGCAGCTTTCATCAAGGCGCAGCGTACTGTGCCATATCCATCTCAGCAGAACGGTGTAGCAGAACGCACCATTGTTGAGTCGTCACGCTCCATGTTATACGCGGCTTGGCTGACCTACAACTTCTGGGCCAAAGTCATGAGTACTGCGGTCTACATCAAGAGCCGGAGTCCTACTAAGACGCTGGAACAGAGGACACTGTATGAGGCGTGGTTTGGTAAGAAGTCGAGCGTGGATCACCTTCACGCATTTAACAGCTTGGCCCAGATGCACCTGCCGAAGGAGACGTGGCAAAGTCAGATGCAAAGAATGCACAAATGCTGATGATCAGCTACGTACTGGTAAATAAGACCTATCGCCTCTGTAAGAGGGATACGTGTCATATTATCATCTCCAGTGATGTCGTCTTCAACAAGAGCAACGTCATCGGCACCAACGTTGTCTGTGAAGAGGCAACAAAACCAGCAGCCGACGAGATAGTGGGAGCGGATACACTCCCTGACCGAGTCTCTCCTGACCCTTCCTCTACTATGACAATGGGAGAATCATTCTACCCTCCCATGTCAGATGCAACGGATACAACAATCTCATCGGCAGAAACAAAGGAGGGAGATACAGCACCACCAGTACCACTAGTTGTGCCAGCAATACCACACCAGCTGCTTGCTAACGCTCCAGTACCCGGTCGCAGGTACCCTCTGTTGGATCTGGAGGAGGGAGGGAGCCTTGGAGCAGCGAGCATGTGGGACTGAAAGGGCATCACTTGTGCTGAAGAATGGTTGTTCAATCACTCAAAATGATGGAGTACATATAGAGCTAGAGCTTGGGCAAGTCAGCCCTCTCACAAGCCACACCACTTAGCCATGGAGGCTAAGGCTCACACACTAGAATCCATAATCTCACACAAGGGAGGAAATCAGCCTAGCAATCAGGCTGACCACTCACACACGACCTAGAGAGCTAGAGAATGCTCTCATGGCACACTCCTAGTGGTCACATAACCCACAAACCCATGGAGAATCGCCATGTGTCCATGGCTAGCACACAAGGATCTCACCTCACCTAAAAAGTAAGGAGAGGTACCTTTATCCTAGTCAGCACACTCTGACAAGGCAATCCTAAGACCAAGGACCTTTTTGGATATTTCTCCTATCAGGTCCTGACCCTGGACCTCTTGCCTTTTTCTTTTCTCAGGCTAAGGCATGGAGCCATCACCCATGCCCACCCAGACATCGACGGTCCATGACCCCCGAAACTTCGAAAATTGACATCTCCCAATCCGACCGTTGGATCGGGCTGAAACTTGGACCGTAGACAATTTGCCACCTGATCTTTCCAATGGTGAAGTCAGATGGACGATCAGAGTAGGCATCTGGTAGCTTCCTGGAACTTGCTCTTGTGGACCCGAAACTGAGCCGGGTGGCTCCTTTCCCAACAATCTCCCACTTTGCCGCAGTCAGAGTGGGCTGAGTCCACATGCCTTCATGCAGAACTGCTGCTTCTCACGGGTCACTGGCTTGGTGCAGAAATCAGCGACCTGCTTGCTGGTTGGAGTAAACTCCAGCTTGATAGCACCCTCCTGCACCATGTGCCTGATGAAGTGATAGGCGATGTCAATGTGCTTGGTGCGAGCATGGTGCTCGGGATTCTTGGCGAGTGCAATAGCGCTCTGGTTGTCGACGCGCATGGGAACAGGAACTGCTGCACTCCCACTCATCTCTGCCATGAGACGCTGGAGCCAAACTGCTTCCTTGGCTCCAAAGCTGAGAGAGACGTACTCAGCTTCTGTGCTGGAGGTGGCCACGACCACCTGCCGCTTGCTGCACCAGCTGATGGCACCTCCATTCATGAGAAACACATGTCCAGAGATGGACTTGCGAGTCTCAGGGTTTGAAGCCCAATCTGCGTCTGTGTAACCGATGATGCTGTTGTCGTTGCCGTTGTAGGTGATGCCGATGTTGGCGGTTCCAGCAAGGTAGCGGAAGATCCGCTTCACTGCCTTCTGGTGCTCAGGGCCGGGGTTAGCCATGTGCTGGCTCACAGCGCTCACAGCCTGTGCGAGGTCCGGCNGGGTTTGGCCTCTGCCATGCCGAACCGCTGTAGGACGTCCTTGATGTAGCGACTCTGCTGCAGCGAGAGAGAGCGTGATTTTCGGTCACGCGTGATCTGGATACCGAGGAAGTATGACGCCTCCCCGAGATCAGACATCTGGAAGCGCTCCTGCATGGCCTCCTTGAACTCCTGCAGTGCAGACATGCTGTTGGAAAGGAGGGGCATGTCATCTACATAGACGATGATGATGAGGATCTCATACTCATGCTGCCAGCAATACACGCTGTAGTCACACTCGCTGCGCTCAAACCCCATGCACTGCAGTGCCGCATCCAACTTCTGGTTCCAAGCACGCGACGCTTGCTTGAGGCCGTACAACGACTTCTGCAGCTTGCAAACCAGGTGCTCCTGGCCATCCATGACGAACCCCTCCGGCTGCTCCATATAGATCTCCTCCTCCAAGTCACCATTCAAGAATGCGGTCTTGACATCCATGTGGTGAACCTCGAAGTCCTCAGCTGGAGCATAAGAGAGGAGCGTGCGCACAGAGGCAAACTTTGCAACAGGAGCAAAGGATTCTGTGTAGTCGATGCCCTCCTGCTATGAGTAGCCCTTGGCGACCAGCCTTGCCTTGTACTTTTCCAGATTGCCATCTGCTCCCCGCTTCTTCTTGAACACCCACTTGCACTTGATCACCTTGCGTCCAGGTGGACGCTCAGTCAGCTCCCATGTGCCATTGTCCAGCTGCGACTGTATCTCCTGCTGCACGGCTTGCGCCCAATCTGCTGCATCTGGTGCAGCCATGGCCTCCTTGTATGACGTTGGCTCATCTGAATCTGCTGCAACTGCGACGTTCATCTGTTCTGGTTTCTGCAGCATCCAGAAATGGCCGCGTT
>SZWC01000908.1:41909-54685 GCA_023375785.1 Penium margaritaceum
AGTGGTGCAGGCAACAGATGGCGAGATCTGGCATGCGCGCTACGGCCACATCGGCATGCGCGCCTTGCAGCAGCTTCAAGCAAAGCAGATGGTGCGTGACCTGCCTACCATCTCTAACTTTGAGCAGCAGTTATGCATCGGATGTTTGGAGGGGAAGCAACACCGCGAGGCGTTCTCTGGAGCAGGGGAGCGTGCAAAAGAGGTGTTGGAGCTGGTCCACACGGACTTGTGCGGACCGATGCAGACCCAGAGCTTTGGAGGCTCTAGGTATTTTCTCACCTTCATTGATGATTTCAGCCGTTACACTGCTGTGTACTTCCTTTCCTCCAAGGACCAGTGCTTTGACAGGTTCAAGGAGTTCAAGGCCATGGTGGAGAACCAATCTGGCAAGAAGATCAAGGCGTTGCGCAGCGACCGCGGTGGAGAGTACCTAAGCAAGGAATTCCAAGACTACCTCGCAGCAGCTGGCATCAAGGCGCAACGTACCGCGCCATACTCGCCGCAGCAGAACGGTGTAGCAGAACGCGCCAGTCGTACCATTGTGGAGTCGGCGCGCTCCATGCTGCACGCGGCCCGGCTGACCTACGACTTCTGGGCTAAAGCCGTGAGCACTGCGGTCTAAATCAAGAACCGCAATCCAACCAAGGCCCTGGAGCAGATGACGGCGTACGAGGCGTGGTTCAGGAAGAAGCCGAACGTGGGTCATCTTTGCGCGTTTGGCAGCTTCGCACACATGCACGTGCCAAAAGAGAAGCGGCAAAAGTGGGACGCGAAGAGTGCGCAGATGGTGATCATTGGCTACGACGTGGCAAGCAAGGCGCATCGCCTCTACGAGAGGGATACAGGCCACGTCATCATCTCCAGGGATGTCGTCTTCAATGAGAGCAACGTCATTGGCACCAACATCGTGTGTGAAGAGGCAGCAGAACCAGCAGCTGACGAGACGGTTGGAGCAGAACTTCTTCCTGACCCAGTTTCTCCCGATCCTTCCTCTACTGTGACAGTGGGAGAATCACTCTACTCTCCCATGTCTGATGTTGCAGATACAGTAGCCTCATCGGCAGGAGCAGAGGAGGGAGATGTAGCACCACCAGCAGCAGCAGTTGTGCCAGCAGCACCGCGCCAGCCACCCGCTAATGCTCCAGCACCAGGTCGCAGGTACCCTCTTAAGGTGCGTTACAAGCCTGGTGAGCGCGGCCATTTCTGGATGCTGCAGAAACCAGAACAGATGAACGTCGCAGTTGCAGCAGATTCAGATGAGCCAACGTCATACAAGGAGGCCATGGCTGCACCGGATGCAGCAGATTGGGCGCAAGCCGTGCAGCAGGAGATACAGTCGCAGCTGGAGAACGGCACATGGGAGCTGAGTGAACGTCCACGAGGGCGTAAGGTGATCAAGTGCAAGTGGGTCTTTAAGAAGAAGCGGGGAGCAGATGGTAACCTGGAAAAGTACAAGGCGAGGCTGGTCGCCAAGGGCTACTCGTAGCAGGAGGGCATCGACTACACAGAAACTTTTGCCCCTGTTGCAAAGTTTGCCTCTGTGCACACGCTCCTCTCTTATTCAGCAGCTGAGGACTTTGAGGTTCACCACATGGATATCAAGACGGCATTCTTGAATGGTGACTTGACAGCTGAGAGCGGCCGGCAACCCTGTGGAAGAGACGCGCTTCATCCTCCTCTTACTGAGGGGACTCCCAACCAGCTACGACACGGTGCGAGAGACGATGGAGTGCCAGCCAACTCTCGACCTCGACTTCATCTGCACACACCTGGTGCAGGTGGAATTGCGTCGCAATGCAGCAAAGCGCAATGGCGGCAGAACCAGTGAAGCAGCTTTCATGGCCATGGGCTCACGCAACCAGCAGCAGCAGCAGTCCGGGCAGCAGAGAGGCAAGAAGAAGGGCAAGTGCCACTATTGCCAGAAAGAGGGGCACTACAAGAAAGAGTGCTTCAAGTTCAAGAGGGACCAGAAGGAGCAACAGCAGCAAAATCAGCAATCTCCACAGCAACAGCAGCAGCAGTCACAACAACGCCAGCAGCAACAGCAGCAGCAGAACCAGACTAGCGTGCGCCATTTTGGCAACATGAACGTTGCCAAGGAAGTGCGCGACCGCCTCTTCATGGCGAAGTCTGACATGTCGCAGAAGGAAAAGGCGGATCTGGCGTGGTACAAGGACTCGGGGTGTACCAAGAGTCTGACGCACCACAAGGAGTGGTTCACGCAGCTGCTCTCCATTCCCCCCCGTCCGATTGCTTTGGGTGATGATCGGGTGGTGTATGCTGAGGGGATTGGGATTGTGGAGATGTGGTTGGAGACCCCGCGTGGCATTGAAGTGGGAGTGTTCCATGGCGTGCTGTATGTGCCTGATGCTGCGTTCAACCTTCTCTCAGTGTCCTCTCTCACAAACACAGGACTGCGCGTCGTTTTTGACGATGATTACGGCTANAGCTGGTCCACACGGACTTGTGCGGACCGATGCAGACCCAGAGCTTTGGAGGCTCTAGGTATTTTCTCACCTTCATTGATGATTTCAGCCGTTACACTGCTGTGTACTTCCTTTCCTCCAAGGACCAGTGCTTTGACAGGTTCAAGGAGTTCAAGGCCATGATGGAGAACCAGACCGGCAAGAAGATCAAGGCGCTGCGCAGCGATCGCGGTGGAGAATACCTAAGCAAGGAGTTCCAGGACTACCTCGCAGCAGCTGGCATCAAGGCGTAGCGTACCGCTCCGTACTCGCCGTAGCAGAACGGCGTAGCAGAACGCGCCAACCGTACCATTGTGGAGTCGGCGCGCTCCATGCTGCATGCGGCTCGATTGACCTACGACTTCTGGGCTGAAGCTGTGAGCACTGCGGTCTACATCAAGAACCGTAGTCCAACTAAGGCGCCGGAGCAGATGACGCCGTACGAGGCGTGGTTCGGCAAGAAGCCAAGCGTGGGTCATCTTTGCGCGTTTGGCAGCTTGGCGCACATGCACGTGCCAAAGGAGAAGCGGCAAAAGTGGGACGCGAAGAGTGCGCAGATGCTCATGATTGGCTACGACGTGGCAAGCAGGGCGTATCGCCTCTACGAGAGGGATACAGGCCACGTCATCATCTCCAGGGATGTCGTCTTCAATGAGAGCAACGTCATCGGCACCAACATTGTGTGTGAAGAGGCAACAGAAACAGCAGCTGACGAGACAGTGGGAGCAGAAATTCTTCCTGACCCAGTTTCTCCCGATCCTTCCTCTACTGTGATAGTGGGAGAATCACTCTACTCTCCCATGTCTGATGCAGCAGATACAGCAGCTTCATCGGCAGAAGCAGAGGAGGGAGATGTAGCACCACCAGCAGAAGCAGTTGTGCCAGCCGCACCGCGTCTGCCGCGTGCTAACGCTCCAGCTCCAGGTCGGAGGTACCCTCTTAGGGTGCGTTACAAGCCTGGTGAGCGCGGCCATTTCTGGATGCTGCAGAAACCAGAACAGATGAACGTTGCAGTTGCAGCAGATTCAGATGAGCCAACGTCATACAAGGAGGCCATGGCTGCATTGGATGCAGCAGATTGGGCGCAAGCCGTACAGCAAGAGATACAGTCGCAGCTGGACAACGGCACGTGGGAGCTGACTGAGCGTCCACCTGGCCGTAAAGTGATCACGTGCAAGTGGGTCTTCAAGAAGAAGCGGGGAGCAGATGGTAACCTGGAAAAGTACAAGGCGAGGCTGGTCGCCAAGGGCTACTCGCAGCAGGAGGGCATCGACTACAAAGAAACTTTTGCCCCCGTTGCAAAGTTTGCCTCTGTGCGCACGCTCCTCTCTTATGGAGCAGCTGAGGACTTCGAGGTTCACCACATGGATGTCAAGACGGCATTCTTGAATGGTGACTTGGAGGAGGAGATCTACATGGAGCAGCCGGAGGGGTTCGTCATGGATGGCCTAGAGCACCTGGTCTGCAAGCTGCAGAAGTCGCTGTATGGCCTCAAGCAAGCGTCGCATGCTTGGAACCAGAAGTTGGATGCGGCGTTGCAGTGCATGGGGTTTGAGCGCAGCGAGTGTGACTACAGTGTGTATCGCTAGCAGCATGAGCATGAGATCCTCATCATCATTGTCTATGTGGATGACATGCTCCTCGTTTCAAACAACATGTCTGCACTGCACGAGTTCAAGGAAGCCATGTAGGAGCGCTTCCAGATGTCTGATCTCGGGGAGGCATCATACTTCCTCGGTATCCAGATCGTGCGTGACCACAAGTCACGCTCTCTCTCGTTGCAGCAGAGCCGCTACATCAAGGATGTTTTGCAGCGGTTCGGCATGGCAGATGCAAAACCCATCGGCACGCCGCTGGAGACGCGGCCATACCTCGTGAGCTTCAATGGAGAAGCAAATAAAGCTGAGCGACAGAAGTACCAGAGCGCCGTCTACAGTCTCATGTACCTGATGGTGGCAACCAGGCCGGACCTCGCACGGGCTGTAAGCGCTGTGAGCCAGCACATGGCTAATCCCGGACCGGAGCACTAGAAGGCAGTGAAGCGGATCTTCCGCTACCTTGCTGGAACCATCAACATTGGCATCACCTACAACGGCAATGACAACAGCATCATCGGCTACACAGACGTAGATTGGGCTTCAAACCCTGAGGACCGCAAGTCCATCTCTGGACATGTGTTCCTCATGAATGGTGGAGCCATCAGCTGGTGCAGCAAGCGGCAGGTGGTTGTGGCCACCTCAAGTACAGAAGCTGAGTACGTATCTCTCAGCTTTGGAGCATAGGAAGCAGTTTGGCTCCAACGTCTCATGGCAGAGATGAGTGGGAGTGCAGCAGTTCCAGTTCCTGTGCGCATCGACAACCAGAGCACAATCGCACTCGCCAAGAATCCTGAGCACCATGCACGCACCAAGCACATTGACATCGCATATCACTTCATCAGGCACATGGTGCAGGAGGGTGCTATCAAGCTGGAGTTTACTCCAACGAGCAAGCAGGTTGCTGATTTCTGTACCAAGCCAGTGACCCGTGAGAAGCAGCAGTTCTGCATGAAGGCATGTGGACTCAGCCCACTTTGACTGCGGCAAAGTGGGAGATTGTTGGAAAGGGAGCCATCCGGCTCAATTTCAGGTCCACAGGAGCAAGTTGCAGGAAAGTACCAGATGCCTGCTCCGATCGCCAATCCGATTCCACCATTGGAAAGATCATGTGGCAAAATGTCTACGGTCCAAGTTTGAGGCCAATCCAATGGTCGGATTGGGAGATGTGAATTTTCGAAGTTTCGGGGGTCATGGACCGTCGATGTGTGGGTGGGCATGGGTGATGGCTCCATGCCTTAGCCTGAGAAAAGAAAAAGGCAAGAGGTCTAGGGTCAAGACCTGATGGGAGAAATATCCAAAACAGTCCTTGGTCTAAGGATTTCCTTGTCAGAGTGTGCTGACTAGGATAAAGGTACCTCTCCTTACTTTTTAGGTGAGGTGAGATCCTTGTGTGCTAGCCATGGACACATGGCGATCCTCCATGGGTTTGTGGGTTATGTGACCACTAGGAGTATGCCATGAGAGCATTCTCTAGCTCTCTAGGTCGTGTGTGAGTGGTCAGCCTGATTGCTAGGCTGATTTCCTCCCTTGTGTGAGATTATGGATTCTAGTGTGTGAGCCTTAGCCTCCATGGCTAAGTGGTGTGGCTTGTGAGAGGGCTGACTTGCCCAAGCTCTAGCTCTATATGTACTCCATCATTTTGAGTGATTGAACAACCATTCTTCAGCACAAGTGATGTCCTTCCAATCACACATGCTCGCTGCTCCAAGGCTCCCTCTCTCCTCCATTTCCAACATACGTCTCTCTCACCTTTGGAACCAAGGAAGCACTTAGGCTCCAGCGTCTCATGACGAAGATGAATGGGAGTACAACTGTTCCACTTCCCATGCATATCGACAACTAGAGCACGAATTTACTCATCAAGATACTCAAGCACCATGCTCACACCAAATTCATTGACATCGCTTACCACTTCATCAAGCACATGGTACAGGATGGTGCTATCAACTAAAGTTCACTCCAACTATCAAGCAGATTGCTGATTTTTGCACTAAGCCAGTGACAAGTGAGAAGTAGCAGTTCCGCATGAAGGGATGTGGACATAGCCCACTTTGACTGCGGCAAAGTGGGAGATTGTTATGAATAGGACAATCTGTCTCGGTTTCAGGTCCATAAGAGCAAGTTCCAAGAAACTACAAGATGTTTGCTCTGATCGTCGATCCGACTTTAGTATTGGAAAGATCATGTGCCATTTTATTATGGTGCACGTTTCAGGCCGATACAATGGTTGGATTGGAAAATATGAATATTTGAAGTTTCCGGGATCATGGATCAGGTGGCAAATTGTGTATGGTCCAAGTTTTCGGCCGATCCAACGGTCGGATGTAGAGATATGAATTTTTTAAGTTTCCAGGGTCATCGATTGCCAGTGTCTGGGTGACTATGGGCGATGGCTCCATGCCTTAGCCTGAGAAAAGAAAAAGGGCAAGAGGTCCACGGTCAAGACCGGATGGGAGTATTATCCAAAAAGGTCCTAGATTCTTGGATTGCCTTGTCAGAGTGTGTTGACTAGGAAAAAGGTACCTCTCCTGACTTTTTAGGTGAGGTGAGATCCTTGTGTGCTAGCCATGGACACATGGTGATTCTCCATGGGATTGTGCGTCATGTGACCACTAGGAGTGTGCCCATGAGAGCATTTTCTAGCCCTCGAGGTCATGTGTGAGTGGTCAGCCTGATTGCTAGGCTGATCTCCTCTCTTGTGTGAGATTATGGACTCTAGTGTGTGAACCTTAGCCTCCATGGCTAAGTGGTGTGGCTTGTGAGAGGGCTAACTTGCCCAAGCTCTAGCTCTATATGTACTCCATCATTTTGAGTGATTCAATAACCATTCTTCAGCACAACTGATGCCCTTTTAGTCCCACATGCTCGCTGCTCCAAGGCTCCCTCTCTCTTCCAGTTCAAACATTTGGTATCAGAGCCAAGTTCTGCCACTTTCAACCAGCACAAGCCATCACTTCAAAAGTGACATGTTAGGGTCAAACCTTGACCAAATTTTACAATCAACATTGGATCTTCAAGTTCGCACAACGAGGTGTTCAATGAGTTCAAGAGTACGGAGATCCAACAGTCGGGTGGATAGTTATGCTCAAAACGAGGTCGGCCACGACCACTCTTCTCTATGCGTAAGACAGTCGCCTTGTGATAACCATAACTCTATCTTGTCTTTGTCAAATTAACAATGTGGTACATTTGAATTGTAGTATTTTTCCTACGCTTTCTATTGGTGCAAAAATATTTGCATTCCATTGATTTATTTGGGAGAAACGCTGTTTACAAGCTGGCAGGTCTGAGTTGGAGTAGGAGCAGAAGCATACCCTGTTTTCATGAGAGCATATCGTGCAAAATCCCCTGTTAATGACCCTGTTTTATGGGATGATTTGATAAGTTTTGAGCTGCATTTTCAAGTGGTGCATTCTGTTTTTCCAAATTCCTAGTCTGATGGCATCTACAGTCTATTTTCTGTCAGACAGATTTCTGGCAAAAACAGCAGCAGAAGCAGGGGTAGCGCTGCCACCCAAGGGTAGCTTTGAGCATCACCAAAGTTCAAAATGGCCGCAACAGGTGTGATCACTGCAGTCCAGCCCTTGGAGAGGCTTGAAGGACGCGCCAACTTCACGTTTTGGAAGATCCGTACCTGCCTCCTTTTGGAGGAGAGGGGCTAGTGGGAGGTGGTGAGCGGCGACAAACACGTTCCGCCTCCACAGGCAAAAGGCATCACTGCAGCGCAGGTGGTGCCGGGGAAGATGCCGTAGAAAAGTACAACAGATGCATGTTCATCTACAACTACAGCAGCAGCATATGAGAAGTGGAAAAACGACAGGCAGGCTTACAGACTGCTTATTAACACCATCTCCATCCCGTATCTTCAGTACGTGAGTGATAAGGGTACTGCAAAAGAGGGGTGGGACGCGTTGGGCAAGAAGTTTGGGAGCAAGGATTCTGCCTTTCTCATGCTTTGGAGGAGAAGATGATGGTGCTGAAAATACATGGTGGCAAAGGGATGAAGGCATACTTGGACAGAGAAAAGGAGTTGGCAAAGCAACTCAAAACGGCCGGCAACCTCGTGGAAGAGATGCGCTTCATCCTCCTCTTGCGGAGGGGACTCCCAGCGAGATACGACACGGTGCGAGAGACGTTGGAGTGCCAGCCGACTCTTGACCTAGACTTGATGTACACACACCTAGTGCAGGTAGAACTGGGTCGTAGTGCAGTAAAGCGCAATGGCAGCGGCAGAAGTGAAACAACATTTGTAGCCACAAGCTCACGTGATCAGCAGTAGCATCAGTCTAGACTGCGGATAGGCAAGAAGAAAGGCAAGTGCCACTATTGCCAGAAAGAGGGGCACTACAAGAAACAGTGCTTCAAGTTCAAGAGGGACCAAAAGGAGCAGCAGCAGCAGTAGCAAAAGCAGCAATCCTAACAACAGCAACAGCAGCAGTCGCAGCAGCGTCAGTAGCAGCAGCAGCAGCAGAACCAGACCGGCGTGTACTATTTTGGCAACATGAACGTGACCAAGGAGGTGCACGACCGCCTCTTTATGATGAAGTGTGATATATCACAGGTGGAAAAGGTGGATCTATCATGGTACAAGGACACAGGGTATAGCAAGAGCCTGATGCACCACAAGGAGTGGTTTACGCATTTGCTCTCCATTCCCCCCATCCAATTGCTTTGGGTGATGATCGGGTGGTGTATGCTAAAGGGATTGGCATTGTGGAGATATTTTTGGAGACTTCGCGTGGTGATGAAGTAGGAGTATTTCATTGCGTACTGTATGTACCTGATGCTGCATTCAACCTCCTCTTAGTCTCCTCTCTTTGATGATAACTATGGCTACATCATCAACAAGGACACTGGAGAGGAGTTGGCCAAGTCGGTGAAAAAGGGTAACATATACTGCATGTGGGGGGCGACCAAGATCCCACGTGAGCAGAGTCTTGCAGTAGTGGTACAGGCAACAGATGTCAAGATCTAGCATGCGCGCTATGGCCACATCGGCATGCATGCCTTGCAGCAGGTTCAAGCAAAGCCGATGGTGCGTAACCTACCCACCATCACCAACTTTGAGCAGCAGTTGTGCGTCAGATGTTTGGAAGGGAAGCAGCATCGCGAGGCGTTCTCTGGAGTACGAGAGCATGCGAAAGAGGTGCTGGAGCTGGTCGACACGAACTTGTGTGGCCCGATGCAGACCCAGAGCTTTGGAGGCTTTAGGTATTTTCTGACCTTCATTGATGATTTCAGTCGTTACATTACTGTGTACTCTCTAGCTTCCAAAGACCAGTACTTTGACACGTTCAAGGAGTTCAAGGCAATGGTGGAGAACCAGATGGGCAAGAAAATCAAGGCGCTACGTAGCGACCATGGTGGAGAGTACCTAAGCAAAGAGTTCCAGGACTACCTGGCAGAAGCTGGCATAAAAAAACAGAATACCGCACCGTACTTGCCGCAGCAGAACGGTATAACATAATGTGCCAACCGTACTATCGTTGAGTCGTCGCGCTCCATGCTACACGCGGCTCGGCTCATGTACCCCGTACGAGGCGTGATTTTGCAAGAAGCCGGGCGTGGGTCATCTTCGCGCATTTGGTAGCTTCGCACATATGTACGTGCCAAAGGAGAAGTGGCAGAACTAGGACGCAAGGAGCGGTTGATGCTGATGATTAGCTACAACGTGACAAGCAAGGCCTCTCACCTCTACGTGAGGAATACCGGCCACATCATCATCTCCAGGGATGTCATATTCAACGAGAGCAACGTCATTGACACCAACATTATTTGTGAAGAGACAGCAGAACCAGCAAACAAGGAGGAAGTAGGAGCAGATATCCTTCCTCACCTAGTCTCTCTAAATCCTTCCTCCACTATAACAATGGGAGAACCAATCTACTCTCCCATGTCTGATTCAGCAGATACAGCGTCCTCATTAGTAGAAGCAGAGGAAGGAGATACAGCACCACCAACAACAGCAGTTGTGCCAGCAGCACTGCGCCAACCGCCCACTAACACTCCGGTACCAGGTTGCAAGTACCCTCTTAGGGTACGCTACAACTCTGGTGAGCGCAGCCATTTCTGGATGCTGCAAAAACTAGACCAGATGAATGTCACAGTTGCAACAGATTCAAATGAGCCATTGTCCTATAAGGAGGCCATGGCTGCACCAGATTCAGCAGATTGACACAAGCTGTGCAGCAGGAGATACAGTCGTAGCTCGACAATGGTACACGGGAGCTGACTAAGCATCCACCTGGACCCAAAGTGATCAAGTACAAGTCGGTGTTCAAGAAGAAGTGGGGAGCAGATGGCAACCTGCAAAAGTACAAGGTGAGGCTGGTCGCAAAGGGCTACTCGCAGCAAGAAGGCATCGACTACACAGAAACATTTGCTCCTTTCTTATGCAGTAGCTCATGACTTCGAGATTCACCACATGGATATCAAGACGGCATTCTTGAACGGTGACTTGGAGGAGATCTACATGGAGTAGCTGGAGGGATTCGTCACAGATGGCCTGGAACAACTGGTTTGGAAGCTGCTAAAGTCGTCGTACGGCCTCAAGCAAGCGTCACGTACTTAAAACCAGAAGTTGGAAAGGACGCTGTAGTGTATGGGGTTTGAGCGTAACGAGTTTGACTATAACGTGTATCGCTGGTAGCATAAGCACGAGATCCTTATCATCATTGTCTATGTGGATGACATGCTCCTCCTTTCCAACAGCATGTCTGCGCTATAGGAGTTCAAGGAGGCCATGCAAGAGCGCTTCCAAATGTCGAATCTTGTGGAGGCATCATACTTCCTCGGTATCCAGATCCTGCGTGACCGCAAATCACGCTTTCTCTCGCTACAACAGAGTCGCTACATCAAGGATGTCTTCCTGTCATTTGGCATGACAGAGGCAAAACCCATCGGCACGCCGCTGGAGATGCGGCAGTACCTCGTGAGCTTCAATGGAGAAACAAATGCAGTTGAGCGAACGAATTACCATAGTGTTGTCGGCAGTCTCATGTAGCTGATGGTGGCAACCAGCCCAGACCTCGCGAACGCTGTGAGCGTTGTGAGCCAGCACATGACTAATCCCAGACCTCAGCACCAGAAGGCAGTGAAGCAGATACTCTGCTACCTTACTGGAACCATCAATATCGGCATCACCTACAACGGCAACGACAATAGCATCATCGGCTACACAGATGCAGATTGGGCTTCAAACCCTGAGGAGCACAAGTCCATCTCTAGACTTGTGTTCCTCATGAATGGCGGGGCCATCTGTTGGTGCATCAAGTGGTCATGGTCACCTCAAGCATGGAAGGTGAGTACCTCTGTCTCAGGTTTGGAGTGAAGGAAGCAGTTTGGCTTCAACGTCTTATGGCAGAGATGAGTGGGAGTGCAGCAGTTCCATTTTGCGTGTGGGTCGACAACCAGAGCGCAATCGCACTCTCCAAGAATCCTGAGCACCATGCATGCACCAAGCACATTGACATCGCATATCATTTCATCATGCACATGGTGCAGGAGGGTGCTATCAAGCTGGAGTTTACTCCACTCAGCAAGCAGGTCGCTGATTTGTGCACCAAGCGAGTAACCCGTAAGAAGTAGCAGTTTTGCATGAAGGCATGTGGACGCAACCCACTCTAACTGTGGCAAAGTGGGAGATTGTTGAGAAAGGAGCCATCTGGCTCAGTTTCAAGTCACAGGAGCAAGTTCCAGGAAACTACCAGATGCCTGCTCCGATTGTCGATCTGTTTTTACCATTAGAAGAATCACGTGGCAAATTATCTATGGACCAAGTTTCAGGTCGATCGAACAATCGGACTGAGCGATATGAATTTTCGAAGTTTCCGGGGGCATGGACTACTTGTGTCTGGGTGACCATGGGCGATGGCTCCATGCCTTAGCCTGAGAAAAGAAAAAGGGCAAGAGGTCCAGGGCCAAGACCTGATGGGAGAAATATCCAAAAAGGTCCTAGATTCTTGGATTGCCTTGTCAGAGTGTGCTCATTCTGAAAAATGTACCTCTCCTTACTTTTTCGGTGACGTGTGTTGGGAAAGGAGCTGGCCGGCTTCGTTTCAGGTCCACAAGAGCAAGCTCCAAGAAACTTCCAGATGCCTCTTCCGATCTTCGATCGGTCTTTGCCATTGGAAAGATCAGGTGGCAAATTATCTACGGTCCAAGTTTCAGGCCAATCCAACGGTCGGATTGGGAGATACGAATTTTCGAAGTTTAAGGGGTCATAGGCCGCCGATGTCTGGGTGGCCATGGGCAATGGCTCCATGCCTTAGCCTGGGAAAAGAAAAAGGCAAGAGGTCCAGGGTCAAGACCTGATGGGAGAAATATCCAAAAAGGTCCTTGGTCTTAGGATTGCCTTGTCAGAGTGTGCTGACTAGGTTAAAGGTACCCCTCCTTACTTTTTAGGTGAGGTGAGATCCTTGTGTGCTAGCCATGGATACATGGCGATTCTCCATGGGTTTGTGGGTGATGTGACCACTTGGAGTGTGCCATGAGAGCATTCTCTAGCTCTCTAGGTTGTGTGTGACTGGTCAGCCTGATTGTTAGGCTGATTTCCTCCCTTGTGTGAGATTGTGGACTCTAGTGTATGAGCCTTAGCCTCCATGGCTAAGTGGTGTGGCTTGTGAGAGGGCTGACTTGCCCAAGCTCTAGCTCTATATGTACTCCATCATTTTGAGTGATTGAACAACCATTCTTCAGCACAAGTGATGCCCTT
>SZWC01000908.1:54805-91073 GCA_023375785.1 Penium margaritaceum
TCTAGTGTGTGAGCCTTAGCCTCCATGGCTAAGTGGTGTGGCTTGTGAGAGGGCTGACTTGCCCAAGCTCTAGCTCTATATGTACTCCATCATTTTGAGTGATTTAACAACTATTCTTCAGTACAACTGATGCCCTTCCAGTCCCACATGCTCGCTGCTCCAAGACTCCTTGTCCCCTCCAGATCCAACATTTGGTATCAGAGCCAGATTCTGCCAGATTCAGCCAGCACAGGCCGTCACTTTGAGAGTGACGGGTTGGGGTCAAACCTTGACCACATTTGACGATCAACCACTGGATCGTTAAGTTTGCAAGACAAGCTTTCTAACGAGCACAAGATCGCAAAGATCCAACAGTTGGATTGAGAGTTATGCTCAAAACGAGGTCGGCCAGGGCTACACTCTTCTCTATGAGTAAGACTGTCGCCTTGTGATGACCATACCTATCTTGTTTCTTTGTCAAATTTAAAAAGTGGCACATGCGAACTGTAGTTTTTTTCCTAAGCTTCCTATTGGTGCAAAAATAATTGCATTCCATTGATTCGTTTGGGAGAAACGCCGTTTACAAGCTGGCTGGTATGAGTTGGAGTAGGAGCAGAAGCACACCCTGTTTTCAAGAGGGCATATCTTTCAAAATCCCCGGGTGATGACCCTGTTTTATGGATTGATCTGAAAGGTTTTCAGCTGAATTTGCTAGTGCTGGACTCAGTTTTTCCAAATTCCCAGTCTGCTGGCATCTACAGTCCATTTTCTATCAGACAGATTTCTGGCAGAAGCAGCAACAGAAGTAGGGGTAGCGCCGCCACCCAAGGGCAGCGTTGAGCATCACCAAAGCTCAAAATGGCAGCAGCAGGCGTGGTAACAGCAGCCTAGCCCTTGGAGGGGCTGGAAGGACGCGCCAACTTCACGTTTTGGAAGATCCGTACCCGCCTCCTTTTGGAGGAGAGGGGCTTGTGGGAGGTGGTGAGCGGCGACGAGCTCGCTCCGCCTCCACAGGCAAAAGGCATCACCGTAGCTGAGGTGGTGGCAGGGAAGACGTCGCAGAAAGGTGCAGCAGATGCATGTTCATCTACAACTGCAGTGGCGGCATATGAGGAGTGGAAGAAGAAGGACAGGCAGGCCTACATGTTGCTTTTCAACACCATCTCCAACCCGCATCTTCAGTACGTGAGTGACAAGGCTACTACAAAGGAGGGGTAGGACACGTTGTGCAAGAAGTATGAGAGCAAGGATCCTGCATTCCTCATGCTTTTGGAGGAAAAGATGATGGCGCTGAAAATGCAGGGTAGTGAAGGGATGGAGGCGTACCTTGACAGGGCAAAGGAGCTGGCGAAGCAGCTGAGAGCGGCCGGTTATCCTGTGGAAGAGACGCGCTTCATCCTCCTCTTGCTGAGAGGACTCCCAACCAGCTACGACACGGTGCAAGAGACGTTGGAGTGCCATCCAACTCTCGACCTCGACTTCATCTGCACACACCTGGTGCAAGTGGAACTGCGTCGCAATGCCGCAAAACGCAATGGAGGCAGCAGCAGCAGTGAAGTAACTTTCATGGCGATGGGCTCACGCAACCAGCTGTAGCAGCAGTCTGGGCAGCAGCGAGGCAAGAAGAAGGGCAAGTGCCATTATCACCAGAAAGAGGGGCACTACAAGAAAGAGTGCTTCAAGTTGAAGAGGGACCAAAAGGAGCAGCAGCAGTAGCAAAAGCAGCAATCTCCACAGCAACAGCAGCAGTAGTCACAGCAACGTCAGCAGCACCAGCAGCAACAGCAGCAGAACCAGACCGGCGTACGCCATTTTGGCAACATGAACGTGGCCAAGGAGGTGCGCGACCGCCTCTTCATGGGGAATTCTGACATGTCGGAGAAGGAGAAGGCGGATCTGGCGTGGTACAAAGACTCTGGGTGTACCAAGAGTCTGACGTACCACAAGGAGTGGTTTACGCAGTTGCTGTCCATCCCTCCCCATCCTATCACTTTGGGTGATGATCGGGTGGTGTATGCTAAGGGGATTGGGATTGTGGAGATGTGGTTGGAGACCCCGTGAGGCATTGAAGTAGGAGTGTTCCATGGCGTGCTGTATGTACCTGATGCTGTATTCAACCTCCTCTCAGTCTCCTCTCTTATAAACACAGGACTGCGCGTCGTCTTCGATGATGACTATGGCTACATCCTTAACAAGGATACAGGAGAGGAGTTGGCCAGGTCGGTGAAGGAGGGCGACATGTACCGCCTGCTGGGGGCGACCAAGATCCCTCGTGAGCAGAGTCTTGCAACAGTGGTGCAGGCAACAGATGGCAAGATCTGGCATGCGCGCTACGGCCACATCGGCATGCGCGCCTTGCAGCAGCTTCAAGCAAAGCAAATGGTGCGTGACCTCCCTACCATCTCTAACTTTGAGCAGCAGTTGTGCATTGGCTGTTGGAGGGGAAGCAGCACCGGGAGGCGTTCTCTGGAGCAAGGGAGCGTGCAAAGGAGGTGTTGGAGCTGGTCCACACGGACTTGTGCGGACCGATGCAGACCCAGAGCTTTGGAGGCTCTAGGTATTTCCTGACCTTCATTGATGATTTCAGCCGTTACACTGTTGTGTACTTCCTTCCTTCCAAGGACCAGTGCTTTGACAGGTTCAAGGAGTTCAAGGCCATGGTGGAGAACCAGACTGGCAAGAAGATCAAGGCGCTGCGCAGCGATCGCGGTGGAGAGTACCTGAGCAAGGAGTTCCAGGACTACCTCGCAGCAGCTGGCATCAAGGCGCAGCGTACCGCGCCGTACTCGCCGCAGCAGAATGGTGTAGCAGAACGCGCCAACCGCACCATCGTTGAGTCGGCGCGCTCCATGCTGCACGCGGCGCGGNCAAAGGAGGTGTTGGAGCTGGTCCACACGGACTTGTGCGGACCGATGCAGACCCAGAGCTTTGGAGGCTCTAGGTATTTCCTGACCTTCATTGATGATTTCAGCCGTTACACTGTTGTGTACTTCCTTCCTTCCAAGGACCAGTGCTTTGACAGGTTCAAGGAGTTCAAGGCCATGGTGGAGAACCGGACTGGCAAGAAGATCAAGGCGTTGCGCAGCGATCAAGGTGGAGAGTACCTGAGTAAGGAGTTCCACGACTACCTCGCAACAGCTGGCATCAAGGCGTAGCGTACCGCGCCGTACTCGCCGCAGCAGAATGGTGTAGCAGAACGCGCCAACCGTACCATTGTGGAGTCGGCGCGCTCCATGTTTCACGCGGCTCGGCTAACCTACGACTTCTAGGCTGCAGCCGTGAGCACTGTGGTCTACATCAAGAACCGCAGTCCACCTAAGGCGCTGGAGCAGATGATGCCGTACGAGGCGTTGTTCGGCAAAAAACCGAGCATGGATCATCTCCGAGCATTTGGCAGCCTGGCGCACATGCACGTGCCCAGGGAGAAGCGGCAGAAATAGGACGCATAGAGTGCGCAGATGCTGATAATTGGCTACGACGTGGCAAGCAAGGCCTATCGCCTCTACGAGAGGTATACAGGCCACGTCATCATCTCCAGGGATGTCGTCTTCAACAAAAGCAACGTCATCGGCACCAACATTGTCTGTGAAGAGGCAGCAGAACCAGTAGCTGACGAGACAGTGGGAGCAGAAATCCTTCCTGACCCAGTCTCTCCAGATCCTTCCTCTACTGTGACAGTGGGAGAATCACTCTTCTCTCCCATGTCTAATGCAACAGATACAGCAACCTCACCGGCAGAAGCAGAGGAAGGAGATGTAGCACCACCAGCAGCAGTAGTTGTGCCAGCAGCACCGCGCCAGCCTCCCGCTAACGCTCCAGTACCAGGTCGCAGGTACCCTCTTAGGGTGCGTTACAAGCCTGGTGAGTGTGGCCATTTCTGGATGCTGCAAAAACCAGAATAAATGAACGATGCAGTAGCAGCAGATTCAGATGAGCCAACGTCATAGAAGGAGGCCATGGCTCCACCAGATGCAGTAGATTGGGCCGAAGCCGTGCAGCAGGAGATACAGTCGCAGCTGGACAACGGCACGTGGGAGCTGATTGCGCGTCCACCTGGACGTAAGGTGATCAACTGCAAGTGGGTGTTCAAAAAGAAGCGAGGAGCAGATGGTAACTTGGAAAAGTACAAGGCAAGGCTGGTCGCCAAGGGGTATTCGCAGCAAGAGGGTATCGACTACACAGAAACTTTTGCCCCTGTTGCAAAGTTTGCCTCTTTGCGCACGCTCCTCTCTTATGCAGCAGCTGAGGATTTTGAGATTCACCACATGGATGTGAAGACGGCATTCTTGAATGGTGACTTGGAGGAGGAGATCTACATGGAGCAGCCAGAGGGGTTCGTCATGGATGGCCAGGAGCACCTGGTTTACAAGCTACAGGAGTTGCTGTATGGCCTCAAGCAAGCGTCGCGTGCTTGGAACCAGAAGTTGGATGCGGCGTTGCAGTGCATGGGGTTTGAGCGCAGCGAGTGTGACTACAGCGTGTATCGCTGGCAGCATGAGCATGAGATCCTCATCATCATTGTCTATGTGGATGACATGCTCCTCCTTTCCAACAGCATGTCTGCACTATAGGAGTTCAAGGAGGCGATGCAGGAGCGCTTCCAGATATCTGATCTCGGGGAGGCGTCATACTTCCTCGGCATCCAGATCATGCATGATCGCAAATCACGCTCTCTCTCGCTACAGCAGAGTCGCTACATGAACGACGTCCTGTAGCGGTACGGCATGGCAGAGGCCAAACCCATCGGCACGCCGCTGGAGACGCGGCAGTATCTCGTGAGCTTCAGTGGAGAAGCAGATGCAGCTGAGCGGCATAAGTACCAGAGCGCCGTCGGCAGTCTCATGTACATGATGGTGGCAACCAAGCCGGACATCGCACAGGCTGTGAGCGCTGTGAGCCAGCACATGGCGAATCCCGGACCTCAGCACCAGAAGGCAGTGAAGCGGATCTTCCGCTACCTTGCTGGAACCATCAACGTCGGCATCACCTACAACGGCAACGACAACAGCATCATCCGCTACACAGATGCAGATTGGGCTTCAAATCCCGAGACCCGCAAGTCCATCTCTGGACATGTGTTTCTCATGAATGGAGGTGCCATCAGCTAGTCCAACAAGCGACAGGTGGTCGTGGCTACCTCGAGCACAGAAGCTGAGTACGTCTCTCTCAGCTTTGGAGCAATGGGAAGCAATTTGGCTCCAGCGTCTCATGGCGGAGATGAGTGGGAGTATAGCAGTTCCAGTTCCTGTACGCGTCGACAACCCGAGCGCAATCGCACTCGCCAAGAATCCTGAGCACCATGCACGCACCAAGGACATTGACATCGCAGATTACTTCATCAGACACATGGTGAAGGAGGGTGCTATCAAGCTGGAGTTTACTCCAACCAGCAGGCAGGTCGCTAATTTCTGCACCAAGCCAGTGACCCGTGAGAAGCAGCAGTTTTGCATGAAAGCACGTGGACTCAGCCCACTCTGACTGCGGCAAAGTGGGAGATTGTTGGGAAAGGAGCCGTCCGACTCAGTTTCAGGTCCACAAGAGTAAGTTCCGGGAAAATTCCAGATTTCTGCTCTGATCGTCAATCTGTCTCCATCATTGGAAAGATCAGGTGGCAAATTATCTACGGTCCAAGTTTTAGGCCGATCCAACGGTCGGATTGGGAGATATGAATTTTTGAAGTTTCAGGGGTCATGGACTGCCGATGTCTGGGTGGCCATGGGCAATGGCTCCATGCCTTAGCGTGAGAAAAGAAAAAGGCAGGAGGTCCAGGGTCAAGACCTGATGGGAGAAATATCCAAAAAGGTCCTTGGTCTTAGGATTGCCTTGTCAGAGTGTGCTGACTAGGATAAAGGTATCTCTCCTTACTTTTTAGGTGAGGTGAGATCCTTGTGTGCTAGCCATAAACACATGGCGATTCTCCATGGGTTTGTGGGTGATGTGACCACTTGGAGTGTGCCATGAGAGCATTCTCTAGCTCTCTAGGTCGTGTGTGACTGGTCAGCCTGATTGTTAGGCTGATTTCCTCCCTTGTGTGAGATTGTGGACTCTAGTGTATGAGCCTTAGCCTCCATGGCTAAGTGGTGTGGCTTGTGAGAGGGCTGACTTGCCCAAGCTCTAGCTCTATATGTACTCCATCATTTTGAGTGATTTAACAACCATTCTTCAGCACAACTGATGCCCTTTCAGTCCCATGTGCTCGCTACTCCAAGATTCCTTGTCTCCTCTAGATCCAACAACGTGAGATCCTTGTGTGCTAGATATGGATACATGGCGATTCTACATGAGATTGTGGGTTATCTGACCACTAGGAGTGTGCCATGAAAGCATTTTCTAGCTTTGTAGGTCGTGTGTGAGTAGTCAGCCTGATTGGTAGGCTAATTTCCTCTCTTGTGTGAGATTATGGACTCTAGTGTGTGAGCCTTAGCCTCCATGGCTAAGTGGTGTGGCTTGTGAGAGGGCTGGTTTACCCAAGCTCTAGCTCTATATGTACTCCATCATTTTGAGTGATTCAACAACCATTCTTCAGCACAACTGTTGCCCTTTTAGTCCTACATGCTTGCTATTCCAAGGCTCCCTCTCTCCTCCAGGTCCAACACTACGAGTGTCCCATGAGAGCATTCTCTAGCTCTCTAGATCGTGTGTGACTGGTCAGCTTGATTACTAGGCTGATTTTCTCTCTTGTGTGTGATTGTGGACTCTAGTATGTGAGCCTTAACCTCCATGGCTTAGTGGTATGGCTTGTGAGAAGGCTAACTTGCTTAAGCTCTAACTCTATATCTACTCCATCATTTTGAGTGATTTAAGAACCATTCTTTAGCCCAACTCATGCCCTTACAATCACACATGATCGCTACTCCAAGATTCCCTCTCTCCTCTGGATCCAACACTTCTCCCTAGGTACATAAATGTACGCCAGGCTTCCTAAAGTTGAGAGACAAACCACGCTCGGCGTTTTCCCAAACCATTCCTCCTATAGCGTCATCTGCTCTACCATCTTAGTTTGACTACAGTTTTTTATGTACACCATAGTATTCGCTGCTTCGATCCAAAAGTCGTATGTACGCTAAACCGCGTGTAGCAACCGCGTGTATCGGTAGAGTGTACCAACTCAACAATGGTACGATTGGCATGTTCCGCTATGTTGTTCTATTACGGCAAGTGCAGTGCGGTACACTGTGCCTTTATACCAACGAGTATAATTTAGTCCTGGAATTCCTTGCTCAGGTACTCTCCATCGTGATGATTATATAGCGCCTTGAATTTCTTTCCAGTCTGGTTCTCCACCATTGCCTTGAACTCCTTGAACATGTCAGAGCACTTGTGCTTAGAAGAAAGGAAGTAGACAACAGTAGAATGGCTTAAATAATGAATGAAGGTAAAAAAATACCGAGAGCCTCCAAAATTCTTGCTCTGTTTTGTGCCACACAAGTCTGTATGGACCAGTTCTAATCCCTCTTTCATGTGTTTGCCTACTCCAAAGAATACATTATCATGCTACTTGTCCTTGAAACAACCAATCTATAACTACTGCTCAAAGTTGGAGATGGTGGATAAGTCACGTATTATCTACTTTATTTGAAGCTATTGCAAGGCACACATGCCGATGTGGCCATATCGTGTATGCCAGATCTCACCATTGGCTTCATCAATGCTACAATACTTCGCTCATATGAGATCTTAGTTACCTTTAGCAGGCGGTTCATGTGATCACATATACTTAGCGTACTCCTCTCTTTTATCCTTGTTGAGGATATCAACATAGTCATAATCAAAGACAATGCGTAAGCTAATTTTATTGCATGAAGTATTATGTATATATTATACGCCATGGAACACTCATACTTCAATGTCACATGGTGCCTTTAATCACATCTCGACTATCCCAATCCCCTTAGTATACACCACCTGATCATCATCGACATCAATAGGATAAGGAGGAATTAACAGAAGCTATAAAAAATACCCCTTGTGGTATGTCATATGTTTAGTGTACTCTGAGTCCTTGTACTATACCAAGTTCCCCTTCTTGACATGTGGTATATTGGACTTTGTGATGAAGAGGTGGTCATGTACCTCTTTGGCCACGTTCATGTATCCAAAGTAATGCATTCCAGCCTGATCAGGTGCTCCTCCTTCTGACGCTACGGTGACCATTGTTGCTGCTATGATGGAGACTACTGCTTTTACTACAGTTGATACTCCTCCGTCAAGTCCCTCTTGAATTTGAAGTACTTTTTCTCGTAGTATCCTTGCTTCTGGCAATAGTGGTATTTGCCTTTCTTCTTGCCTCTCTGATGCTGCTACTGGTTGCGTGAGCTCATGGCTGTAAAAATCTGCTTCACTGCCGCTCTCACCATTGCTCTTTTCTTCATTGCGACCCGATTCCACGCACACCAGATGTGAGTAGATGAAGTGAAGGTCGAGACTTGGCTTGTACTCCAGTATCTTGTCTTAAGTCATAGCTGGTTGGGAGTCCCTTAGTAAGAGGATGATGAATAACATCTTTTCCACAGGGTTGCCGGTCGCTCTCAATTGCTTCACTAGTTGCCTTGTCTTGTCTAGGTATATCTCCATCCTCTCACCACCCTGTATTTTCAGTGCCATTATCTTCTCCTCCAAAAGCATCAGGAATACAGGGTCTTTGATCGCAAACTTCTTGTATAATGTAGTATGAACAAGCAACCTATAGGCATGCTACTCCTCATATGACACTTATACAGTAGCAAACAAACATGTACTGACTGCACCCTTCTATATAGGTACCCTCACTACGTCGTATGCTATGGTGATGCTTGTTACTTACGGATTTGGAACTGACTTATTGCCGCTCACCAATTTCCACAAGTCCCTCTCGTCCAAAAGGAAACAGGTATGGATCTTCTTAAACATGAAGTTGGAGCATCCCTCCAGCCTCTCCAAAGGCTAGGCTGCTGTCATAATACCTGCTACTACCATTTTGAGTGTTCGTGATGCTCAACACTATCCTTGGATGGTGGTGTTATCCTTACTTTGACTGTTGCTTCTGCCAAGAGTCTATCTGATAGTAAATGGACTGTAGATACCAGCAGACTAGGAATTAGGATAAAATAAGTCTACCACTAATAAATTTCAGATTTAAACCGTTAAAATTGACCCATAATATAGGATTTATTTGATAAGGTATGCTTCTAATCCCACTCCAACTCAGATCAGCCAGCTTATAAACATCGTTTTTCCTAAAAAAAATGGAAAACAAATCTTTTTGAATTTATGAAATGTGTAAGAAAAATACTACAATACACATATGCTTTTTAAAAAATTAATAAAGAAATAAAAGAGATGGTTATCATCAAGTCATAGTCTTACTCAAAGAGTAGTCGTGGCTGAGCTAGTTTTGAGTATAATTATCAATACGACCTTTTCTCTTTGGAAATTTGAGCTTATAGAAAAGGGTTTCTTGTAGACATGAAGCTCCACTCGTGGATTATGAAATTTGGTCAAGGTTTGATCCTAACTCGTTACTCTCAAAGTGACGGCTTCTGATGGCTGAAACTAGTAGACCTTGGCTCTAATACGAAATGTTAGAGCTGGAGGAGAGAGGGAGCCTTGTAATAACAAGGATGTGGTACTCAAAAGGCATCCGTTTTGTTAAAGAATGCTTGTTTAATCACTTAAAGTGATCAAGTACACATGCAACTAGAGCTTGAGCAAGCCAGTCCTCTCACAAGCCACACTACTTAGCCACGGAGGCTAAGGCTCACATACTAGATTCCATAATCTCACACAAGAGAGGAAATCAGCCTAGAAATCAGGTTCACCCATCACAAACTACCTAGAGATCTAGAGAATGCTCTCATGGCTCAATCGTAGTGGTCCCATAACCCACAATCTCATGGAACATTACCATGTGACCATGACTAGCAACAAGGATCTCACTTCACCTAAGAGTAAGGAAAGGTTTTTTTATTCTGTTGGACATAGGGCCATCCGGCTCAGTTTCAGGTCCACAGGGGCAAGTTCCAGGAAACTACCATATGCCTGCTCTGAATGTCAATCTGACTTCATTATTGGAAAGATTAGGATCTAATTTATCTATGGTCTAAGTTTCAGGCTAATCCAACGGTCGGATTGGGAGATAGAAATTTTCAATGTTTCTGGGATCATGGATCGCTGATGTCTGGGGACCATAGGTGACGGCTCCATGCCTTGGCTTGAGAAAAGAAAAAGGCAAGAGGTCCGGGCTCAAGACCTGATGGGAGAAATATCCAAGAAGGTCCTTGGTCTTAGGATTGCCTTGTCAGAGTGTGCTGACTAGGATAAAAGTACGTCTCTTTGCTTTTTAAGAGAGGTATGATCCTTGTGTACTAGTCATGGATACATGGCAATTCTCCATGGAATTGTGGGTTATGCGACCACGAGAGTGAGCCATGAGAGCATTCTCTAGCTCTCTGGGTTGTGTGTGACTGGTCAGCCTGATTGGTAGGCTGAATACCTCCCTTATGTGAGATTGTGGACTCTAGTGCGTGAGTCTTAGCCTCCATAGCTAAGTGGTGTGGCTTGTTAGAGAGCTGACTTGCCCAAGCTCTAGCTCTATATATACTCCATCATTTTGAGTGATTTAACAACCATTCTTGAGCAAAACAGATGCCCTTTCAGTCCCACATGCTCGCCCTTCCAAGGCGCCCTCTCTCCTCCAGATCTAACACTTCTCCCTATGCACATGCATATACCCCAGGCTTCCTGAAATTGAGAGATGAACCACGCTGAGTTTTTTCCCAAACCACGCCTCGTACAGCGTCATCTGCTCTACCATCTTAGTTTGACTATAGTCTTTTATGTACACCATAGTACTCGCTGCTTCGATCTAAAAGTCGTATGTGAGCTAAACTGCGTATAGCATCGAGTGTACTAACTCAATGACGGTACGATTGACATGTTCTGCTATATTGTTCTATTACGGCAAGTACAGTGCGGTATGCTGTGCCTTAATAACAGCTAGTACAATGTAGTCATGGAATTGTTTGCTCAGGTACTCTCCACCATGATCATTATGTAGCGCCTTGAATTTCTTTCCAGTCTGGTTCTCCACCATTACCTTGAACTACTTGAACCTGTCAGAGCACTCGTTTTTAGAAAAAAAGAAGCAGACAGCGATGGAACGAATCATTAATGAAGATAAGAGAATACCCAAAGCCTCTAAAATTCTTGCTTTGTTTTGTGCCACACGAGTCTGTATGGACCAGTTCTAATACCTCTTTCATGTGTTTCCCTACTCCAAATAATACATTGTCATGCTACTTCTCCTTGAAATAACCAATGTATTACTACTGCTCAAAGTTGGAGATGATGGATAAGTGACGTATTATCTACTTTGCTTGAAGCTGTTACAAGGCGCGCATGCCGATGTGGCCATAGCGTGTATGCCAGATCTCACCATCCATTGGCTGCATCACTGATATAAGACTATGCTCATACGAGATCTTGGTTGCCTCTAGCAGGCGGTACATGTCATGACATATACCTAACCTACTCCTCTGCAGTATCCTTGTTGAGGATATCAATATAGTCATCATCAAAGAGAATGTGTAAGCCCGTTTTATTGAATGAAGTATCACATATATACTATATGCCATGGAACACTCATACTTCAATGTCACGTGGTGCCTTTAACCATACCTCGAGAATCCCAATCCCCTTAGTTTACACCACCTGATTATCATCCAGAGCAATAGGATGAGGGGGAATTGACAGAAGCCACAAGAACCACCCCTTGTGGTATGTCAGATTTTCAGAGTACTATGAGTCCTTGTATCATACCAAGTCCCCCTTCTTGACCTGTCGTATATAGGACTTTGTCATGAAGAGGTGGTCGCGTACCTCTTTGGCCACGTTCATGTATCCAAAGTAACGCATTCGAGCTTGATAGGGTACTCTTCCTTCTGATGCTACGGTGACTATTGTTGTTGCTATTATAGAGACCGTTGTTTTTGCTAGAGTTGTTACTTCTCCTTCAAGTCCCTCTTGAATTTAAAATACTTTTTCTTATAGTATCCTTGTTTCTGGCAATAGTGGTATTTGTCTTTCTTCTTGCCTCTCTGCTGCTTCTACTGGTTGCGTGAGCTCATGACTCTCAAACCTGCTTCACTGCCGCTGCCACCATTGCACTTTCCTTCATTGCGACCTGATTCCACCCACACCAGATGTGAGTAGATGAAGTTGAGATCGAGACTTCCCTTACACTCCAGTATCTTGTATTATGTCGAAGCTGGTTGGGAGTCCCTTAGTAAGAGGATGATGAATTGCATCTTTTCCATAGGGTTACCGGTCGCTCTCAATTGCTTCACCAATTGCCTTGTCCTGTCTAGGTATATCTCCATCCTCTCACCATCCTTAATTTTCAGCGCCATTCTCTTCTCCTCCAAAAGGATCAGGAATGCAGAGTCTTTGATATCATACTTCTTGTACAACGTGGTATGAACAAGCAACCTGTAGGCATGCTACTCCTCATACGAGACTTATACAGTGGCAAACGAACCTGTACCGAGTACACCCTTCTATGGAGGTACCCTCACTACGTCGTATGTTATGGTGATGGCTGTTGCTTACAAATTTGGAGTTGACTTATCGCCGCTCACCAATTTCTACAAGTCCGTCTCGTCCAAAAGGAGGCAGGTATGGAACTTCTTAAACATGAAGTTGGTGCATACCTCTAGCCTCTCCAAAGGCTAGGCTGCTGTCATAATGCCTGCTAGTACCAATTTGAGCGTTGGTGATACTCAACACTACCCTTGGATGGTAGTGTCATCCTTACTTTGACTGTTACTTGTGGGAAGAGTCTATGTGATAGTAATTGGAATGTAGATACAAGCAGACTAGGAATTTGAAGAAACAAAGTCCACCACGAATAAATTTCAGATTTAAACCGTTGAAATCGACCCATAATATAGGATATATTTGACAATAAGGTATGCTTCTACTCCCATTCCAACTCAGATCAGCCAGCTTATAAACAATGTTTCTCCTACATAAATGAATGGAACACAAATCTTTTTGCATTTATGAAAAGCATAGGAAAAATACTACAATTCATATATGATACTTTGTAAGTTTCAGAAAGAAATAAAAGAGTTAAGGTTACCATCAAGCGATAGTCCTCCTCAAAGAGTAGTCGTGGCCGAGCTGGTTTGGAGTACAATTCTCAATACGACTTTTTTCTCTTTGCAAATTTGAGCTTATAAAAACGATTTTCTTGCAGACTTGAAACTCCACTCGTGGATTATGAAATTTGGTCAAGGTTTGATCCTGACTCGTCACTCTCAAAGTGATGCCTTCTGATGGGTGAAACTAGTAGACCTTGGCTCTAATACTAGATGTTAGAACTAGAAGAGAGAGGGAGACTTGTAATAACGAGTATGTGGCACTCAAAGGGTATCTATCTTATTAAAGAATGCTTGTTTAATCACTCAAAATGATCGAGTACATATACAAGTAGAGCTTGAGAAGCCAGTCCTCTCAGAGGCTACACTACTTAGCCACAGAGGCTAAGGCTCAGATAATAGATTCCATAATCTCGCACAAGAGAGGAAATCAGTTAAGAGATCAGGTTGACAAGTCACACACGGCCTAGAGAGCTAGAGAATTCTCTCATGGCTCACTCCTAGTAGTCACATGATCCACAATCTCATGGAAAATTAGCATGTGACCATGACTAGTACACAAGGATCTCACCTCACCTAAGAGCAAGGAAAGGTTCCCTTATTCTGTTAGACATTGGAGCGATTTTGACTCGGTTTCATGTCCACAAGAGCAAGTTCCGGGAACCTACCAGATGCATGCTCTGAATGTCAATCTGACTTCATTGTTGGAAATATTAGGAGGTAATTTATCTACGGTCTAAGTTTCATGCTAATCCAACGGCTGGATTGAGAGATATAAACTTTCAAAATTTCTGGGGTCATGGACCGCTGATGTCTGGGTGACCATGTGTGACGGCTCCATGCCTTAGCCTAATAAAAGAAAAAAGCAGGAGGTCCGGGCTCAAGACCTGATAGGAAAAATATCCAAAAAGGTCCTTGGTCTTAGGATTGCCTTGTCAAAGTGTGTTGACTAGGATAAAAGTACGTCTCTTTACTTTTTATGAGAGGTATGATCCTTGTGTGCTAGTCATGGACACATGGCGATTCTCTATAAGATTGTGGGTTATGCGACCACTAGGAGTGAGCCATGAGAGCATTCTCTAGCTCTCTCAGTTGTGTGTGACTGGTCAGCCTGATTACTAGGCTGATTGCCTCTCTTGTGTGGCATTATGGACTCTAGTGTGTAAGTCTTAGCCTCCATAACTAAGAGGTGTAGCTTGTGAGAGGGCTGACATGCCCAAGCTCTAGCTCTATATGTACTCCATCATTTTGAGTGATTTAACAACCATTCTTTAGCAAAACGGATGCCCTTTTAGTCCCACATACTCGCTCCTCCAAGGTTGTCACTCTCCTCCAGTTCCAACATTTTCTATCAGAGTCAAGTTCTGCCAGTTTGAGCCGGTGCAGGCCGTCATTCTGAAAGTGATGTGTCAGGGTCAAACCTCGATTAAATTTGATCATCAACCTCGAGATCGTCAAGTTCCCAAAGCAAGCTTTCCAACGAGCCCACGATCGCAAAGATTGAACAGTCACATTGAAAGTTCCGCTCAAAACAAGGTCGGCCAGGGCTACACTTATCTCTATGAGTAAGACTATCGCCTTGTAATAACCATCCCTCTCTAGTTTCTTTGACAAATTTAAAACGTGGCATCTGAAAATTTTAGTATTTTTTCTAAGCTTTCCATTGGTGAAAAAATGTGTACAGTCCATTAATTTGATTGGGAGAAACACCATTTACAAGGTGGCTGATCTGATTTGGAGTAGGAGCAGAAGCATACCCTGTTTTCAAAAGGGCATATCTTTCAAAATCCCCTGTTGATGACCCTGTTGTATGGGTTGATCCAAAACGTTTTGAGCTGAGCTTTTCAATGGTTCGTTCAATTTTCCCAATTCCTAGTCTGCTGGCATATATGGTTTATATTCTGTCAGACAGATTTTTGGCAGACTAAGCAACAGAAGCACGGATAGTGCCGCCATCCAAGGGCAGCATTGAACATCACCAAGGATCCAAATGGCAATAGTAACCATTGTGACAGTAGCCTATGCTGCATAGTGTGGTGGTCGTGGCAACAACTCCTCTTCTGGTAAGAGCAGCAACGGAAGCGGTGGTGGTGGAGGAAAAGGCAATGGTGGTGGTGGAAAGGGTTCAAAGCGTCCTGGGAAGTGCCATAACTGTGGCAAGCCTGGACATTGGGTACGGGAGTGCAGGGCTTCCAAGAAGAAAGATGGAGATCATGGTGGTAGATATGAGCACAAAGGAAAGGGTAGAAGGAGTTGACGAACATGATGACTCAGGGTGTGTTGGCATCAAAGGGAGAGGCACTGCTCAAGCATGGAGCCTACGGGCTTGACTCTGGCATGAACCACCATACTTCAAGAGAGAAGGATGGGTTCATGTCCATTGAGGAAAATAAACATCGCTTCAGGTGTGCCAACGGCAGCCTTGTCCATGCAAAAGGTGAAGGAGATAAGTTGATCACTATCAACATGAACGGTGCTGAAAAGACTTGAAGCTGGGAAACGTCATCTGTATGCTGTACATTACGAGGAACCTCCGGTGAGTGTCCAAAATCACGGACCACGACATGATGGTCATCTTCACGAAGGAGGTAGTCGTGATTGTCAAGAACAAGGACATCAAGATCTCCTATCCCAAGGAGAGTCTTGTCACATAGGTCCCGAGAGTTGATGGGCTCTATGTGCTGCACACCAAGCCTTGAGAGTACAAATGAGGGATATGAAGTGGTTGAAGAGCCCAAGTCCTCAAAGGCTGATGTAGTACCACAGGCTGTCACCATGGCAACCAACTCCACCAATGGCACAGATGCTAAGCTGTGGCACAGGCGGTTTGGACATGTGGTTGACAACACACTACAAGCTATGCAGTAGCACGAAGTGGTCCATGGGATGGAGGGATGCAAGGCGAATGATGAGGGAAATTATAAGATGCTATGTGAGCCATGTCTCTTAGGCAAGGCAAAGAGAATGCCCTTTGAGCATAATGGGTAATGTGCCGCAACAATCTTGGACCTGATTTAGTCTGATATCTCCAGACCATTCCACACTCCTTTGAATGGAGGCAGTAAGTGTGAGACCCAGAATCGGACAAGAATACCTCCTCGGACTGAACTTCGGAAAATACGCCAAGACATCCGGTACAAGTCCTCGAAGTCTGCTCCTCACCCAACGGCCATAAGCTAAACGGTATAAAGGGAAGAACCAAGACCGTTGGAACAACAAGCGAATACACTCGCAATGCATCCGGCTAGCGTTAAGAAGCCGTTCTTACTATTATTTTTGTCCTATTCTGAATTGTATATACAGAGGATGTTTATTCCCTCTCAAGTAACCAAAACAATTCTTTTCTTCCTGTTCCCCTTTGGTTCTGCGGCTTTGCCGTTGTGTCTACGCTCTGCTCGCACCTCGCATTCCTTGCCTTTGCCAGCGCACGTGGTTTCGCCCCTGCGCCCATGCAGTCATCAGCCTCCGCCGCATTCCCCCGTTTTCGCATCGTTTTCTGCTCGGTACAAGGACTTGCCCGGTCGCATCGTCTGTTACGCGACGACTTGCACCCACGCTGAAACTACCTACAGCACACGTGGTTTAGCCCCTGCACCCATTCAATCATCGCCCGCTCCTCTGCTCTCGCATCATCGTCTCCTTAGCACAAGAAGGTCTACCCGGTTGCATCGCCCGTCCCGTACCGACTTGCGCTCACGAGGAAAATTCCTACTACGAATACGCCTTCCCTGTGCATTCACTTCGCTATCATCAGATTTCACTTCCGGAATATTTCCATCCACAACAGCACTCGGACCAACACTGGTTGATCACCTATCTCACAACAGCCAGCATCGATGACCAAGTAACATACCCCCTGTGACACGCCTGTCCTGTCTCGCCCTATCTTGATCTACTTCTCCCAGGAAAATGGGGAATCCATGGGCATACTCTCCCTTCTTGGCCGAAGACGGTCAAAACATCCTCCTCTGGACACGAAGCACATGGACCACAGGGAAACTCATCTCAATTCGAGGATATGGCTTCTACGACCTCTTCCAAGGAAGCTTTGAGCACCTTTGGACTGCTCACACGTCTCCCTCAGCACTAAACGCAGCAACCACCTCAGCATGGGATCAGCTGAAAACCATCATGTACTCCTCCTACCACACTCTTGTGGAAGAAGCTAGCAGTGCACCTGATCTCTGGTACATGTTGCAACAGACAGCTTGGAAAAGACAGTAAATCTCCTCCACTACTATCGTTGTCATGGCACTCCCTCCAATTCACCTAGACAGGCTGTATTACCGACCCCCAAGTCATGATCACACATTGTCCACAAGAGAATCCACCAACTTGGGAACTTGGCAACGGGCAGCCTACTCACAATTAAAACCCTACCTACTACATGGGTTCGCCATTACCAATGGACTTCTGGATGAACAGAAGTACCTTGGAAAAGTGTCCAGTACCAGTGAGTTCACAAGGAAGCATGAGGCTCTCAACAGGGACATGCGGGAAGGTCTGAAAGAGCTCATTGAACCTGACCTGCACCCTCTACTGGAAAGGGAACCGGACAACACAACCGGAATTTGGAAGTAGTTGATTAACCACTATGGAAGTTACATGCCACCTCAGCAAAACTACATCTATCAACAGCGAGCAACAATGATCGCTCCACCCATAAGGCGCTTTGCCATCAGATTAGCTCCAGTCGCACAACGCATTACCGTGTCGGAGTCACGGAGGGTGTCAGAACCAGAATCCAACAATACCTCCTCGGACTGAACTTTGGAAAATGCGCCAAGACATCCGGTGCAAGTCCTTGAAGTCTACTCCTCACCCAACGGCCATAAGCGAAACGGTATGAAGCGAAGAACCAAGACCGTTGGAACAACAAGCAAACACACTCGCATCGCGTCCGGCTAGCGTTAAGAAGCCGTTCTAACTATTATTTTTGTCCTGTTCTGAATTGTATATACGGAGGATATTCATTCCCTCTGAAGTAACAAGAACAGTTCTTTTCTTCCTGTTCCCCTTTGGTTCCACGGCTTTGCCACCATGTCTTTGCTCTACTCGCACCTTGCATTCCTTGCCTTCGCAAGCCTCTCTCAGCTCTTCGCCCCGTTACTCTCGTTCCTTCGCTCAGCTCTCTTACTCAGCCAGCCATCACTGATCTCACTCGTACTTTCTCTCATCAACTCGTCTACCTCGACTTTCTCACGTCTCAGCCTCTATCAACCACTACGACTAACTCCTCGGGACCGCTCTCGCCTATGTCACTCTGCTGACACACTCATGCATGAGCCAACGCTTCTGCCTACTTGTACTATCGCTTTTCTCATCCCGGCATTCTTCTGACAGCAAGCATTTCTTGACCTTCATCGATGACCACAGTCGGAGGATGTGGATCTATTTCCTCAACAAAGAGGGAGAGGTCAAGGAGAAAATGTAAGAGTTTGTCGCGATGGTAGAGCGACAGACAAGCAAGAAGATCAAGACACTGCACACGGAGAATAGTGTTGAATACAAGGCGTACAAAGGCTGGTTGAGCCAACACGACATCAACCTCCAGACCACCACGCCTTACACCCCCCAGAGTAATGGTGTTGCTGAGTAGATGAACGAGACTATCCTCGGCATGACACAATGCATGCTCTTTGACGCCAAACTCTCATCTCACTTCTGGACTGAAGCTAGAAGAACGACTTGCTATCTTGTGAATCTCACTCCGGCAGTCGTGCTTGGAAGGCGTGGTAAGAAGCAACAAGTGAAGCAGCTCAGGACACCACAGAAGGCTTGGTCGGGGAAGAAGCCAGATACCTCACACTTGAGGGTCTTTGGCTATACTGCCTGGGCAAAGGTCCAAGCAAGAGAAGGAAATGGCAAGCTGGATGTACGCGCTCACAAGTGTGTAATGGTCGGAAACAACATTACACACAAGACATATAGGCTGTGGGACCAGACGGCTAGAAAGCTCATCAGGAGCCGAGATTTCAAGTTTGAAGAAAGAACCCTCGGTAAAGGAGAGCCGCTGGATAATGTCCATGCTCCCAAATCAGATAAGTGGGTTGTGTTACTCGAGTGAGGTAATCAAGAACCTGAGAACAAGCAGATGGTGCCAATAAAGGATGGTTCTGCAGGGAGAGTGGCTGTGCAAGCTGACACAACGACGGACTCTGACACTGAGTCTGAGTCGTCTGAGATCTCTGAGTCAAGCTCTGAGGCCGGTGGACCAAACTCAACTAGTCATGCTTGGCTCAGTGAGAGCCTGTGACCGTAACGGAGGATATGAACATGCTAGATGCGGCCAAGTGTAAGGAGGTAGTGGATAGCGAACTTGCATCTATTGAAGATACCGGAACATGGATCTTGATGGACAGGCCCCCAAACACGCATGTGGTGGGGTCAAAGTGGGTACTCCGGAAAAACTTCAAGTAGGATGGTACTATCGACAAGTACAAGGCAAGTGTTGTGGCGAAGGGGTTTCCCCAGCGTGCAGACTCAGGGTACAAGGAGACCTTCACGCGTGTCATCACCTTTGCCTTCATCAGATCCATGTTGAACATTGTTACTGCCAAAGATCTGGAGGTCCACCATATGGATGTCAAGACAGTTTTCCTCTATAGGGGCTAGAGAAAGAACTGCTGATCGAAGTGCCTAAGGGAGTGAAAGCTCCAGAGGGCAAGGTTTGCAAATTGGTCAAAGCACTCTACGCGCTGAATCACGCCCCAAGGATATGGTACAAGGAGATGGACGGCTTCATGGCCAGGTTAACCTTCACGCAGTGCCATATCAATCCTAATGTCTATGTGTGAGAGGGTGAGTAAGGCTTGATGTTGGTTGCACTGTACGTTGATGACCTGATCATCTACTCGTCGTCAGTCGAGCTGTAGAACAGGCTAAAGTTAGATCTCAGCTACAGGTTCAAGATGAAAGACATGGGTCCGCTCGAGTTCTACCTCGCGATAACCGTCCACCGCAATCTAGCAGTAGGCACCATCAAGCTGACCAGACTAAGTACATCATGGAGGTCCTCAAGCGAAAAAAAATGGAGGACTGCAAACCCATCAGCACACCCATGACAACAGACATCAAGCTCTCCTCCTCCATGAGCCCTTGTACGGAAGCAAGATGGCGTGAGATGGAGAACACTCCCTACCAGACGGTTGTTGGTAGCGTCATGTATGCCATGGTAAGAACACACCTTGACATTTGCTATACTATGGGACAAGTGAGCAGGTTTGTGGCCAATCCAAGGCCACAGCACTGGCAAGTTATCAAGCGTATCATGCGCTATCTATAGAAGATACAGCACATGGGACTCCTGTTTGGAGGCCAAGAGGGATCTGACCCACTCCGGTTAGTGTGCTATACAAACGCCAACTGGGGAGGAAGAATCGATGACAGAAAGTCCACCTCAAGCTTTGTGTGCCTCTTGAACGGTGGTACAATTTCTTAGGAAAGCAGAAAGCAAGATTGTTTCTCCCTCTCTACCACTAAGGCAGAGTACATTGCTCTATCAAAAGCATGCAAGGAGACACACTGGCTATGCAGTTTGCTTGCCGAGATAAAAGCACCACAAATGGAAGCAACAAAGGTTCGCATCGACAACAAGAGTCCCATGAAATGGCACATGATGATATCATCTCCCGGCAGATCAAGCACATCGACATCAGGTACCACTACTCATGCGACCTGGTCGCGAAGGAAATCGTGGACCTGGAATACGTGGAGACCAAGAAGATGCTCGCAGAATATATGACAAAGGTGCTTGACAGTGAATTGCACTCAGCAGGTACTCGAGGCATCAGTATGGTCAACGCAGCCTTGGAGTAAGTCCCCTAAGTCTGGTCCAGATAGACAAGGTACGTACTGCTCCTTTGGAGCAAGTCCCCTTTGTCTAAATTGGATAGTATAGCCAGCAAACACTACCTATGACAACCCCTTATACTTTAGACGTTCCAGAGTTAGTCTTTGGAGCGAGATCCCAGCCTAGTGACTAATTTTTTTGTCACCAAAAGGGGGACAAGAAGGTTCTCAGGGACATCACAGAATATTCAAACGTCCTTCCTGGTGGCTGGTGCCACTTGGCGCTCACAAGGAGTACCATGTAGGCAAAGGGGATGATGCAATCCAGATTGGCCCCAAAGTGGCTCATCCAAGGAACCACTATGCGCCTAGGCTAGAAGCTAGCTTTAAGACTATAAGAACCTGGCAGTTGCGTGTCATTGAGTATAGTTCTTAACTTTGAGACTCCTCACAGAGTTGTCGACCAGGGACAGACACTAAAGAAGCCTTAGGAGTCAGCTCCTTGTGCAAAAGTGACCAAGTGCTAAGGACACAGTGCAAGGAAGTGAATCCTATGAACTGCTCTGTATTGAACCGTGATTCTGAGGGTGATATCCCCTCCTAGTTACAATACTAGGAGCAAACAGCAAGTGCCATTGTGTCGGCCTTACTTTCTAGTCTGTTGGCTTAGGGCAGTTGACAGAAAGGTGCAGCAGATGCAAGTTCATCTACAATTGCAGCAGCAGCATATGAAGAGTGGAAGAAGAAGGATAAGTAGGGCTATACGCTGCTTGTTAACACCATCTCCAACCCGCATATTCAGTACGTGAGTGACAAGGCTACTACAAAAGAGTGATGGGACGTGTTGTGTAAGAAAAATGAGAGCAAGGATCCTCTACTTCTCATGCTTTTGAAGAAGATGATGGTGTTGAAAATGCATGGTGGCAAAGGGATGGGAGGTGTACTTGTGTTATGTTCAGGGGCATACATAGAAATGTATGCCCCTGGTCCAATCAGCGGAAGATTTAGACTGGGTTTTCACTACGCTTGTAGCGCAAGTCTCCCAGCGACACGAAGAGAGGCTAAGAGAGACAAGGCATGCACTACTCATCCTTGTGGAGCAAGTCCCCTTGGTCTACTCTTGGTAGTCTACCTGGTGCATGCTCCTTATGACAACTTCCTACAGCCTAGTGGATGAAGGCGCCGTCTCGCAAGCGAGAGGTCCGGGGTCAAATCCCGCCAGGACCAAATTTTCTTTGTGACTAAAAAGGGCCAAGGAAGCTTCCTAGAAGCTTCTAAGGTCCAAGGTGGATCAAGCGCCACTTGGCGGTCACAGAGGGTGCCATGTCATCAAAACTGATGACACTGTCTAGGGTGGCCTTGGGGGGAGGCCCCTCCAAGGAGCCACTGGGAGCACTGACCAGAGACTATATAAGGCCTGTCATTTGCATGTGATCATGTATCATCTCTTACTCTTGAGACTTGGGAGAAAACTAATCCCTTGTTGGCCACCAAGAAAGAGGGTAAAGAACAAGTGCAAGTGCACACTTTGGTGTGTAGCATTGCCTGTTGGGTGAGAGTTTGGAACACTCTCCGGCCACGGTTGGAACAAGCTAGGTGAACCTTTCAGTGTGGAAACACCACTCCGTGGGTGATCTCTACCTTGGTTGAAATACCAAGGGCGGTCGGCGGTTTGCCTGTCGGCGCCGTTTACTCTAGACCGTGGCCAAGTGTGGAGTGACAAAGGGTTATGGGCCCACACTGATCGGGAAACTTGGTTCTTGTACCACCGCTCAGTTTTCGTGGCAGGTACCTCCGCAGCAGACAAGACACCACTGCTCCATCTGCTTCATCGTCGGTCCACTTTGGACCAAGGTACGCATTGTGAGAGACTGGACGCGGGTTAGACCCGTGGTCCACTTTTGCTCTACACAGACAAGGAACGAGGATACGCTCTGCCATTGTTGGTATGACCCTCGAGTCCTAAGCGGATTTTGCTTTGCCGTTGTGGGTACGACCCCGTATCTGTGGGAGCACTTCCTCCACAATAGCTAGGAGACCATCGGCTGAAGGGGAATGCAACGGACTACACGTTGAAAATCTGTAGCAGTCATTAGCCTCATCAGCCTACATCGGCCTCAACGAAGCAGAACAGCAGAGACTAAGTGAGCATCCTTGACCACACCGCAATCATGCTGGGGTATCAAGAGATCGTTCCAGTCACCTCACGGCCCGCCGAGTTGGGTGCGGCCAACGCCATCGCACGCTTCGATGGCAAAGCCTTCGGCACGTGGAAATGGCAGTTTGAGGTGGTGATACGCATGCGCGGATACCTCAACATGCTGAAAGGGACGGAGGTAGCACTGGAGGACGAGGCAAGCGCGGAATACGCAGAGTGGAAAGAGCGGAATGACATCGCTCTCGCACTCCTCGTCACGTCCATAAGCCCCTCCCTAATTTCCCACATCAAGGGGTGCACAACGGCAGCTGAGGCTTATACCAAGCTGACAAACGTGTACCAGTCAACTTCCCTCGCCAATCGACTCTTCATCCTGCAGCGCCTCATTGGGCTGCGGGTGGGCGAGGGGGAATCCATCTCGGACTTCCTCCGGCAGTTCGAAGGACTGCTTCAAGAAGCCCGTGCCATGTCGTGGCTGCTCGACCAACAGATGCAGGCCATGATTCCCCTCATGGCCTTGCCGCCAAGCTGGAGTCCCATGATCACCACCTTGGGTGGTTGGGAGGAGTCGGAGTTCACGTACCCTCGTGTCTCCGAGTTTGTCCGGAACGAGGCCATGCGGCGCAACGGCGTCATCAACAACACCGTGTACGCGACTGGCTCGGGAGGTACCTCCTCTCATGGCAACAGCAGAAGCAGTGGCGGCAGGAAGAGCAGCAAGAACAAGGGCAAGTGCCACAACTGTGGCAAGGCGGGGCATTGGGCGTGGGAGTGTCGCGCACCAAAGAAGGAAGGAGGCGGTGGTGGGAGCAGCAACGTGAGTAAGAAGGTGGACTCGACGTCCACGAGCATGATGGCCGAGAGCAAGGCCCCTCCCAAGGGCTCTGCGCTGCTGCGGCCGGGAGCCTTCGGACTCGATAGTGGCACGGACTACCACACCTCTCGCGAGGCATGTGGCTTCTCGTCCCTCACACCGTCCACGGCCAAGTTCCGGTGTGCCAACGGCGGCATCGAGTACGCGGCTGGTGAGGGAGAGAAGGTCGTGCACACGCGGCTCAACGGAGCCGACAAGGAGTTGCGGCTGCAGAACGTTGTCTACATGCCAACTTTCACCGCAAACCTCCTTTCCGTCTCGCGGATTACGGATCACGCGATGATGGTGGTGTTCACACAGAAGGAAGCCGTCATCCTCAAGAACGAGGACGTGACGATTACCTACGCTGCGTCAGACCTTGTCGCCAAGGTGCCACGAACGGATGGGCTCTATGTTCTGCAGACGAAGAGCGTGGAAGGGCATGCCAGGACGGCAGAGGCAGTAGCGGAAGCTGCACCATCGCCGAACGCCAAGACACCATTCATGCCGCCTGTTGTGGCGGCTAAAGACGCGAAAGTAGCAACTGCGAAGCTGTGGCACAGACGCCTTGGGCACGTGGCCGACAGCACCTTGCAGGTCATGCAGGAGCAGAAGCTTGTACGCGGGCTGGAGGGGTGTGAGCTGAAGGGTGGATGCAACGCTGGGTGTGAGGCTTGCCTGCAAGGGAAGACAAAGCAGAAGCACTTCTCCAAAAACGGTCACAGAGCACAGGGCATACTCGACCTCGTCCACAGCAACATGTGCGGCCCCATGCGTACCACGTCCAACGGCGGCTCCAAGTACCTCCTCACCTTCATCAATGATTACTCTCGAAAGGTGTGGATGTACTTCCTCAAAACGAAGGGAGAGGTGCTGGAGCGCCTGCAAGAGTTTGTCGCCATGGTGCAGCGACAAACCGGGCGGAAGGTCAAATCCCTGCGGAGCGACAACGGCGGAGAGTACGAGGGGTACAAGCCGTGGCTTCGGGCACACGGCATTGTCCACCAACCTACTACACCCTATACACCGCAGAGCAACGGCGTGGCCGAGTGCATGAACCAGACCATTCTGGCCATGACGCGAACCATGTTGTTCGACTTTAAGCTCCCTCCTCGCTTCTGGGCGGAAGCAACGCGCACTGCATGCTACCTCATCAACCTCATGCCTGCTGCAGCACTGCGCAGCAAGGGGACAGAAAAAGAGCAAAGTGCAAAACGCATGACGTCGCAGGACGTGTGGTCGGGAAAGAAGCCGGATGTGAAAGTGGGTGCTCTCGGTAGATTTAGCCTTGGTGTGTGGGGAGCACAGTCGTAGCGGAAAGATAGACTTGGAGAAGTCTGGAAGCCAGAGCTGGAAAATACAGGTTAATCAGATTGAACTGAGTACAGGGTATTTATACTGTTTGGCTGGCTAGCCCAGGCCTCAGCCTACTGCTTTCCTAGCTTGCTACAACAAGCTACTTGCACCTAAACTCGGTGCTCTGCTTGCACCTGAACCTGGTGCTCTACTTGCACCTAATGTCTAGTGCGAGAAGTCCCCGGCCGTCGATCGTCCAGATCGACGGTCCCTTCTGTCTCTCGGCGAGCCGCCCCGTTGGTCGCGTATGTCTCGCGGCGGTCGGTGCGGTCGCCGTACTGCGCACGCCACTGGAATACTGCGACCGTCGCACGGTCGCGGCCACCGGTTTTACTGCCGTCGTTGACCGCCACAGTTGCCGGGGCTGTCCGTCGAAACGTCCCCTCGGCAGGTGGCGTCACCGGTACGCCACTCGCCGAGAGGAGGAGAAGCCACCCTCGCGTGGCGTGTTCGGAATGCCATGCGAAGGTGTGAGCGAAACACGCCCTTGGCGTGTGGAGCTCGCTTGCTCCTCGCGTCCTCGCATCCTCGCGTCCTCGCATCCCGGCATCCGCGAGCCGTCGGGGTCGAGCCGGACCTCTCCGCGAAATTCCGCCCGGAATATCCGGAAAACGAAGAATTCCCTCAATGCCCCTCAAACCCAGGTGAGACTCCGAGTATGCCAGAAAAAATAGGGGTACCTCATTGCATTCACCCCCCCCCCCCGTCGGAGGCGCGACGTCCCGGCGCGCCTGAGGTACTCCTGGAGAACAGTGTTGGTACCCCCAACAGAGAAGTTGGTCTCTGGCTCCCAAGAGTTGTGCTCCGCCGGGTACCCCTTCCAGTGTACCAAAAACTTGCCCCGTCGTCCCCTCTGGCGGTCTACAAGAATCTTCTCCACCTCAAACTCCTCACTTCCTTCAACCTGGACAGTAGGAGGTGGAGCTGTCCCGCGACCCTGGAAGAAGGTGTTAGGGTCGCGATAGGCATGAGGCTGGGAGATGTGGAACACCGACTGCACGGCTTGGGCCAAAATCCAGGACGGGCAAGGAGCGGGGAAGTTGGATGCACGTGCGCGGAAGTGCGTGATGATCGGCAATGAGGCCACGCACAAGGCGTACAGGATGTGGGACCAGGTAGCAGGGAGAGTCATCACCTCCACAGATGTGACCTTTCAGGAAGAGTCACATGACAAGGGAGAACTACTGGACCCAGAGAACTCTCCAAATCAGGGAGAGTGGATCGTGCTGCTAGAGGCGGGTGACACACCCCCGCCTAACTAGCGTGGGACGCTAGTGGCCATAGCCAGCGAGGCTGCCAATTCAGGGAGAGCATCCGCTCAGGCTGAAGCGGAGTTGACATCCGACACCGCGTCGGAGACATCCGAGGCCTCCTCGGAGGCCAGTGGCTCTTCCCTTCCAGCGACCCCTCGTGGGGAAGCACAGCAGCAGCAGCAGCACGAGCAGCCAGCACCAGCACCACTGCGGCGCAGTGAGCGCCAAGCAAAGCCTGCAAAGCACTACAACGGAGGGTAGGCCGAGTGGACCAGCCTGAGCTGGTCGTGCCTTGCGTAGGGAGAGCCGGCTACCATCGTCGAGGCTCTCTCGCGGCCGGACGCCGCTAAGTGGAAGGAGGCGATGGAGAGCGAGATCGTCTCCATCGAGGAGAACGGAACATGGGTGCTGGTGGACAGACCAATAAACGCACACATGGTGGGCGTGAAGTGGGTGTTACGCGTCAAACGCAAGCAAGACAACAGCATCGACAAGTACAAGGCAAGGATCGTCGCGAAGGGGTTCTCGCAGAGAGTAGGGTCTGAGTACGACGAGACCAACTCTCCTGTCGCGTCCTTCCCCTCCATCCGCACCTTGCTGGCTGTGGCTGCGGCGTACATCATGGATATCCACCAGATGGACGTCAAGACCGCCTTCCTCTACGGGAAGCTTGACAAGGAGATAGATGGAGGTGCCCGAGGGTGTCAAGGTAAAACCCGGGCAGGTGTGTTGCCTCATCAAGGTGCTCTACGGGCTGAAACAGTCCCCAAGGATCTGGTACAAGGAGATGGACAGCTTCATGGCTAGCCTTGGCTTCTCGCACTGCCACAACGATCCTAGTGTGTATGTGCGTGCGGATGACCAGGGGCTGTTGCTGGTAGCGCTGTACGTGGATGACCTGATTCTAGCCTCCACCTCCATGAAGGCCCTCAAGGCCCTCAAGGAGAAGCTGCAAGGGCGGTTTCAGATGAAAGACATGGGCGAGCTCGAGTACTACTTGGGCATCGCTATACGTTGCAACCGAGCTGCAGGCACCATCGAGCTCAACCAGACGAAGTACATCTTAGAGGTGCTTCGGCGCTATGGCATGGAAGACGCCAAATCCCTCAGCACTCCTCTCCCCACAAAGTGTAATCTCACCTCCGCCCACTCCCCCAGCACGGAAGCCGAGCGTCGTGAAATGCAGGATGTGCCGTACCAGTCTGCGGTGGGCACCATCATGTATGCCATGGTTGGCACGCGACCGGACATCTCCTTTGCTGTGGGGCTAGTCAGTCGGTTCGTGGCCAACCTTGGGCCACTCCACTGGTAGGGCGTGAAGCGTATTTTGCGCTATCTCAACAAGACATGGCACATGGGGCTGCAGTACGGCGGCCTTCAAGGAACAGACCCTTTGCGCCTCAAGTGCTACACCAATGCAGATTTTGGAGGCAACGTGGATGATAGGAAGTCCACCTCGGGCTTTGTGTGCTTTATGAATGGCGGCGCTGTGTCATGGGCCAGCCGCAAGCAGGACTGCGTCTCCATCTCAACCGCAGAAGCTGAGTACGTGGCGCTGTCTGAGGTGTGCAAGGAGACGCAGTGGCTACGTAGCTTGCTCGCTGTGATGCACGCACCAGAGAAGGAGGCGACACAGTCATCCACGTCGACAACCAGAGCGCGATGGACATCGCGTTCAAGGACACCCTCTCTAGGCGGACCAAGCACATCAACATCCGCTATCACTACACGTGCGATCTCGTCGCCAAGGGAGAAGTGGATCTGCAGTACATCGCGACCAAGCAGATGCTCGTAGACTTCCTGACGAAGCCGCTAGACAGTGACCCGCACATGGCAGGGGCACGAGGCATCGGGATGGTGAGCGCAGCAGACGAGGGCTGAACGGGCGGGCTACTTCACAGGTGGCCGACATCGCTGAGCCCATGGCCGCAACAGGAATGTAGCCGCAGATGGACGTAGGAGGAAGGGAGAGTTTGTTATGTTCTATGTATGCCCCTGGTCCAATCAGCGGAAGATTTAGACTGGGTATGCACTGCGCTTGTAGCGCAAGTCCCCCAGCGACACGAAGAGAGGCTAAGAGAGACAAGGCATGCATTGCTCATCCTTATAGAGCAAGTCCCCTTGATCTACTCTTGGTAGTCGACCTGGTGCATGCTCCTTAGGACAACTTCCTACAGCCTAGTGGGTGAAGGCGCCGTCTCGCAAGCGAGAGGTCCGGGGTCAAATCCCGCCAGGACCAAATTATCTTTGTGACTAAAAAGGGCCAAGGAAGCTTCCTAAGAGCTTCTAAGGTTCAAGGTGGATCAAGCGCCACTTGGCGGTCTCAGAGGATGCCATGTCATCAAAGCTAATGACACTGTCTAGGGTGGCCTTGGGGGGAGGCCCCTCTAAGGAGCCATTGGGAGCACAGACCAGAGACTATATAAGGCCTGTCATTTGCATGTGATCATATATCATCTCTTACTCTTGAGACTTGGGAGAAAACTAATCCCTTGTTGGCCACCAAGAAAGAGGGTAAACAACAAGTGCAAGTACACACTTTGGTGTGAAGCATTGCCAGTTGGGTGAGAGTTTGGAACACTCTCCGGCCACGGGTGGGACAAGCTAAGTGAACCTTTCAGTGTGGAAATACCACTCCGTGGGTGCTCTCTACCTTGGTTGAAATACCAAGGGCGGTCGGCGGTTTGCCTGTCGGCGCCATTTACTCTAGACCGTGGCCAAGTGCGGAGTGACAACTTGGACTAGATAGAGGAGTTGGCAAAGCAGCTAAAAGCGGCCGGTAACCCTGTGGAAGAGACACACTTCATCTTCCACTTGGTGAGGGGACTCCCAACAAGCTACGACACTGTGCGAGAGACGTTGGAGTGCCAGCCAACTCTTGACCCACACTTCATCGGCATGCACCCGGTGCAGGTGGAACTACGTCGCAATGCAGCAAAGCGCAATGGCACAATGGTAGCAGCAACTGTTAAGCAGCTTTTATGGCCATGGACCCACGTAACCAGCAGCAGTAGCAATCTGGACAGCTGAGAGGCAAGAAGAAAGGCAAGTGCCACTATTACCACAAAGAGGGGCACTACAAGAAAGAGTGCTTCAAGCTGAAGAGGGATCACAAGGAGCAGCAGTAGCAACAAAAACAGCCATCTCCAAAGCAGCAGCAGGCATAGTCATAATAGCGTTAGTAGCATCAGTAGCAACAGTAGATACATGCTAGAGGACGCCATTTGTGGCAACATGAACGTGGTAAAGGAGGTGCGCGACCGGCTTTTCATGGCAAAGTCTTATATTTCACAAATGGAGAAGGCAGATCTTGCATGGTAGAAAGATTCAGCATTTACCAAGAGCCTGACGTATCACAAGGAGTGGTTCACACAGCTACTCTCCATCCCTCCTCATCCTATTGTAATGGGTGATGATCGGGTGGTGTATGCTGAGGGGATTGGGATTGTGGAGATGTGGTTGGAGATCCCATGTGGCATGGAAGTGGGAGTGTTCCACTGCGTGCTGCATGTACCTGGTGCTACGTTCAACCTCCTCTCAGTTTCCTCTCTTACCAAACAAGACAGCGTGTTGTCTTTAACGATGACTATGGCTATATCCTCAACAAGGACACAGGAGAGGAGTTGGCCAGGTTGGCAAAGAAGACATATACCACCTGTTTGGGGCCACCAAGATCCCGCGTGAACAGACTCATGTAATAGTGGTGCAGGGAACAGATGGTGAGATCTGACATGTGTACTATGGCCACATAAGCACGTATGCCTTGCAGCAGCTTCAAGCAAAGCAGATGGTGTGTGACCTGTCCACCATCCCCAACTTTGAGTAGCAGTTGTACATCGGCTTTTTGGAAGGGAAGCAACATCGCGAGGCGTTGTCTGGAGCAGGAGAGCGTGCAAAGGAGGTGTTAGAGCTCGTCCACACGGACTTGTGGTGCTCGATGCAGACCCAGAGCTTTGCAGGCTCTACGTAGTTTTTACCTTCATTGATGATTTCAGCCGTTATACTGCTATGTACTTACTAGATTCCAAGGACTAGTACTTTGACAAGTTCAAGGAGTTCAAGGCAACGGGGGAGAACCAGACTGGCAGGAAAATCAAGGCGTTATGCAGCAACCGCAATGGAGAGTACATGAGCAAGGAGTTCTAGGACTACCTCGCAACAGCGGGCATCAAGGCACAGCGCACCACGTCGTACTCACCGTAGAAGAACAATATAGGAGAACGTGCCAAAAGCACAATCGTTGAGGCGACACACTCCATGCTGCATGCGGCTCGGCTCACATACGACTTTTGGGCCGAAGTAGTGAGCACTGTGGTATACGTCAAGAACCACAGTCCAAGTAAGGTACTGAAGGAGATGACGCTGTACGAGGCGTTGTTTGGCAAGAAACCAAGGGTGGGTCATCTTCGCGTGTTTGGCAGCTTGGCACACATGCATGTGCCGAGGGAGAAGTGGCAGAAGTGGGACGCAAAGAGCGCACAGATGCTGATGATTGGCTATGAAGTGGCAAGCAAGGCCTATCGCCTCTACAAGAGGGATACATGCCACGTCATCTCCAGGGATCTCATCTTCAACGACAACAACGACATCGGTACCAACATTGTCTGTGAAGAGGTAGTAGAACCAACAGCTGACGAGGCAGTGGGAGCATACATCCTTCTTGACCAAGTCTCTCCTGATGCTTCCTCTACTTTGATAGTGGGAGAATCATCCTACTCTCCCATGTCAGTTGTAGTATATACAACAGCCTCATCGGTAGAAGCAAAGGAGGGAGATGTAGCACCACCAGCAGTAGCAGTTCTGTCATTAGCACCGCACCAACTGCCCGCTAAAGCACCAGTACGAGGTTGCAAGTACCCTCTTAGGATGCGATACAAGCCTGGTGAGCACGTCCATTTCTGGATGCTGCAAAAACCTGAACAAATGAACGTTGCAGTTCTAGCAGATTTTGATGAGCCATCATCATACAAGGACGCCATGGCTGCACCTGATGCAGCAGGAGATACAGTAGGAGATACAGTCGTAGCTGGACAACGGCATATGGGAGCCGACTGAGCGTCCACTTGGACACAAGGTGATCAAGTGCAATTGGGTGTCAAACAGGTGGGAAGCAGATGGCAACCTAGAAAAGTACAAGACAAAGCTGGTTGGCAAATTCTCCTCTCAGAAAGACGGCATCGTTTACACAGAAATATTTGCTCCCGTTGTAAAGTTTGCCTCTGTACATACACTACTCTCTTATGCAACAGCCGAGGATTTTGAGATTTACCACATGGATGTCAAGACAACATTCTTGAACGGTGACTTGGAGGAGATCTACATGGAGCAGCCAGAGGGATTTGTCATGGATGGCCAGGAGTACTTGGTTTGCAAGCTACAGAAGTCGATGTACGGCCTCAAGCAAGCGTCGCGTGCCTACAACCAGAAATTGGATGCGGTGCTGCAATGCATGGGGTTCGAGCACATTGAGTGTGACAAGAGTGTCTATCGGTGGCAGCATGGGATCCTCATGATCATTGTCTATGTGGATGACATGCTCATCCTTTCCAATAGCATGTCTGCAATGCATGAGTTCAAGGAGGCCATGTAAGAGTACTTTCAGATGTCTGATCTCGCGGAGGTATCATACTCCCTCGGTATCTAGATCATCCGTGAGTGGAAATCAGGGCTCTCTCTCACTGTAGCAAAGTCGCTACATCAAGGATATTTTGCAGTGGTTCGGTATGGCAGAGGAAAAATCCATCGGTATGCCGCCTGAGACGCGGCAATACCTCATGAATTTGAGTGGAGACATAGATACAGCTGAGCAGCAGAAGTACTAGAGCATCGTTGGCAGTCTCATATACCTGATGGTGGCAACCAGGCCGGACCTCGTACAGGCTGTGAGCGTAGTGAGCCAGTACATGGCTAATCCCGGACCTGAGTATCCGAAGGCAGTGAAGCGGATCTTCCGCTCTCTTGTTGGAACTATCAACTTTGACATCACCTATAAGGTGAACGAAAACACCATCATTGGCTTCACAGACGTAGATTGGGCTTCAAACCCTAAGGACCACAAGTCCGTCTCTGGTCGTGTGTTCCTGGTGAATAGCGAGGCCATCAGCTGGAGTAGCAAGTGGCAAGTGGTTGTGGCCTCCTTAAGCACAGAAGTAGAGTACGTCTCTCTCAATTTTGAAGCCAAGGAAGCAGTGTGGCTTCAGCATCTCATGGCGGAGATGAGTGGGAGTGCAACAGTTCCATTTCCTGTACACGTCGACAACCAGCGTGTAATGGCTCTCGCCATGAATCCTGAGCACCATACACAAACCAAGTACATTCACATCGCATATCGCTTTATCAGGCACATGATGCAGGAGGGTGCTATCAAGCTAGAATTTACGCCAACCAGCAAGCACGTTGTCGATTTTTGTACCAAGCCAGTTGTGCATGAAGACATGTGGACTCAGCCTTCTCTGACTAGAGCAAAGTGGGAGCTTGTTGGGAACGGAATCATCCGGCTCTGTTTCAAGTCCACAAGAGCATGTTCCAGGAAACTAACAGATGCTTGCTCCGATCGTCAATCACACTTCATCATTGGAAAGATCAGGTGGCAAAATGTCTTCGGTCCAAGTTTTAAGCCAATGGAACGGTCGGATTGAGATATATGAATTTGCAAAATTCTGGAGTCTTCGACCGACGGTGCCGGGGTCATTGAGGGCGATGGCTCCATGCCTTAACCCAAGTCAAGAAAAAGGCAAGAGGTTCACAGTCAAGACCTGATGGGATAAATATCCAAAAAGGTCCTTGGTCTTAGGATTGCCTTGTCAAAGTGGGATGACTAGGACAAAAGTACCTCTCCTTACTTGTTAGGTGAGGTGAGATCCTTGTGTGCTAGTCATGGACACATGGCGATTCTCCATGGGATTGTGGGTTATGTGACCATTAGGACTGTGCCATGAGAGTATTTTCTAGCTCTCTAGGTTGTGTCTGAGTGGTCAGCCTGATGGCTAGACTGATTTCCAATCTTGTGTGAGATTATGGACTCTAGTATGTGAGCCTTGGCCTCCATGCTTAAGTGGTGTGGCTTGTGAGAGGGCTGATTTGCCCAAGCTCTAGCTCTATATGTACTCCATTGTTTTGAGTGATTCAACAACCATTCTTTGGGATAACTGATGTCCTTTGAGTCCCACATGCTCGCTACTCCAAGCTCCCTCTCTGCTCAAGTTCCAATCGATAAAACACCGCCAGCAACAGCAGTTCTGCGAGCAGCATCACGCCAGCTCTTGGAAATGGAGGAGAGAGGGAGCCTTGGAGTAGCGAGCATGTGTGATTGGAAGGGCATCACTTGTGCTGAAGAATGGTTGTTGAATCACTCAAAATGATGGAGTACATATAGAGCTAGAGCTTTGGCAAGTCAGCCCTCTCACAAGCCACACCACTTAGCCATGGAGGCTAAGGCTCACACACTAGAGTCCACAATCTCACACAAGGGAGGAAATCAGCCTAACAATCAGGCTGACCAGTCACACATGACCTAGAGAGCTAGAGAATGCTCTCATGGCACACTCCTAGTGGTCACATCACCCACAAACCCATGGAGAATCGCCATGTGTCCATGGCTAGCACACAAGGATCTCACCTCACCTAAAAAGTAAGGAGAGGTACCTTTATCCTAGTCAGCACACTCTGACAAGGCAATCCTAAGACCAAGGACCTTTTTGGATATTTTCTCCCATCAGGTCTTGACCCTGGACCTCTTGCCTTTTTCTTTTCTCAGGCTAAGGCATGGAGCCATCACCCATGGCCACCCAGACATCGACGGTCCATGACCCCCGAAACTTCGAAAATTCATATCTCCCAATCCGACCGTTGGATCGGCCTCAAACTTGGACCGTAGATAATTTGCCACCTGATCTTTCCAATGGTGAAGACGGATTGAAGATCGGAGTAGGAATCTGGAAGTTTCCTGGAACTTGCTTCTGTGGACCTGAAATTGAGCCGGATGGCTCCTTTCCCAACAATCTCCCACTTTGCCACAGTCAGAGTGGGCTGAGTCCACATGCCTTCATGCAGAACTGCTGCTTCTCACGGGTCACTGGCTTGGTGCAGAAATCAGCGACCTGCTTGCTCGTTGGAGTAAACTCCAGCTTGATAAGCAGGGCTATACGCTGCTTGTTAACACCATCTCCAACCCGCATATTCAGTACGTGAGTGACAAGGCTACTACAAAAGAGGGATGGGACGCGTTGTGTAAGAAAAATGAGAGCAAGGATCCTCTACTTCTCATGCTTTTGAAGAAGATGATGGTGTTGAAAATGCATGGTGGCAAAGGGATGGGAGGTGTACTTGTGTTATGTTCTATGTATGCCCCTGGTCCAATCAGCGGAAGATTTAGACTGGGTTTTCACTGCGCTTGTAGCGCAAGTCTTCCAGCGACACGAAGAGAGGCTAAGAGAGACAAGGCATGCACTACTCATCCTTGTGGAGCAAGTCCCCTTGGTCTACTCTTGGTAGTCTACCTGGTGCATGCTCCTTATGACAACTTCCTACAGCCTAGTGGGTGAAGGCGCCGTCTCGCAAGCGAGAGGTCCGGGGTCAAATCCCGCCAGGACCAAATTTTCTTTGTGACTAAAAAGGGCCAAGGAAGCTTCCTAGAAGCTTCTAAGGTCCAAGGTGGATCAAGCGCCACTTGGCGGTCACAGAGGGTGCCATGTCATCAAAACAAATGACACTGTCTAGGGTGGCCTTGGGGGGAGGCCCCTCCAAGGAGCCACTGGGAGCACTAACCAGAGACTATATAAGGCCTGTCATTTGCATGTGATCATGTATCATCTCTTACTCTTGAGACTTGGGAGAAAACTAATCCCTTGTTGGCCACCAAGAAAGAGGGTAAAGAACAAGTGCAAGTGCACACTTTGGTGTGTAGCATTGCCATTTGGGTGAGAGTTTGGAACACTCTCCAGCCACGGTTGGAACAAGCTAGGTGAACCTTTCAGTGTGGAAACACCACTCCGTGGGTGATCTCTACCTTGGTTGAAATACCAAGGGCGGTCGGTGGTTTGCCTGTCGGCGCCGTTTACTCTAGACCGTGGCCAAGTGTGGAGTGACAAAGGGTTATGGGCCCACACTGATCGGGAAACTTGGTTCTTGTACCACCGCTCAGTTTTCGTGGCAGGTACCTCCGCAGCAGACAAGACACCACTGCTCCATCTGCTTCATCGTCGGTCCACTTTGGACCAAGGTACGCATTGTGAGAGAATGGACGCGGATTAGACCCGTGGTCCACTTTTGCTCTACACAGACAAGGAACGAGGATACGCTCTGCCATTGTTGGTATGACCCTCGAGTCGTAAGCGGATTTTGCTTTGCCCTTGTGGGTACGACCCCGTATCTGTGGGAGCACTTCCTCCACAATAGCTAGGAGACCATCGGCTGAAGGGGAATGCAACGGACTACACGTTGAAAATCTGTAGCAGTCATTAGCCTCATCAGCCTACATCGGCCTCAACGAAGCAGAACAGCAGAGAGTAAGTGAGCATCCTTGACCACACCGCAATCATGCCGGGGGATCAAGAGATCGTTCCAGTCACCTCACGGCCCGCCGAGTTGGGTGCGGCCAACGCCATCGCACGCTTCGATGGCAAAGCCTTCGGCACGTGGAAATGGCAGTTTGAGGTGGTGATACGCATGCGCGGATACCTCAACATGCTGAAAGGGACGGAGGTAGCACTGGAGGACGAGGCAAGCGCGGAATACGCAGAGT
>SZWC01000908.1:107032-126984 GCA_023375785.1 Penium margaritaceum
TTTCTCCCATCAGGTCTTGACCCTGGACCTCTTGCCTTTTTCTTTTCTCAGGCTAAGGCATGGAGCCATCACCCATGGCCACCCAGACGTCGACGGTCCATGACCCCTGAAACTTCGAAAATTCATATCTCCCAATCCGACTGTTGGATTGGCCTGAAACTTGGACCGTGGATAATTTGCCACCTGATCTTTCAAATGGTGAAGACGGATTGACGATCCGAGTAGGCATCTGGAAGTTTCCTGGAACTTGCTCCTGTGGACCTGAAATTGAGCCGGATGGCTCCTTTCCCAACACCAGCCACCACTAATGCTCCAGCACCAGGTCGTAGGTACTCTGTTCGGGTGTACTAGAAGCCTGGTGAAAGTGGAAATTTACGGATATTACAGAAACCATATCACATTAACGACGTAGTTGTGGCACATTCAGATGAGCCAATATCATACAAGGCGGCCACGGCTGTAGTAGATGTAGTAGATTGGGTGCAAGGTGTGCAGCAAGAAATACAATCAGAGCTTGAATACGGAACATGGGAGCTGACTGATCGTCCACATGGAAGCAAGGTGAATAAGTGCAAATGGGTGTTCAAGAAGAAGCGGGAAGCAGATGGCAACCTAGAAACATACAAGGTGATGCTGGTCGCCAAGGACTACTCGTAGTAAGAGGGTATCGATTACATAAAACCCTTTGTCCATGTTGTAAACTTTGCCTCTATGCGCACTCTCCTCTCTTGTGTAGCAGTTGAGGACTTTGAAATTCACCACATGGATGTCAAGACGGCATTCTTGAATGGTGACATAGAGGAGGAAATCTACATGGAACAACCAGAAGGGTTTTTCATGGATGTCCCGGAGCACCTGGTTTGCAAACTATAGAAGTTATTAGACGGCCTCAAGCAGACGTTGCGTGCTTGGAACCAGAAGTTGGATATGGCGCTCCAATGCATGGAGTTCAAGAACAGTGAGTGTGACTACAACGTCTATTGCTGGCGACATGGACATGAGATCCTTATGATCATTGTCTATGTTGATGGCATGCTCCTCCTTTCCAACAGCATGTCTAAACTACAAGAGTTCAAGGAGGCGATGAAGGAGCGCTTCTAGATGTCTGATCTCAGGAAGGCATCATATTCCCTCGGCATCTAGATCACGCATGATTTCAATTCATGCTCTCTCTCGTTGTTGCATAGTCGCTACATCAAGGATGTCTTGGAGCGGTTCTACATGGTTGAGGTGAAACTCATCGGTATGCCATTGGAGACGTGGTAGTACCTCGTGAGCTTCATTGGAGTGCCGTCGGCAGTCTCATGTACTTGACTGTGTCAACCAGGCTGGACCTCCTACAAGGTGTCAGCGTTGTGAGCCAGCACATGGCAAATCCCAGACCTAAGCACCAGAAGGTAGTGAAGCGGATGTTGCCGAAACTATGAACATAGGCATCACCTACAACAGCAACAATAACAGCATCATCGGCTACAGAGACGTAGATTGGGCTTCAAACCCTGAGGACCAAAAGTCCATCTCGAGACATGTGTTCCTCATGAATCGCGGAGCCATCAACTGGAACAGCAAGCGGCAGGTGGTCATTGCCATCTCAAGTATGGAAGCTGAGTACGTCTGTCTCAGCATAAGAGCCAAGGAATTAGTTTGGCTTTAACGTCTCATGGTGGAGATGAGTGGGAGTACAACAGTTCGGGTTCCTATGCGTGTCGACTACTAGAGTGCAATCGCAAAGCCAAGAACACTACGCAACATGCTCGGACCAAACACATCGATATCGCCTTTCACTTCATAAGGCATATGGTGCAACAGGATGCTATCAAGCTAGAGTTCACGCCAACCAGCAAGCAAGTCGCTGATTTTTATACCAAGCCAGTAACCTATGAGAAGCAGCAGATCTGCATGAAAGCGACTGGACTCAGCCCACTCTGACTGTGTTAAAGTGGAAGATTGTTTGACATAGGGCCATCCGGCTTAGTTTTAGGTCCACAAGAGTAAGTTCCACGAAACTACCAGATGCTTGCTCTGATAGTCGATCACACTTCAACATTGGAAAGATCACGTGGTAACTTGTGTATGGTCCAACTTACGGGAGATATGAATTTTTCTAGTTTCAGGCGTCACAGAACGCCGATGCTTGTTTGACCATGGGTTACGGCTCCATGCCTTAGCCTGAGAAAAGAAAAAGGCAAGAGGTGCTGGCTCAAGACCTGATGGGAGAAATTTCCAAAAACGTCCTTGGTCTTAGGGTTGCCTTGTTAGAGTGTACTGACCAGGATAAAAGTACCTATCCTTACTTTTTGGATGAGGTGAGATCCATGCGTACTAGCCATGGACACATGGCGATTCTCCATGAGATTGTGGATTACGCGACCCGTAGGAATGAGCCATGAGAGCATACTCTAGCTCTCTAGGTTGTGTGTGACTGATTGCTAGGCTGATTTCCTCTCTTGTGTGAGATTGAGCACTCTAGTGTGTGAGTCTTAGCCTCCATAGTTAACTCATCTTTCTCGCTTGAAGAGTGGTGGTTTGTGCTAGAGTCGAGCCCGTAGGCTCCACGCTTGAACAGTGCCGCTCCCTTGGTTGCTGGCACGTTCACAGCCATCATGTTTGTCAACTCCTTCTTACCCGTTCCTTTGCCCTCATTTCTACCACCATGATCTCCGTCTTCTTTCTTGGATGCCCTGCACTCTTGTGCGCAATGCCGAGGCTTGCCACAGTTATGGCACTTCCCAGGACACTTTGAAACCTTTCCACCTCCACCATTACCTTTTCCTCCACCGCCACCCCTTCCGCTGCCGCTTTGACCAAAAGAGGAGTTGTTCCTACGGCCACCATACTGTGCAGCATACACTAAAATGTTAGCCTCAATACCGCTTTGATGCATGGCCTCGTTGCGTACGTACTCGGGCACTACCTCATATGTCAAATCCTCCTACTTCCAACAGCCAAGGATGGTGATGAGAGGACACCAGCTTTCAGGTAGCGCCATGAGGAGGATCATGGCCTGTATGTTGGTGTCAATTTTCCAGCTCATCTGGGTCCTTCAAACTATAGCAGGATGTCCAAAATCGACTCTCCCTTGCTCACTCTCATCGCAATCAGCTTTTGAAGGATGGAAAGACGAATAGCTTAAGCCGTTGACTGGTGTACACGTGCAAGCTTCCCATAAGCTTTCGATGCATTTGCGATGCCGTGGAGATGGGCATGCTGCGACTCATGCACTGACGTCAGAAGGATGACCAATGCCATCTAGTTTTAGGTGCTCCATGCTTCATAGCCAGGATCATCTTTTGGTGGTTCAACCTCTTCTCCAAGGAATATCTTCAAATAGATGCGCACTTTCATGACAATCTGAAATTGCCATTTCCACAAGGAAAACTTAATCCTAGTAAACTTGGTCATACCATCATTGATTTGCTCAAAACGGAGCATCGTAGGTGGCGTCATAATACTTCTTTTCTTCTCTGATTATCTGCTTTGTTGAGATCCATGTAGGCTGATATAGGCTGTTCTCTGCTACCGGCTTAGAAGGCGCAGATTCGTTGCTGGCCCCTTAGCCGTTGATCACTTGCAAACAGAGAGGAACGTACTCTAGCAAACCCACGGTAATGCCTCCAAGGACAGAGCTTATCCTGGTTAGGGTCCAATGGTCATACCTCCAAGGGCAGAGCTTATCCTTGGACCTTGTTTGTTAACTGCCATGACCCGCTGTCAGAGCTGATGGAGCAGATGGAGCTGATGGAGCTGATGGAGCTGATGGAGCTGATGCACATTGCAAGACAATGAGTGCAAGAGAGAGTGTAGAAGTGTGTCTTACAACTAATCAGTGTGGGCCCATAACGTTTTGTCTACCGACCTGGGATATCGGACTAGAAAACAAGGCTGACACAATGACACTTGCCGTCCACTCCTAGTCTTGTAACTAGGAGGAGGTATCACCCTCAACATTATGGTTCCACACTTAGCAGTTCATAGGATTCACTTCCTTGCATTGTGTTCTTGGCACGTGGTCACTTTCACACAAGAAGCCACCTTTTGGGGCTTAGACCAACCAATGCTTCTTTAGTGTCTACCTTTGGTGGGCAGCCGTGTGAGGACTCTCAAAGGTAAGAACTGACTTCATGTCAGGAAACTGAGAGGTTGTTATAGTCTTAGAGCCAGCCTCTAGCCTAGGCTCGTAGTGTCTCCTTGGATGAACTACTTTGGGGAAAATCTCGATTGCATCATCCCCCTTGCCTACATGGCACTCCATGTGATCAGCAAGTGGCGCCAGCCACCAGGAAGGACCTTGGAATGTTCTACCACGTCTCTTAGAACCTTCTTGTTCCCCTTTTGGTCACAGAAAATTCGTCACTGGACTGTGATTTGACCAAGTAACCTCTCGCTCCAGAGACTAACTCTGGAACGTCTAGACCACAAGGCGTTGTCTTAGGTAGTGTTTGCTGGCTATACTATCCACTTTAGACCAAGGGGACTTGCTCTAAAAGAGCAGCGTATGCCTTGTCTATCTGGACAAGACTTAGGAGACATACTCCAAGGGAGTAGTGCATACCTAGTTTGTCTTGTGCCACTCAAAATGACAGCTACGGACAAGGAGTATATCAGATCAACAGATGAACCCATCCTTCTCCATTGAAGAGTGGTGGTTTGTATCAAAGTCGAGCCCGTAGGCTCCACGCTTGAACAGTGCCACTCTCTTGGTTGCCGGCACACTCTCAACCATCATTTTCAACTCCTTATTATCCTTTCCTTTGTCCTCGTTTCTACCTCCATGATCTCCCGTTTCCTTCTTGGATACCTTGGACTCCGTTTCCTAAGTCCAGGCTTGCCATAGTTATGGCATTTACTAGGACGCTTTGAATCCTTTCCACTGCCACCATTGCCTTTTTCTCCACTACCACCGCTTCCGCTACCGCTCTGACCAGAAGAGGAGTTGTTGCCATGATCACCGTACTCTGTGGCATAGGCTAAAATGTTTGTTGACCTGATATGCCCCTTGTCCATACGTGACATTTGGGCAGGCACAGGACGGACTAGGCATGCACTGCTTCCTTGGAATAGGTCATCTAAGTCTGGTCCAGATAGACAAGGCATGCATTCCTCCAAAGGAAAAAGCCCCCTTGGTCTAAACTGGGAGGTATAGCCAGCAAACACTATGTAGGACAACTCCTTGTGGCTTAGACGTTTAAGAGTTAGTCTCTGGAATTAGAGGTTACCGGGTCAAATCCTAGTCCAGTGAATAATTTTCTTTGTGATCAAAAGGGAGAGAGGAAGGTTCTAAAAGACATCTTCGAACATTCCAAGGTCGTTCCTGGTGGCTGGCACCACTTGGCAGTCACAAGAAGCGCCATGTAGGCAAGAGGGATGATATAATCCAGATTGCGCCAAAAGTGCTTCATCCAAGGAGTCATTGGACGCCTAGGTTGCAGGCTGGCTCTAGGACTATAAGGACCATGTAATTGCCTGACATTGTTTTACAGCTCTTACCTTTGAGACTCCTCACAAAATTATCTACCAGAGGCAGATACTAATGAGACATTGGTTCGTCTAGACCCCAGGAGTTAGCTCCTCGTGCAAAAGTGACCAGGTGCTAAGGACACAGTACAAGGAAGTGATTCCTGTGAACTTCTTAGTATGGAACCATGATTCTAAGGGTCATATCTCCTCCTAGTTACAGTACTAGGAGCATACGGCAAGTGCCATTATGTCGGCCTTGTTTTCTAGTCCGTTACCTCAGGCCGGTTGACAAAGGATTATGGATCCACACTGACTAGTTGTAAGGCATGCTTTATGCGCTCTCTTGTCCTCTCCGTATTGCAGCGTACATGAGCTCCATCAATTCTATTTGCTCCATTTACTCCATCTGCTCCAATGATAGGTGTTGAGACTTAGTGAACAAGGGCCAAGGATAAGCTTTGTCCTTGGAGGTATGACCCTTGAGTCCTAACCAGGATAAGCTCTGCCCTTGAAGGTACAACCCTAGATTCCCAAGAGTGCGTTCTTCTCTGTTTGTAGGTTATTAACTTCTAAGTGGTAAGCAACAGATCTACACCTTTTAAACCGGTAGCATAAAACAGCCTACATCAACCTACACCGGCTTCAGCAAAGCGGAGAAGCAGAGAAGCAGAGAATTTGTATGACACTACCTACGATGAAAATTTCATAGTGGTATGAAAACTTTCACGGGCATTAAATTCTCCTTATGGAAATGGTAGTTTGAGATTGTCATGAAAGTACGCGACTACTTTAAGATGTTCCTTGTAGAAGAGGTTGAACCACCAAAAAATGACCCTTGATACGAATCATGGAGCGCCAAAAACGACATGGCATTGGCCATCCTTGTGCAATCAATGCATGATTCATAACATGCCCATCCTCACAGCATCACACATGCATTGAAGTGTTATAAAAAGCTTGCATGTGTACACCGATAAAAGATGGCTTAGTTATGAGAGGATTGACTTACCCAAGCTCTAGCTCTATATCTACTCCATCATTTTGAGTGATTTAACAACCATTCTTCAATACAACTGATGTCATTTCAGTCCCACATGCTCGTCGCTCCAAGGCCCCCTCTCTCCTCCAGTTCCAACATATTCTAGTCAGAACACTTTGACAAGATAGTCCCAAGACCAAGGACCTTTTGATGTATTCTTCCATCAGGTTTTGTTCCTCTACCTCTTGCCTTTTCTTTTCTCAGGCTAAGGCATGGAGCCGTTATCCATGGTCACCCAAACATCAGCAGTGCATGATCCCAAAAGATAAAAATTAATATTTCTTGATCCGACTGTTGGATCGACCTGAAACTTACATTGTAGATGATTTCCTACCTGATCTGTATAGCAATGAAGTAAGATTGATAATCAGAGCAAGCATCTGGTTGTTTTGTGAATACTCATCCTCTATACCTGAAACTGAGCCCGATGCTCCTATTTCCAACACAAGGAATATATTAGGTCAACAAATACTCCCTTACACCTTTGTCGATTTGCATTGAGATATCTCATCATTCCAGTTGTCTTGGCCTTAGTCTTTGTTGGCTGTATTAACCATATCAATGCCTTGCGTACCTACAAATTGTAATTTGCTATCAAGCACCTAGTCATCACACTCTAACAAGGCCACCCTAAGATCAAGGGTACCTGTAGAATGCAGTTTGGATATTTCTCCCATCAAGTCTCGAGCATGGACCTCTTCCCTTTTTCCTTTCACAGGCTAAGGTATGGAGCCTTCACCCATGGTCATCCAGACCTTGGTAGTCCATGACTCTAGAAACTTTGAAAATTCATATCTTATAATCCGATTTTTGGATCGGCCTGAAACAGAAACCGTGGACAATTTGCCACCTGATCTTTCCAATGGTAAAGCCACATTGACAATTGGAGTAGGCATCTTGTAATTTCTTGGAGCTTGCTCTTGTTGACCTGAAACTGAGCCGAATGGCCCCTTTCCCAACAATTTCCCACTTTGCCAAAGTGAGAGTGGACTGGGTCCACATGACTTCATGCGGAACTACTACTTGTCACGCGTCACTTGATTAGTACAGAAATGATTGACATGCTCACCAGTTGGAGTGAACTCCAACTTAATATCACCATACTGTACCATGTATTGTATGAAGAGATAGGTCATGTCGATGGTGCGAGCATGGTACTCGGGTTTCTTCGCGAGTGCGATTGCACTCTGGTTATCGACGCGCATGAGAACTGGAACTGCTGCACTCTCATTCATCTCCACCATGAGACATTGAAGCCAAACTGTTTCTTTAGCTCTAAAGCTGAGAGAGATGTTCTTAGTTTCCGTGCTTGAGGTGGTTACGACCACCTGCTGCTTGCTGCACCAACAAATGGTCGCGCCATTCATGAGGAACTCATGTCCAGCGATGGACTTGCGGTCTCAGGGTTTGATGTCCAATCAATATCTATGTAGCCGATGATGCTGTTGTCGTTGCCGTTGTAGGTGATGCCAACGTTGATGATTACAACAAGGCAGCAGAAGATCTGCTTCACTGCCTTCTGGTACTCAGGTCCGGGATTCGCCATGTGCAGGCTCACAGTGCTCACAGCCTGTGCGAGGTCTCGCCTGGTTACCACCATTAGGTACATGAGACTGATGACAATGCTCTGGTATTTCTGCCGCTCAGCTGCATTCACTTCTTCACTGAAGCCCACACGGTACTGCTGTGTCTCTAGCGGCATGCCGATGGATTTGGCCTCTGCCATGCCAAATCGCTACAAGACATCCTTGACATAGCAACTATGTTGCAGCGAGAAAGAGCGTGATTTACGATCACGCTTGGGCTCAATGTCGAGGAAGTATGACGCCTCCCCAAGATCAGACATCTAGAAGTGCTCTTGTATGGCCTCCTTGAACTCTTGAAGTGTAGACATATTGTTGGAAAGGAAGAGCATTTAATCCACATAGGCAATGATGATGAGGATCTCGTGTCCATGCTGCCAGCAATAGACATTATATTCACACTCGCTGCGCTCGAACCTCATGCATTACAGCGCCGTATCCAACTTCTGGTTCCATACACATGACACTTGGTTGAGGCCCTATGACTACTTATGTAGCTTACAAACCAGTGCTACCGGTCATCCATGACGAACCCCTCTGGCTGCTCCATGTATATTTCTTCCTCCAAGTCACCATTGATGAATGTTGTCTTGACATCCATGTGGTGAACTTTGGAGTCCTTAACTGCTACATAAGAGAGGAGCGTACGTACAGAGCCAAACTTCACAAGAAGGACCAAGGTTTCTATGTAGTCGATGCCCTCCTGCTATGAGTAATCCTTGGCGACCAGCCTCGCCTTGTATTTTTCCAGGTTGCCAGCTGCTTCCCGCTTATTCTTGAATACCCACTTGCACTAGATCATCTAGTTTCTAGGTGGACGCTAAATCAACTCCAACGTGTCGTAGTCTAGTTGTGATTGTATCTCCTGTTGCTTAGCTTGCACTCAATCTAATGCATCCGGTATAACCATGACCTACTTGTATGACATCGGCTTATCTAAGTCTGGTGCAACTAGAATGTTTATTTGTTCTGGTTTCTGGAGCGTCCAAACATGGCCGTGCTTACCAGGCTTGTAGCGCACCCTAAGAGGATACATTGGACCTGGTGCGGGAGCGTTTGCGGGCGACTAGCGCTGTACTGCTGGAACAACTTCTAATCGTAGTGGTAGTGTATCTCCTTCCTTTGCTTCTGTAGATGAGTCCACTATATTTGCTACATCAGACATGGGAGAGTAGAGTGGTTCTCCGATTGTCATGGTAGAGGAAGTGTGAGGAGAGACCGAGTCATGGGGAGTGTCTGCTCCCACTGCTTTGTGAGCAGCTGGTTTTGCTACCTCTTTGCAGGTGATATTAGTGCCGATGATGTTGCTTTCATTGAAGACATCCCTAGAGATGATGACGTGGCCTGTATCCCTCTCGTAAAGGCGATAGGCCTTGCATGCCACGTCATAGCCGATCATCAGCAGCTGCGCGGTCTTTGCGTCTTACTTCTGCGGCTTCTCCTTTGGCGCGTACATGTGTACCAAGCTACCAAATGCACAAAGATGACCCACGCTTGGGTTCTTGCCAAACCATGCATCGTACGGCATCATCAACTCTAGGGCCTTAGTTGGATTGCGGTTCTAGATATAGACCACACTGCTAACGGCATTGGCCTAGAAGTCAAAAGTCCGTTGAGCCGCATGTAGCATGGATCATGCCGGCTCCACAATGGTACGATTGGCGTGTTTTGCTACACTGTTCTACTATGGCAAATTTGACGCAGCACGCTGCACTTTGATGCCAGATGTTACGAGGTAGTCCTGGAAGTCCTTGCTCAAATACTTTCATCCTCGGTTGCTGTGCAGCGCCTTGATCTTCTTGGCGGTCTGGTTTTCCATCTTTGCCTTGAACTCCTTGAACTTGTCAAAACAATGGTCCTTGGAAGAAAGAAAGTACATGGTAGGGTAACGGCTTAAATCGTCAATGAAGGTCAGAAAAATACCTAGAGCCTCCAAAGCTTTGGGTCTGCATCGGGCCACACAAGTCTGTGTCAACCAGCTCCAATACCTCCTTTGCGCGTTCTCCTACTCCAAAAAATGCATCGCGATACTACTTCCCCTCCAAACAGTCGATGCATAACTACTGCTCAAACTTGGAGATGGTGGGTAAGTCATACACCATCTACTTTGCTTGAAGCTACTACAAAGCATACATGTGGATGTGACCGTAGCACGCATGCCAGATTTTGTCATCTATCACATACACCACTGCTACAAGACTCTGCTGATGTGGGATCTTCGTTGTCCCCAATAGGAGGTACATGTTGCCTTCCTTCACCGGCTTGGCCAACTCCTCTCCCATTCCCCTATCAAGGACATAGCCATAGTTGTCATCAAAGACAAGTCGTTGTCCCGTGTTGTTGAGGGGGGACACTGAGAGAAGGTTGAATGCAGCATCAGGTACATACAACACGCCATGGAACACTCCCACATCAATACCATGCGAGGTTTCCAACGACATCTCCACAATTCCAATCTCCTCAGCATATACCACCTGATGATCACCCAAAGCAATAGTTCAAGGGGGATGGAGAGCAACTGTATAAACCACTCCTTGTGGTTCGTCAGACTTTTGGTACGCCCTAAGTCCTTGTAGCACGCTATATACGCCTTCTCCATCTGCAATATGTCATACTTCGTCATGAAGCATTTATGGTTAATCACCTATAAAAACTACACTCTTCATACAGTGTACATGTCACATGTATGCCTCTGGAAATATAATGGTACCTTCGTGGAAGTTACATTTCAATTTACCTTACTACGTATATTCACACATCTAAGAATGTACTTGTATGATTTAGCATGCGAACATTCTTGGAAGGCTTGCAATTAGGTTTTAAACACTCAACAAGTATCATGTTTTCTGTTCCACGACTCAATATACAGTTCGGTTACACAGACGCACATTTGTATTGGAAAGGAGTGTGTATGATCTGTGTATCGTATGGACATGTAGAAAATACACGAAGTGTACAATACACTTAGTGTATTTTTTACATGTTCGTGAAATACACAGATCATATACACTCCCCTAGTACACTATGCCCTTTTTTAGGGAGGGTGGATATCCAACTCCCATGTTGCCCCTCCCCCCTCAAAAACAGGCAAAGTGTATTGGATGAGTGTCTATGATCTATGTATCTCGTGGACATGTGGAAAATACACCAAGTGTATAATACAATTGGTGTATTTTTCACATGTCCGTGAGATACACAGATCATATACACTCCCCTAATACACTTTTCCCTTTTTAGGGAGGGGGGAGGATCTCCCGCTCCCATGTTGCACCCCCCTCCAAACAGGTAAAGTGTATAGGGGGGTGTATATGATCTATGTATCTCACGGACATGTACAAAATACACTAAGTGTATAATACACTTGGTGTATTTTTCACATGTCCGTGAGGTACACAGATCATATACACTCCCCTAATACACTCTGCCCTTTTGAGGAAGGGGGGAGATATCCAGCTCCCATGTTCCCCCCCCCTCCAAACAGGTGAAGTGTATTGGGGGAGTGTACATGATCTATGTATCTCACGGACATGTGAAAAAAACACTAAGTGCACAATACACTTAGTGTATTTTTCACATGTCCATGAGATACACTGATCACATACACTCCCCTAATACACTCTACCCCTTTGAGGGGGGGATATCCAGCCCCCATGTTGCCCCCTCCCCCCCTCCAAACAGGTAAAGTGTATTAGAGGAGTGTCTATGATCTGTGTATCTCATGGACACGTGGAAAATACACTGTGTATAATACACAATTGGTGTGTTTTTCACATGTCCGCGAGATACAGATATCATATACACTTGAGGATCTCCCGCTCCCATGTTGCCCCTCCCCTCCAAACAGGTAAAGTGTATTTGGGGAGTGTATATGATATGTGTATCTCAGGGACATGTGAAAAATACATGAAGTATATAATACACTTATTGTATTCTTTAGATGTATGTGAGATACACAGATCATATACACTCCTTTAATACACCCTACCCTTTTGAGGGGGGGGGATATCTTGTTCCCATGTTGACTCCCCCTCCTCCAAACAGGCAAAGTGTATTGGAGGAGTGTCTATGATCCATGTATCTCATGGACATGTGGAAAATACACTAAGTGTATAATACACTTTGTGTACATTTCATATGTCCGTGAGATACACGGATCATATACACTCCCCTAATACACTTTGCCCTTTTGGAGGGGGGGTATCCGGCTCCCATGTTGCCCCTCCCTCCCCCAAACAGGTAAAGTGTATTGGGGAGGTGTGTGATCTGTGTATCTCACAGACATGTGGTAAATACACTAAGTGTATGATACACTTAGTGTATTTTTCACATGTCTGTGAGATACACATATCATATACACTCCACTAATACACTTTGCCTTTTTGGAGAGGGGGGGGGTCTCCGGCTCCGATGTTGCCCGTCCCCCTCCAAACAGGTAGGTAAAGAATACTGGGTACATTGGAATTCAAATGTCACAATAAAGAAAACGCTTATTTTATAAACACTGGAAATGTATTCCCATAACACACATTGTTTGGTGAACATGTATCTTTGAACCGTAAGGATACCTCATAGAAGCTTCCTGTATATATGCATGTAATACATAGATCATGCAATATATAAAAGAAGAACGATTAACCATACCTCCCATGAAGGCGGTTGTACACCTCCGTGGCCTCGTTTATGTTCCCAAAGTGGCGCATGCCGGTCTGGTTCTTCTACTACTGCTGCTGACGTTGTTGTGACTGTTGCTACTACTACTGTGGAGGCTGCTGCTTCTACTACTATTGCGAGAACTGCTGCCACTCCTTGTGGTCCCTCTTGAATATTAAACATTATTTATTAAAGTGCCTTTCTTTTTGGCAATTGTGGCGCTTGCCTTTCTTCTTACCTCTCTGCTGCCAAGACTACTGCTGTTGCTGGTTGCGTGAGCGTATGGCCATAAAAGCTGCTTCAGTGCCATTGCCGCCATTGTACTATACTATGTTACAATATAGTTCCACCTACGCCAAGTACATGGAGATGAAGTCTATGTCAAGCCTTGGTTGGCACTCCAACGTCTCTCGCACCGTATCGTAACTCCTTGGGAGTCCCCTTAGCAAGAGGAGGAGGAGATACGTCTATTCCACATAGTTGTCGGCTAATTTCAGCTGATTTGCCAGCTCATTTGCCTTGTCCAAGTACACCTCCATCCCTTGACTTCCCAGCACTCTCAACGCCATCATCTTCTCCTCCAAAAGCATGAGGAATGCAGGTTCCTTGCTCTCGTAGTTCTTGCACAACGTATCCCACTCCTCTTTTGTAGTAGCCTTGTCACTCACGTATTGAAGATGCGGGTTGGAGATGGTGTTTATAAGCAGCCTATAGGCCAGTCTATTATTCTTTTTCCACTCCTCATATGATGTTACTCTTGTTGTGGATGAACTTGCATCTGCTGCACCTTTCTACAGCGTCTTCCCTGCCACCACCTACATTGTGGTGATGCCTTTTGCCTTTGGATCTAGAGCTGACTCATCGCCGCACACCACCGCCCACAAGCTCCTCTCTACCAAAAGGAGGCGGGTATGGTTCTTCTAAAACATGAAGTTGGCGCGTCCCTCCTGCCTCTCCAAAGATTGGGTTGCTGTCACAACGACTGCTGCTACCATTTTTAGCCTTGGTGATACTCAGCGCTACCCTTGGATGGCCGTGTTATCCCTGTTTTTACCAGAAATGTGTTTGACAAAAAATTGACTATAGATGCCGGCAGACTGGAAATTTGGAAAACATAGGCATACCACTGGAAAATGCAGCTGAAAAGCTTTTGGATAGACCCACAAAACAGGATCATCAACAAGGGATTTTGAAAGATATACCCTCTTGAAAATTGGACATGCTTCTGCTCCTATTCCAACTCAGATGAGCGAGCTTGTAATCGGTGTTTCTTCCCAAAAAGTTGATGAAATACAGAAATGTTTACAAAGGGAAACTTAGTACAAATACTACAATTTGCATGTGCCACGTTTTACAGTTGACAAAAAAACCAGAGAGTTATGGCCATTACAAGGCGACAGTCTTATTCATAATGAAGAGTGTAGCCCTATGCGCCCTCCTTTTAAGCATAACTTTCAATCCTAATGTTGTACTCGTTAGAAATCTTGTTTTATGAACTTGACGATACTGTACTTGATCAATAAATGTGGTTAAGGTTTGACCCTAACCCACCACTTTCAAAGTGACGGCCTGCACTGGCTGAAACTGGTAGAACTTGGCTCTCATACCAAATGTTGAAACTGGAGGAAAGTGGGAGCCTTGGAGCAGCAAGCATGTGGGACTGAAAGGACATCATAATGGTGTTGGATCAGGAGGAGAGAAGGAGCCTTGGAGCAGCGAGCATGTGGGACTGAAAGGGCATCACTTGTGCTGAAGAATGGTTGTTAAATCACTCAAAATGATGGAGTACATATAGAGCTAGAGCTTTGGGCAAGCCACACCACTTAGCCATGGAGGCTAAGGCTCACACACTAGAGTCCACAATCTCACACAAGGGAGGAAATCAGCCTAACAATCAGGCAGACCAGTCACACATGACCTACAGAGCTAGAGAATGCTCTCATGGCACACTCCTAGAGGTCACATCATCCACAAACCCATAGAGAATCGCCATGTGTCCATGGCTAGCACACAAGGATCTCACCTCGCCTAAAAAGGAAGGAGATGTATCTTTATCCTAGTCAGCACACTCTGACAAGGACCTTTTTGGATATTTTTCCCATCAGGTCTTGACCCTGGACCTCTTGTGTTTTTCTTTTCTCAGGCTAAGGCATGGAGCCATCGCCCATGGCCATCCAGACATCGGCAGTCCATGACCCCTGAAACTTCGAAAATTCATGTCTCCCAATCCGACCGTTGGATCGGCTTGAAACTTGGACCGTAGATAATTAGCCACCTGATCTTTCCAACGTTGAAGATGGATTGACGATCGGAGCACGCATTTGGAAGTTTCTTGGAACTTGCTTCTGTGGACCTGAAACTGAGTCGGACGGCTCCTTTCCCAACAATCTCCCACTTTGCCGCAGTCAGAGTGGGCTGAGTCCACATGCCTTCATGCAGAACTGCTGCTTCTCACGGGTCACTGGCTTGGTGCAGAAATGAGCGACCTGCCTGCTGGTTGGAGTAAACTCCAGCTTGATAGCACCCTCTTGCACCATGTGTCTGATGAAGTGATATGCGATGTAAATGTGCTTGGTGCGTGCATGGTGCTCAGGATTCTTGGCGAGTGCGATTGCGCTCTTGTTGTCGACGCGCACAGGAGCTGGAACTGCTGCACTCCCACTCATCTCCGCCATGAGGCGCTGGAGCCAAACTGCTTCTTGGCTCCAAAGCTGAGAGAGACGTACTCAGCTTCTGTGCTCGAGGTTGCTACGACCACCTGTCGCTTGCTGCACGAGCTGATGGCACCTCCATTCATGAGAAACACATGTCCAGAGATGGACTTGTGGGTCTCAGGATTTGAAGCCCAATCTGCATCTGTGTAGCCGATGATGTTGTTGTCATTGCCGTTGTAGGTGATGGCGACGTTGATGGTTCCAGCAAGGTAGCGGAAGATCCGCGTCACTGCCTTCTGGTGCTCTGGTCCGGGATTAGCCATGTGCTGGCTCACAGCGCTCATAGCCTGTGCGAGGTCAGGCTTGGTTGCCACCATCAGGTACATGAGACTGCCGATGGAGCTCTGCTAATTCTGCCACTCAGCTGCATCTGCTTCTCCACTGAAGCTCACGAGGTATTGCCGCGTCTTTAGTGGCGTGCCGATGGGTTTTGCCTCTGCCATGCCGAACCGCTATAGGACGTCCTTGATGTAGCGACTCTGCTGTAGCGAGAGAGAGCGTGATTTGCGGTCACGCATGATCTGGATGTCGAGGAAGTATGACGCCTCCCCGAGATCACACATCTGAAAGCGCTCCTGTATGGCCTCCTTGAACTCCTGTAGTGTAGACATGCTGTTGGAAATGAGGAGCATGTCATCCACATAGACAATGATGATGAGGATCTCATGCTCATGCTGCCAGCGATATACGCTGTAGTCACACTCGCTGCGCTCAAACCCCATGCACTGCAACTCCGCATCCAACTTCTGGTTCCAAGCACGCGACGCTTGCTTGAGGCGGTACAGCGACTTCTGCAGCTTGCAAACCAGGTGTTCTTGGCCATCCATAACGAATCCCTCCGGCTGCTCCATGTAGATCTCCTCCTCCAGGTCACCATTCAAGAATGCCGTCTTGACATCCATGTGGTGAACCTCGAAGTCCTCAGCTGCTGCATAAGAGAGGAACGTGCGCACAGAGGCAAACTTTGCAACGGGGGTAAATGTTTCTGTGTAATCGATACCCTCCTGCTGCGAGTAGCCCTTGGCGACAAGCCTCGCCTTGTACTTTTCCGGGTTACCATCTGCTCCCCGCTTCTTCTTGAACACCCACTTGCACTTGATCACCTTACGTCGAGGTGGACGCTCAGTCAGCTCCCACGTGCCATTGTCCAGCTGCGACTGTATCTCCTGCTGCACGGCTTGCACCCAATCTACTGCATCCGGTGCAGCCATGGCCTCCTTGTATGACGTTGGCTCATCTGAATCACTGCAACTGCGACATTCATCTGTTCTGGGTTTTGCGATATCCAGAAATGGCCGCGCTCACCAGGCTTGTAACGCACCCTAAGAGGGTACCTGCGATCTGGTGCTGGAGCGTTAGCGGGTGGCTGGTGCGGTGCTGCTGGCACAACTGCTGCTACTGGTGGTGCTACATCTCCCTCCTCTGCTTCTCCCGGTGAGGCTGCTGTATCTGCTGCATCTGACATGGGAGAGTAGAGTGATTCTCCCACTGTCACAATAGAGGAAGGATTTAGACAGAGTGGGTCAAGAAGAATTTCTGCTCCCACTGTCTCGTCAGTTGTTAGTTTAGTTGCCTCTTCACAGACAATGTTGGTGCCGATGACGTTGCTCTCGTTGAAGACGACATCCCTGGAGATGATGACGTGGCCTGTATCCCTCTCGTAGAGGCGATAGGCCTTGCTTGCCACGTCGTAGCCAATCATCAGCAAGTGAAACTCTTTGCATCTCATTTTCGCCGCTTCTCCTTGTTGGAAAGGGAGCCATCCGGCTCAATTTCAGGTCCACAGGAGCAAGTTCCAGGAAAGTACCAGTTGCCTACTCCGATTGCCATTCCAACTTCACCATTGGAAAGATCATGTGGAAAAATGTCTACGGTCCAAGTTTGAGGCCGATCCAACGGTCGGATTGGGAGATATGAATTTTCGAAGTTTCGGGGGTCATGGACCGTCGATGTCTGGGTGGGCATGGGTGATGGCTCCATGCCTTAGCCTGAGAAAAGAAAAAGGCAAGAGGTCCAGGGTCAAGACCTGATGGGAGAAATATCCAAAAAGGTCCTTGGTCTTAGGATTGCCTTGTCAGAGTGTGCTGACTAGGATAAAGGTACCTCTCCTTACTTTTTAGGTGAGGTGAGATCCTTGTGTGCTAGCCATGGACACATGGCGATTCTCCATGGGTTTGTGGGTTATGTGACCACTAGGAGTGTGCCATGAGAGCATTCTCTAGCTCTCTAGGTCGTGTGTGAGTGGTCAGCCTGATTGCTAGGCTGATTTCCTCCCTTGTGTGAGATTATGGANATGACCCTGTTTTATGGGTCGATCTGAAAGGTTTTGAGCTGAATTTTCCAGTGGTGGGCTCAGTTTTTTAAAATTCCCAGTCTGCTGGCATCTACAGTCCATTTTCTGTCAGACAGATTTCTGGCAGAAGCAGCAGCAGAAGCAGGGGTAGCGCCGCCATCCAAGGGCAGCGCTGAGCATCACCAAGGCTCAAAATGGCAGCAGCTGGCGTTGTGACAGCAGCCCAGCCTTTGGAGAGGCTGGAGGGACGCGCCAACTTCACGTTTTGGAAGATCCGTACCCACCTCCTTTTGGAGGAGAGGGGCTTGTGGGAGGTGGTTAGCGGCGACGAGCCGGCTCCAGTTCCACAGGCAAAAGGCATCACCGCAGCGCAGGTGGTGGCGGGGAAGACGCCGCAAAAGGGTGCAGCTGATGCGGGTTCTTCTGCAGCTGTACCAGCGATGTATGAGGAGTGGAAGAAGAAGGACAGGCAGGCCTATGGGTTGCTTGTCAACACCATCTCCAACCCGCATCTTCAATACGTGAGTGACAAGGCTACTGCAAAGGAGGGGTGGGACACATTGTGCAAGAAGTATGAGAGCAAGGATCCTGCATTCCTCATGCTTTTGGAGGAAAAGATGATGGTGCTGAAAATGCAGGGTGGTGAAGGGATGGAGGCGTATCTGGACACGGCCAAGGAGTTGGCGAAGCAGCTGAGAGCGGCCGGCAACCCTGTGGAAGAGACGCGCTTCATCCTCCTCTTGCTGAGGGGACTCCCAACCAGCTATGACACGGTGCGAGAGACGCTGGAGTGCCAGCCAACTCTCGACCTCGACTTCATCTGCACACACCTGGTGCAGGTGGAATTGCGTCGCAATGCAGCAAAGCGCAATGGCGGCAGCAACAGTGAAGCAGCTTTCATGGCCATGGGCTCACGCAACCAGCAGCAGCAGCAGTCCGGGCAGCAGAGAGCCAAGAAGAAGGGCAAGTGCCACTATTGCCAGAAAGAGGGGCACTACAAGAAAGAGTGCTTCAAGTTCAAGAGGGACCAGAAGGAGCAGCAGCAGCAACAGCAGCAAAAGCAGTAATCTCTACAGCAACAGCAGCAGCAGTCACAACAACGCCAGCAGCAGCAGCAGCAGCAGAACCAGACTGGCGTGCGCCATTTTGGCAACATGAACGTTGCCAAGGAGGTGCGCGACGGCCTCTTCATGGCAAAGTCTGACATGTCGCAGAAGGAAACGGCGGATCTGGCGTGGTACAAGGATTCGGGGTGTACCAAGAGTCTGACGCACCACAAGGAGTGGTTCACGCAGCTGCTCTCCATTCCCCCCTGTCCGATTGCTTTGGGTGATGATCGGGTGGTGTATGCTGAGGGGATTGGGATTGTGGAGATGTGGTTGGAGACCCCGCGTGGCATTGAAGTGGGAGTGTTCCATGGCGTGCTGTATGTGCTGATGCTGCGTTCAACCTTCTCTCAGTGTCCTCTCTCACAAACACAGGACTGCGCGTCGTTTTTGACGATGATTACGGCTACATCCTCGACAAGGAAACAGGAGAGGAGTTGGCCAAGTCGCTGAAGGAGGGCGACATGTACCGCCTTCTGGGGGCGACCAAGATCCCGCGTGAGCATAGTCTTGCAGCAGTGGTGCAGGCGACAGATGGCGAGATCTGGCATGCACGCTACGGCCACATCGGCATGCGCGCCTTACAGCAGCTTCAAGCAAAGCAGATGGTGCATGACCTACCTACCATCTCTAACTTTGAGCAGTAGTTATGCATTGGCTGTTTGGAGGGGAAGCAGCACCGCGAGGCGTTCTCTGGAGTAGGGGAGCGTGCAAAAGGGGTGTTGAAGCTGGTCCACACGGACTTGTGCGGACCGATGCAGACCCAGAGCTTTGGAGGCTCTAGGTATTTTCTCACCTTCATTGATGATTTCAGTCGTTACACTGCTGTGTACTTCCTTTCCTCCAAGGACCAGTGCTTTGACAGGTTCAAGGAGTTCAAGGCCATGATGGAGAACCAGACCGGCAAGAAGATCAAGGCGCTGCGCAGCGATCGCGGTGGAGAATACCTAAGCAAGGAGTTCCAGGACTACCTCGCAGCAGCTGGCATCAAGGCACAGCGTACCCCGCCGTACTCGCCGCAGCAGAACGGCGTAGCAGAACGCGCCAACCGTACCATTGTGGAGTCGGCGCGCTCCATGCTGCACGCGGCTCGGCTGACCTACGACTTCT
>SZWC01000908.1:127091-163339 GCA_023375785.1 Penium margaritaceum
GCAGAAGCAGTTGTGCCAGCCGCACCGCGTCAGCCGCCTGCTAACGCTCCAGCTCCAGGTCGGAGGTACCCTCTTAGGGTGCGTTACAAGCCTGGTGAGCGCGGCTATTTTTGGATGCTGCAGAAACCAGAACAGATGAACGTTGCAGTTGCACCAGATTCAGATGAGCCAACGTCATACAAGGAGGCCATGGCTGCACCGGATGCAGCAGATTGGGCGCAAGCCATACAGCAAGAGATACATTCGCAGCTGGACAACGGCACGTGGGAGCTGACGGAGCGTCCACCTGGACGTAAAGTGATCAACTGCAAGTGGGTCTTCAAGAAGAAGCGGAGAGCAGATGGTAACCTGGAAAAGTACAAGGCGAGGCTGGTCGCCAAGGGCTACTCGCAGCAGGAGGGCATCAACTACACAGAAACTTTTGTCCCCGTTGCAAAGTTTGCCTCTGTGCGCACGCTCCTCTCTTATGCAGCAGCTGAAGGCTTCGAGGTTCACCACATGGATGTCAAGACGGCATTCTTGAATGGTGACTTGGAGGAGGAGATCTACATGGAGCAGCCGGAGGGGTTCGTCATGGATGGCCAGGAGCACCTGGTCTGCAAGCTGCAGAAACCGTTGTACGGCCTCAAGCAAGCAAGCGTGCTTGGAACCAGAAGTTGGATGCGGCGTTGCAGTGCATGGGGTTTGAGCGCAGGGAGTGTGACTACAGCGTGTATCGCTGGCAGCATGAGCATGAGATCCTCATCATCATTGTCTATGTGGATGACATACTCCTCCTTTCAAACAGCATGTCTGCACTACAGGAGTTGAAGGAAGCCATGCAGGAGCGCTTCCAGATATCTGATCTCAGGGAGGCATCATACTTCCTCGGTATCCAGATTGAGCGTGACCTCAAGTCACGCTCTCTCTCGCTGCAGCAGAGCCGCTACATCAAGGATGTTTTGCAGCGGTTCGGCATGGCAAATGCAAAACCCATCGACACGCCGCTGGAGACGCGGCAGTACCTCGTGAGCTTCAATGGAGAAGCAAATGCAGCTGAGCGACAGAAGTACCAGAGCGCCGTCGGCAGTCTCATGTACCTGATGGTGGCAAGAATACTCCTCCTCTGCCCATCTTGTCCTCGCCACTACTTCCAACTCTCGATGGAGCCCCTCTTGTTGTATCCCTTCATTTCGGGCCTTGGGGCTTCTCCGTGGGGTTATCGTGCACTCCCCTTCTCCGGACCCTCTCTCTTGCTGTTCCTACAGGCACCGTGCCGTTTCCCTCTGCTCCGCCTGCACTCTCCTTCTAGCATCATCGCTCTCATCACATGGCATACAGAGCGGTCCATGGAACCCTGTTTGCATGTTGCTGTACCGATGAGCACACGCGAGGTGCACTTGCTGCCGACAGCTTATGCAGTACCACCTTGGGACCCGCACCGGGCTCCTGCAGGTGGCGCATGGCTCACTTCGCGACCTCCTACACCGGAGACATTGATACAGCAAGATACGGCCTCCATGGCGCAGCTTCCTCTCCCCCACCTTCTTGACGCACTCACTGTGTGACAAGCACGCACACTTTTCACACCACGGAGTCACTCTTCTCAGTTCTCTGAGACAGCTGGGGCAATCTCCCTCCGCCGTGCCAGTGCGTGGTCGTGTCAAGTAACAACTACAGTTGTCGCGTCCCTCCTTATTGGTTTTAATGCAGGCAGCATGTGCTGCCCTCTTGCAATAGTCACACCTCCCATGAGGGGCCTCCAGCGTTCTTTTGCAGCCGCCGCACACAATTCCCGTCACGGCGTCGTGTTCATGCCGGAGCATGATTCTTACCTCCGTGGGGATTCCCTGCCTAACCTTCTGGCAGGGCAAGCACAGCCACCCCTTCTCTGAATCCACCATCCCGCATTCCCGGTGCGTGTGGCGCGTACAGCGCCCGCATTTCCTGGCAGGCAGGCGTACCCTCCTTTCACACCACGGACAGCTACCCGTACACGGTCTCTTCTCCTCTCTGGGTCCCTCTTCCACACCCATGCCTCTCCTCCTCTTTTCTCCCACTTCTGGACCCCCGGTCCATGCTCCATCTCGTCTTGCCCCTGCTCCGTCATCCGTACTCGCTCCCTCTCACCCCGTTCCTGCTTCGGTCTTGGGCCCCCGCTGCCCCTCGCCTCTTCCTTGCCGCGTTGATGATCCTACGTCTGCGCCACGTGGGGCTCGTGTTGTTTCTTCCTCTGCCCCGGTTGCCGCCCTTTGTTCTCCCTGGTGCGCCTCGCGTGTCCCTCCAGGCATTGGTTCCCTCCTAAACAAGAATTGCCGGGGTTCTCTCTCTGCTCTCTACTCCCTCTGCTGCCTCCCCGGGGTTGTAGAGTGTTCCCATCGACGCGCCGACGCATGATCGGCCGGAGCTCCGGGATGCCCCATCACCCTCGGGTGCCCAGGCGTCCTGGCCCCTCCTCCGATTTCCTCTCCACGTCCATGCAGGCGTCCCCTTGGTCCTTCTGGCCGATCTAGGCGTTGGGCAGGTTGATCATCCGCCGGAAGCTGGAGGAGGGTGGAGTGGTAAACTTGGTCCTTGTGGGGCTGAGGGTTGTGGTGCTGCCGGTGGTGGTGGGTCTCTCAGGAGGCACCATTGAGGCGTCATCGCCAATGCCTCGTTCACCATCGCCAGCACCTTTCTTCTTACTTCAGGAACATCCCTACTCCTTAGCGCCCTCATGGCCAAGACCGCCTTCCGCGCCGCCACTCCCTCTTGTCCAGGCAATACCACCGCATTGTAGTAGAGTTGCTCCACAGGGTGGGAATCTGCATACGAGCGTGGTGCCGATCGTTCTCCTGCGCCCTGCTGCTCTTCTTCTCTCTGCTGCTTCCTTTCCCGTGACCGAGCCTCGAGGAGTCGCATCTTTGCCACACACCTGTCGCAGTGATGTCCCACTCATGGCAGCATTTGCCCACATGGCCGATGAAGCGGCCGATGGCATCCTTCGCACCATTTGGTGGCACCAAAATTATCACATTCTGTGCAGCGTAGGCGCCACTCCACTTCCGCCGCTCGCCGGTCATCTCTTCCCCGTTCTTCCTTCTCCTTCCGCATCATCTCTTTCAGTTGCGGAGTACAGGCCGGGCAAACATGCACTACTCTCTGCTGCAGTAGCTCCCCCTCCCCGCAGACATAGTGAAAGGCCACCGTGCAGTTGAAGCAGTGCTTATTTTGCGTCCTCACCGGCCGCTTGCAGTTCCCACACTCCTCCTCTTCTTCCACTCCCGGTGCGCTTGGCCCAGCAGCTTGTCCGCCCTCCCTACCGACCTCCTGCTCTTCTTCCACCAACCTCCGGATGCAACCTTTGCAATGCTGTCCCAATCCTGTGATCTCCGTCCCGCACTTGGGATGGAGTGGTGCTTTGCATTCATAGCACCAACTTGCCTCCATACGATTATGTGGCTCCCCACAGACTTCACACTTCTCAATCCACCGCTTTGGAGCATGTTTGCTCTCCCTCCTGTCTTCTTTGTCTGTCTTTTGGTGCATAAGGGGTGCACACTTCTTGCATCCGACCACCTTTTGACGGATCCATACCTTTGGATCCTGGCAGGCTGCATGCTACGGATGTCTGCACACAAAACAGTGGAGCAGCGTGGTGGCATTTATTGGCTCTTCACAGTTGCCACACGGCTCCTTCTTGTCTTGTAGCACCCTGAATCTTTCAACTACGGCTCCGATGCCCGAGTGGGCCCTCTCCTCATCCCTTTCTTTCTCCAATTCCCCCTCGCTGTCAATCCCCATGTTTTCCTTCAGGCTTGCGGCACAGGCCTCGCACATTTTAATGTCGTGTAGGATATCGAGGTCCAAATCACAGCAGGCCAAATGGAGGCCGGCCCTACATCCTTCACACACCACCTCTTCCTTTCCTCCAACCGGGTGTTTGCACGTTACACAGAGTTGCAGAGCAGTATGTTCCTCCTCCTCTTCTTCATCTTGGTCGTCTGCTTCAATGCTCACTTCAAGCTCTTCCTGCCGACTTCCCTTCCCTCCTTGCGCTGGTGCTGGCCCCACCGCTGCTTCCCGCCGAGAGCTGGTCGGCCACAGGTACCTATCATCAGGGGGATGACTCCCATGTCGAAGGAGGGGCATGGAGCAAGCTGTATTGCTCTTGATGCACCGGTGGAGGCTCTCTTTCTTCTTCCCGCTTCTCCGTCTCCCTCCGTTGCCTCTTTTCTCCCCTACGGCTTCCCCGGGGCCCTTTTCGCTTATTCTCTTGTTCCTCCTTCAGCTGCCTCTCCGCCATTGCTATTGGTGGCGCCTGCGCCCGCGGGGCCGCGCCAGGTTTAGCTGTTGCAGGCAGCAGCTCCTCCCATTCCCGCTGCCCCGCTACTGCTACTGCTGGTGGGGCCTGCGCCTGGGGTGCCGCGCCGGGTACAGCTGCTGCAGGAGACAGCACCTCCTGGTCCCACTGCTCTACTGCTGCTGCTGGTGGCGCCTGCGCCTGGGGCGCCACGCCAGGTACAGCTACTACAGGAGACAGCACCTTCTGGTCCCGCTGCTCTAATGATGCTGCTGCTGGTGGCGCTCGCGCCTCGAGCGCCGCGCCGGGTGCAGCTGCTGCAGGACTCAGTACCTCCTGGCCCCGTTGCTATGCTGTTGCTGCTGGTGGCGCCTGCGCCTGGGGCGCCGCGCCGGGTACAACTGCTACAAGAGATAGCACCTTCTGGTCCCGCTACTCTACTGCTGCTGCTAGTGGCGCCTGGGCCTGGGGCGTCGCGCCGGGTACAGCTGCTGCAGGAGACAGCACCTCCTGGTCCCGCTGCTCTGCTACTGCTGCCGCTGACGGTGGCGCTCGCGCCTCGGACGCCGCGCCGGGTGCAGCTGTTGCAGGAGGCAGCGCGTCCTGTTCCCGCTGTTCTGCTGCTGCTGCCGCTGGCGGCGGCGCTCGCGCCTCGGACGCCACGCTGGGTACAACTGCTGTAGGAGAGAGCACCTCCTGGTCCCTTTCTTCTACTACTCCCGCTGTTGGTGGTGTTTGCGCCTCGGGCGCCGCGCCGGGTGCAGTTGCTGCAGGAGGCAACACCTCCTGTTCCCGCTGTTTTGCTTCTACTGCCGCTGACGGTGGCGCTCGCGCCTCGGATGCCGCGCCGGGTGTAGCTGCTGTGGGAGGCAGCACCTCCTGTTCCCGCTGCTTTGCTACTGCTGCTGCTGGTAGTGCTCACGCCTCGGGTGCCGCGCCAGATGTAGCTGCTGCAGGAGAGCACCTCCTGTTCCCGCTGCTTTGCTGCTGCTGCTGCTGGTGGCGCTCGCGCCTCGGGCGCCGCGCCGGATGTAGCTGCTACAGGAGACAGCACCTCCTGTTCCCGCTGCTCTACTGCTGCTGCTGCCGGTGGCGCCTGTGCCTTGAGCGCCGCGCCGGGTGTAGCTGCTGCAAGAGGCAGCACCTCTTGGTCCCGCTGCACTACTGTTGCTGCTGATGGTGGCACGTGCGCCTCAAGCGCCGCGCCGGGTGCAACTGCTGCAGGAGGCAGTTCTTTCCGTTTCCTTAGTTGGGTTCTCCCGGGGTACACTTTTGATGCAGGTCGACCATCCGCCGTATCTGACATTTTCGTTCGGGGGGGTAACTGTTTCTTGGCCTCTGGTTCGACTGCTGGTGCTGGTTCCTCCGAGGTCCTGGGACGTCGGATAGGGAGTTTTCCTTCTTCTGCCCAACGGCGCTTCTTTGTGCCACTCTCCATTTCCGCCCCAGCATGTTTTCCCTTTTCCTCGTCTCCCTCTCGCTGTTGCGCCTGTTGTTGTAGCCTACTGGGTCCAGCTCCTTGACCGTGTGCCTCCACGTGTGCCGAGATAGGCACCCCAATACCCGACAAAACAAGCCGAGTCCCCCCGACCAAAGAGACCTCAGGGATGGCTGTGGTAGTGATGGGCGGAGGGGGGCGTTGTGGGCGAGAAGGCAATGTAGGTGTCCCTGCAAACGTAGCCGCCACCTCTTCCACGTCTTCCTTGGTACTAAGGCGGGGCGGGTGGCCGCCACCCGCAGCAGCTTGCAAGCAAACAGGAAGCATCTCGAGCCGCTCACGGCGCACCATGATGTTGGAGGTGTGGCGGCCCTCGAGCCACACAAAGATGCCATCAACGGCCCAAACCTGGTAGCATTGGTCCAAGAGGGTTGCTTCATTGTGCCGTGCCCGTCCGATCTCCTCTCGCTTTGGCCGCATGCCGTCACCCACCTGTAAGTCATCTACCATGAGGCCACCATTTGCACAGTCCACCCCACGCTGCGCTGCGACAGACCCTCGCCTGTGAGCCTCTTGGAGACACCTCTGGAGCCAAGCTCCTCGTTGTTTCATGAATTCCACCTCGTCAGCCACTGTCGATCCCTCTTCTTGTGGTGGCACCGGTGCGTCAGGCATGAGGGGCAGGGTGGCCATGGTCCAATGTTGTTGGCCATGACGTAGCATGTAAGGTGAGAAGCTGGTAGAGGAGTGGGGTGTGATGTTGTACTCATAGATAATGTCTTACAGCTGATCGTCCCATTGTGTAGTGTCATCCGACAGTTTTCGGATGGTCTGCCTGATAGCCCCATGCATGCGTTCGACCTGATCCTGCGCTTGCGGCCGATAGGGTACCCCAATATCAATCTGGATGTTGAAGTAGGCTGCGACTTCCGCAAATGTCCCAGCAAAGTGTGAGTCATTGTCACACTGGATGGTTTTGCATCCACCTCCCCGGCAGATGACCTCCTCCTTCAGAAATGCTGCAGCATGCGCTGCATCCGCTTTGGGGACTGCCCGAGCCATGACCCACTTGGTCATGTCGTCGATGCCCAGGATCCAGTACACATTCTTGCGTGGAGTGGTGCGGAGGGGGCCATGGAAATCAATGATGACTCGCTCCATGGGTGCACCGAGACGGGCGCACACGAAACGGGGTTGGTGGATTCGTTGGCGGGGTTGATGACAGATGCATGTCCCACATGTGGCAACCACCTCCGCAGTCTGTTTCTTCAAGCCCACCCAGTACACTTGCGGGACCAAGGCCTCATAGACCGTTGTAGAGCGCGTGTGCATGCGGTCGTGCTCTTGCATGATGAGTTTGTCCCTCAGCGGTACTAGGGTGCACCACCGTAGTCCATACGCGTCCTCTTCTCGCCGCCACAGTCGCTTCTGCAGCCACACGTATTTATCGAATGTGGTTTTTGCATCCAAACGGACATGGACATCTGGGTAAACCTCCATCATAGTGCGGGCCCCACACAAGACCTGGGCCCGTGCCCAGTCGGACCACTCGTATGTCTTGGCTGGTGGTTCCTTCTGCCAGTGGTCCAGATCGCTCCCAGGGGCCAAGGCGAGGAGGCGTCTCCACATCTCCTCAAAGAATTATGGTGGTGGTGGTACTCTGCGACTTGCTGATTATGCCTGATGTTGTTCATCGCCTTTTCCCGGTGGGATGGCATCACTTTGCGTGCGCTTAGAGGAACTGCGCGTGGTGGTCGGTTCCGCCGTGCTCGTGGAGGTCATCATAGTGGGACGACAAAGGCGGGATGAAGTGCGCCGCGCAGTGACAGGTAGTCTGGCAGGGGCTGCGGGAGGAGCTGGCACGTTGGTCCCATCAGGTGCATGCTCGCGGATGACCGGTGGATAATCCACCGGAGGTGGCCCTGCCCCGGGCGCAGCAGGCGGTTCCTGGAGATGAGAGCTGCTTGGCGCAACTCTGGCATCACCGCCAGACGGTGGATGATGCATCGGCAGGGAGGCTGCTCCGAGTGCAGCAGGTGGTTCCTGGGGGTGAGAGGTGCTCAGCGCAACTCCGGCATCATCGCCAGACGGTGGATGATGCACCGGTAAAGAGGCTGTTCCAGACACAGCAGGTGGTTTCTGGGGGTGAGACGTGCTCGGCGCAACCCCGTCATCACCGCCAGACGGTGGATCATGCACCGGCAGGGAGGCTGCTCCGGGCGTTGATGACACAAGTGCAGGAGGAGAAGGCGGAGGAGAGGGAGGGCGAAGAAGAGGGCCAAAGACTCGAAGTGCGATGAGGGTTTCTCGCTGGTGCGAGTGAAGGGGTAGAGAGGGGGCAGCAGGAGAAGGGGGTCTCTGATCTGCCGCAAACAGCTGCGTTACGGGGAGGGTGTCCGTTGCGCTCAGGGTTGGTGCGGACCAAGGGCGCGCCGGACCCGTGCCATTCCCCGCTTGGGTAGGTGACGAGGGGGAAGGAGGTACAGACGCCGGAGGCAAGACGGCGCTCGCTGATGGCTGATTGGCTGAGGAGACTTCCTCCCCACCGTGGGGCGAGTCCTCGTTGCTAGTGGTCGAATTATGCTCCAAAGAAGGGGAACCGAGTCGCTGGCGGTGAAGCCATCGCATGAACACTCTAAGCGCCCTGCCGTCACGAGGGTTGGCCATCCGTGCTAGGAAGACACGGCAAAGGCCCGCATGATCCTGCTCATCAGCTTCGGCATGGCGGTAGGCAGCCGGCAGTATGACCCCTCGACGAGCAAAGGGATGCAGGTTTATGGGAAGGGGGTCTCGGTGACGCTGTCGCACTGCCCAATCAAGGAAGCAGCAAAAAGCACGGGCTCCGCGGTCAAGAGAGAGGTCAAGGGGATAGAGGAAGCGGAGGAAGTCGTGATGGTACAAATTGAAGCTTGTTGTCAGGAATGGGAGGAGTCTAGCCTGCCTGCGCTCCGAGTCCTTGGGAGTCATTGTCTTGTGCAAGAAGCAGCGGAAGGCTGCCGGGCCACCAGCAGTAGAAGAGTCTAGTGGTTAAAGGTGCCGCAGTCCCTCCAAGTACTCCTCCCACTCAAAATCCAACCTCTGTACGGCACGGATAATGAAGGAGCGAGTGACATCACGGATCAGCTGTTATTGTAGGCGCTGTTCTTGTTCATTGACGAGCTGCATGGCCTGGTCGACCATCGCGCAGATGGCACGATACTGCTGTGAGACGTTTTCTCAGAGGGACAGAACCCTTGTTCGCTGTTGGGACATGTCCTGCAATCTGGCACGGACAGAGGCCCACTCCTCACACTCCCTCTGCAACTGCCGGAAGTCAGAGAGCTGAGCATCGAGTTGCTGCAGGCCTAGAGTCAAGCGAACTGCTTATGCCCGCGTTGCCCTGAGGGTGCGGCCCAGTTGTGCATGTTGGTCGATCAGGCGTTGCCCCTCAGCTGCGGGTGGTTCTTCCCCTCTGTCCGCGGCCTCGTTCCACGCATCTTGCTGACGCCGTACTTCCTGAAGCCTGGCTTCGATGGCGGTTATTTGAGCCTCTTGCTCTTGGATGCACTGGTGGCCGTTGGTGCGGGCAGATTCGCACGCAGAGACGGTGGTCCTAGCCTGCACCAGATTTGCGGCAGAGCTGTGCACATGGCCCGCATATGACCGCAGCCATGTCATGTGTTGCTCCCAGAGCCTCTCCACTCGTCCCGCCCATGCGCGATTCTGAGTCACATGAATTGCCAATGTTTGCCACAGCGCCTCGCCACTGTGAGGATCAGGTGCTTCTGGGGAAGGTGGGGGTGCCAGGCAAGGATCGTCCATGTCCAGGTTGTCAAGAAGGTCTGCCGCATCAGCCATGGTGAGAACCGCTGCAAGTGCGCAGCCCTCCAACTCAGGAGCAGCACCCGTGGACATCGTGTTTCCAGCAAGTTCGTGCTCGTAGTGTGCCCAAACTATGTTGTCCATCTCTGGTGTGGTGTCGTTGTCCCATCGGTGGTCGTCGATAGGAGATGCGTGAGAAGTATGTTCCAAGTCGTCTGCAGCCGTATCTGTATCAGTCATGGATCGTCGGTTCTGTAAACGGCGTGAACTGCAAGAATGAGAATTTGAGGGTTGCCGTCGAGATCCACGAGACGGTGCCCGGGCGGTTCGGCGTGGACGGGCCGGATGGGCGTGCCGCCGTGACCGTCGGAGGGCAAGAGGCATGTCAGGCTCCAGACCTTGTTGATGTGTCGGAGGGTTTGCTCGAATCCCCGCTGATCTCCTGAAGATGCGTTCAGCGAGGAGGATGACGTCTTATGCCGTTGCCTGCATGTGTTCCATGGTACCCGTATGCGCCTCTGTTGGATTCGGTGCATGATTCTCCGGAGAGTCATTGCTGTCCGTGGATGATGTCAGTGCGTCAGCAAAGAGTCTCATGAAGCGGGAGCCTGTGGATTGATTGCCCGCAGGAACTGCGTGGTTGGTGAAGGCATGCCCCGTCAGCAATTGCGCATTCCGCTGAGCTGGCGCTTCCATTGCGTCGAAGTGAAGCGGGACATATGATGGCACCCCGTCATCATCGTACAGTGTCATGCATTTTCCCCCGAACAAAATTATCACATCGCATGCCGTCAGCCAATCGTTGGCGAGGAGGACATCGTAAGTAGATGTTTCACACACCTGAACCGGCAAACTTCGGTGTACATTTCCGACCAGAAGGGGAAATAAATAAATTTGACCCTCGGACTGGGTGATTTTGCCGCCCGTGGTGCCGAAGCAGATATCGACAGCGCGAACGAGGTTCGAGCAATTGAACCGCCGGATGACGCGCATGGCCACCGTGGTATGTGTGGCACGTGTATCCACGATCGCGATGAATTTCACGCCGGCAATCCATACAGAGCATGAGACGATCGTGCACGTGTACTCTGGCATCGGTTGATGGCACAATGTCATCAGTCGCCATGCAAGGGCCCCCGCCTCAAGAATCTCATGAACAGTCCGTCGGGTCCCATCGACATGATTCCTCATCATGCGGTGACTTTGCGACTCGAGCCAACAGGTAACTCTCCAGCCGGATGATGCCAGCGCAACGTTGATTTCTTCAAAGAAGGTTTCCAGCTGTGTAATTTGTCCTAGCAGATGGGTAAGGACCTCGATCCAAGGGAGCGCGAGGTGTGATCAGTCGAAGAATTGCCAGATTGCATTCGCTGCTACCAAACGGACCGCCTCTGCTGGCGGCGGCGACACGACCATTGGAGCTCGCGCCGTGGGTGCAGGGACGGAGTCTCGTCGCGTTTGGCGAAGCCAATCTCCGTATTCCTTGTGCGTCCATCCAGGCGCATCCTTGAAGAGGTCGGTTTTGCGTTGTAAATTTAGGTGGCCCTCGTCGTCATCTTCTTGAGGAAAGCCGTCAAGAGGGTACGTCCAGCGATACTCCTCAGCGGTGAGATCCCGTGCTTGGCCTTGAATCAGGACATCCTTGCCAAAGGGGGGCTCGGGCAGAGGTGGGCCATCGCCATGTGACGGTGCTTCGAGAGAACCACGATCCTTCCACCCTTCACGTGGGAGCCGGCTAAGAGCGTCTGCATTGTGACTCGCGAATGCTGGCTGGTACTTGATCGTGAGATTGTACCCTTGCAGAAGCAGGGCGCATTTGCCTAGGATTCCTTCATGGTTCTATGTTGTGAGCAACCACTGGAGGGACTGATGGCCCATGAGAATGGTGAAGGGTTTACCATTCTTGACGTAATCTTGGTAGAACTGAATGGCCCATAGTACTGCCAGACACTCTCCTTTCACCGGGGGGTACTTGGCCTCCGCATCGTTGAGCGCGCGACTGCCATATCAGACCACTCTCAGCATACCATCATCTCCTCGTTGAGACAGGATGGCCCCAATGCCCTCTTGTGAAAAGTTAGTTGTGATGACGAACGGCAGGTTGAAGTTTGGGAATTCCAGCATTGGGGCTGTGATGAGGCGATGTTTAATCTCGGCCCAGGCAAGCTGATATGCTTCAGTCCATTCAAATGGCTCATCTTGATGGGCAAGGCGCTGCAATGGACGAACAATCTTTGCATGGTCGCGGACAAATTTGCGGTAGAAGCTGACAAACCCGAGGAAGATCTTGACTTGGGATGATGTAACCGGCCGTTTCCAGTCACAGACAGCTGCGATCTTGTTTGGGTCTGTGGATATGCATTGTGCATTGATGATGAATCCCAGGAATTCCATGCTGTCTGCTCTGATGACACACTTGGCAGCCTTCAGACGGAGGTTTGCGGAGCGTAGGGCTGAGAAGACAGCGTTGAGTGAGGCCATTAATTCTTGAAAACTGAACGCCGTGACCATGACGTCATCCACGTAGCAGCATGCGTTAGGTACATCGCGCAACACCTGGTCCATCACGCGTTGGAACGTAGCACTGGCATTACGCAGCCCAAAGGGCATGCGCGTGAAGGCATACAACCCATCTGGAGTGATGAAGGCTGTCTTCAGCATAGAGTTGCGATCCATGGGGATGGTGTGAAAGGCCGATTCGACATCAAGCTTGGCGAACCAACTCTTCCCACGCTGACGCTCTTGGATATCAACAATGAGCGGCATGGGATATGCATCCTCAACAGTGACCTTGTTGAGGTTGCGGAAGTCGACACATCACCGCTTCGTACCGTCCGGCTTCCCCACAATCACCAGATTGGAGCGCCACGGACTCTCCACTTCAACAATCACACCCTGTTTCTTGAGTTCACGGAAGCCTTCGTTGATGGTGTCTTTCTGGTCCTGGAGTAGGCGTCGAGCTTTCTGCTTATGTGGCGGCGCGTCCCCTGTGTCAATGCCATGGACTGTGTCGACTGCTCCGATCTCCGCTAACTTGCCTGCAAACACTTCTTCATGGTATGTGAGGAGCTCCCGGACTTCTTCCCTCTGCTGTTCTGTCAAGTGCTCGTGGAGCATGTGGTTCCTTCGTTGAGAGGGTGGGACCATTGGTGGTGGTGATTCTTCGTCCCCTACCAGGCCTGCTCTTAGGTCAGGGTCTCGGCCCCAATAGTCATAGACCTGCAGATTGAATTTTGCGGGAGCCACTGGGTGAGATTGTGAGGGCTCTTGAGGGATGGGGTGGGGACTCATCATCGAGGCGCAGCCAGCCAACGTCAGTCATTGGTTCGTCATCTGAATCATCCGAGCTCCCATCCTTACAGAAAGCAGTGTCACTGTCGCACACCAGCATTTTTCCTGTGCATTTTGCCTCCTTAATGGGATCATTTGGGATCATTGGTCGTGGGGTTCCCTGCATAGGAGAATGATCCGTGAGCCGAGGACGAGGAAGGGTGGATGGCACCCTACCAGACTCGCTGGGGTGTACGGCGGCTGTAGGGGGGAAGAGCCACTCTGGGGACGTCACCGATGGCCTGGGTATTGGCCCCATCGGGATCTGGGGTCGATCATACGACGGAGCAGCTTGTGCTCGTTTGGAGTACGTCTGTTCCGTCGTAGTCACGCGGTCCAGCCCTTGTTCCTACTGAGTTGGTGCCGACAAATGGGCGGGACATCGTGCGTTAGGAATGCCAGGATAGAGTTTCTGATAGCGTGGTCCTCTGCGCAGGCTTCTTCCAACGAGAAGGGGTGGCCAAATTTCATGGGCATTGATGTTCGTGGCCCCACGATGAGTGCTGCACACGTGGTATACCCCGATGAAGTCAGCTGCATGACGCCCTCCGCATAGAACAAAGCAGCCTGTCGGGGGATGAGGTAATCTGTTCCCAACAGGACATAATAAGTGCGAGCCACCATGACTTGCATTCGTACGACTTCGTGGATGAGGCCCACTTATAGGGGAAGGTCATCTACAATACCATGCCCTGCATCCATGCCGCCGGACGCATTTGTAAACACTTTGGTGGTTGGTCGAATTTTGTGATGCCAGCCGACCGCTTGCAGGACTTGAAGAGTTACTGTAGTGTGAGTAGCAACAAGGTCAATGATGGCCAGGAATTTCTTGCCGCATATCCACAGAAAGCAGTTGGTTACTTCGTGGTGGGAGGCCTGAGTGCGCGGCGACGCCAGGGGCATGGATCGCCATCCCCAGGTGTCAGGTTCTGTTCGGATAGCGAGTCTGCTGAATCGGTCATGTGGGGTGTGTGTGCAGGTAAGGCGAATGCGAGCTAGTCGAAGCTTCTCCGCGTACTCTTGCAGAACTGCTGCGAAGTCCGGGAGACAAGTGGGGTTTTGCTGTAAATATTCTCCCAAATATACCTCCTGGAACGGACGATGGAAGGAGGTCATGACACCCGCAGCGGGTTCACTGCGTGCCGTGGGTTCAAAGGACACCTTCCAGTGACGCGGTGGTGTGGGACCCCTTGGCGGCCGCGTGCGCGCAGGTGGCGGGGGCTGCAAGGCCATTGCTGTGATCTGACTTGGTAAGCGCGTCAAACACGCTTCGACACACTTCTGAAGATCAGCTTCGGCCTGTTCCTGTCGCTCCTTATATCGGCGCATGCGTTCATACATCTCGGCAATCGACCATCCCTCTACGCCTTGAGCTTGAGCCATTGTGACCAATTCCCATTCTTCCTCCGTCAGGGGGGTCTCCCTGGTCTGTTCCTCCGATCAAGGAAGTCTGAGTTTCATATTTTATGCCGGCGCATCTGAAGTGGACAGTTGAGTGGCCGCTGGGATTTCTCCAGTTTCCCTCTGCTGTGCATATGCTTTCCATTGCGCCGGTCCATTGTCTGCCGGACCAGAGGGTCGGGCGGTGATGTTGGGGCCAACAGCTTGCCAGGTCGCGCCAACTCCAGCTAATCTGCGTCCTTGGTATTGTCCTCCTCTAGCTAACACACCGGGCATTGGGGTGGGGTTGGGGCACTCCCGGCGCCGATGAGTGAACTCTCCGCATCCATAGCAACTCTCTGGTAGATAGTTATGGAGGTTCATCGGGTTGGGCACCGAAGCACCCGTTGGCATGCAAATAGTGGGCGCCACATGCTCCTTTGGTGCACATTGCTCTTGTGCCGCTCGTCGTTTTATCTCCCTTTGCTGATGTTCCACTTCCCCCTTTAAGGCGTCCAGCGTGTTGAATTGGCGGAGATATAAAGTGTTGGCTATCGCTGGGACAAAAGAATCCCGGTAGTACTCCTTGATCATGCGTAAGGGAATGTCGACGCAGCGCACCGAGATCTTGGTAAACTTGTCGTTGTACAGCTTGATGTTTTCTCCAGACATCATGCGGATTATACGAATCTGGAACTCCGCCTCCTCCAGGCTCATGAGGTCAAAGCGCTTAGTCATCCTGTTTGCCAGGTCGTCAAAATCAGCAAAAACGCATTCCTTGTGCTCTGCCGTAAACCACTCCAAGGCTTTCCCTTGTAGTGCGAGATATACCGCTGGGACAATGTAGTCAGGAGACAGCAGTCCGTAGTCGAGACAAGTGCCCAACTTAGACAGCCACATAGCCAGGTCCTCCTCTGGTTCACCTTTGAAGACGTCAAGCTTTGGGAGGGTATAGGAAGCCTTTGCCTCTAGGCTTGTAGTCAGTTCCTACGGAGCCACCATCTGCACCTGTGCCGGCGGCGGGGCCCCCACGTGAGATCGGTGTGCCTGCGCCAGGCCTACTGCCCTAGTACCAGCCGACGAAGCAACCGCTGCTCCCATTGATCGAGCGCGTCCTGCATCGGTTCCTCCCAGTCCAGAACTCCCCATGTGCTGTCTTCTGGTTCTCGTCTACATCCGTACAGCATACTGCTTACTTCCATGAGCCGCTGATGCTTGTCCAAGTCCGGTCACCCCACCCACCATACGGGATTGTTGCTGGAGTCTTCCTATCGCTGACGTAGCCGTCGTCTTGCCTGTTTGATGATGATATGGCTGCCATCTTGACTGCACAAGTGGTATGGTGTTTTTCGTCAACAGAGCCCCGGTTGTCAGAAGAATGCAAGAACGAGAACAGCGGCAGCAAAAGCAAGCAGAAGCATCGAACATGCAAGTGTACGTCAGCAAAGTGATATAGGCAAGAGCGGTCCGAGGAGTTAGTTGCGGGAGGTGATAGAGGCTGAGACGCGAGGTAGCTGAGATAGAGAGGTTGATGTGAGAGAGAGTACTGGCGAGAGGAGTGATGGTTGGCGGAGTTTGAGAGCTGAGCAAAGGATTGTGAGTGACAGAGCGAAGTGCTGAGAGTTGGCGAAGGCAGGAAATGCAAGAGACGGGCAGAGCAAAGACACGGCGGCGAAGCCGCGGAACCAAGGGGGACCAGGATGGGTAGAACTGTTCTGGTTCACTCGAGGGAATGAACGTCCTCGGTCATAAAAGGACAGAACAAGAAAAATGAGCAACGGCTTCTTTTCCGCTAGCCGGACGCGTGTGACACATGTCACATTATTAGGGGATCCCTTGACATGTTGTGCTTCAACGGTCAATCTGACCGAGGGCCGTTGAGTCAAGGTGGTTTGGTCTCGGACCTGACCCTTTATTGAGAAAGTGGGAATAACTCTTGTCGGAGTCGATGATTTCCAACAAACCCCCTGATTCCGACAAGAGTTAATGACAGTACCTTTCCCAATCTCCTGGGAGCTGACCATTGCAGCGTTCAAGAAGACCTTTCCACATGGCGTACAGATCATTTGGATAAGCTTCCACCAGGTAGTGCAGGTCTCTGGTCATGAAGCGTCGTAGTCAGGCGCGGAGGCCGTAGTCGAGGCTATCATGCTTTCTGGTCATCTCAGCTGGAGAGCAGCGCTTGCCGAGGTACTTGGGTCTTCCAAGGAAGGCATTGGTAGTTGCAAACCCACCAACGAGCTCTGGGTAGAGGAGGTTGTAGATTTGAATGCGCCACTCCTGAATGTTGCTTACTTCCTTGTAGATGATCTCGACAGCTTGTCCATGTCCCTCTGCAGCAGGAATAGGGGCAGGTACGGGAGATCCTTCTTCCACTGGTTCCTCTTCCTCTTCCTCTTCCTCTTCCGCCAGTACCAGGTCAATCTTGAGGTAGGGTCTGGAGTTGGGATTTTCGGGCAGAGGTGGAATGATGGGATTGTCTCGGCAGGAGAGAGTGACCCATCGTCGTTTCCATGCTTCCAGTGGTAGGCTGAACCAGAGTTCTGGTCCATTCCTTGCATTGGTGCGTAGATGATGGAACAACATATCCACGAGGTTGAAGAGATGACCCCAGATTAGAAGGAATGTTGCGTGGTAAAGATGTGGAGAACGCTGAGGTGTGCGCTGATGCTCATAGGCACGGAGGAGAAAGTCAGAGACACGGTATTCGTTGATGAAGATGGTGCTGGTCATAGTCAGTACAGTATGTGTCCAGCTGTGGACATTGCTTCCATCTTTCTCAAGGACGGGGCAGTCGTGCAAAGGGTTGGCCATGCTGGATGGAGTAGAGTTGTGGTGACAGTTGAGGTGGCAGAAGTGATGAATGGTTGAATGGGTGTAGGGATGGAGTCGTGTGCACTTGGGGAGTTTTTGGCATGGACGCAGGTTGTCGCGGAAAAAGGCGATGCAACCGGGCGGATCCTTGTGCCGTTCACGGGTGCTGATGATTGCTGATGATGAATTTCAGACAGATGACAATGGAGTGGGCGCAGGGGCAAACCTTGTGTGCGAGTGAAAACTTCCGCGAGGGCGTAGGTTGTCGTAGAGGGGCAATGCGACCGGGCGGGTCCGTGTGCCGAGTAAGTGATGGAGGCGGATGATGGCGGAGGAATGATTGATGAAGAAGTGGGCGCAGGGGCGAACCGCGTGCGCTGATGGAAGTTTCGGCGTGGGCGCGGGTCGTCGCGACTCGAGCGATGCGACCGAGCGAATCCTTGAGCGGGGCTGAAGTTGATGCTGAAGCGGAGGAAAACGATTGATGGATGAGTGGACGTAAGGGTGAAACCACGTGCGCTACAACATTACGGCGTGGCCGCAGGTCGTTGCGACTCGAGCGATGCGACCGGGCGGATCCTTGTGCCGGGTTGAAGTTAATGCTGAAACGAAGGAAACGATTGTTGGATGAGTGGGCGCAGGGGCGAAACCTCGTGCGCTGATGGAAGTTTTCGGCGTGGGCGCAGGTCGTCGCGGAAAGGGCGATGCGACCGAGCTGAGAGCGATTTGCGGAAGCGGAGGAAGCGATTGATTGATGAGTGGGCGCAGGGGCAGAACCACGTATGCGATAAAGTGATACTGATGATGCTGATGCTGATGACGGATGGAGGCGCGGAGGATGCTGATGATGAGGAGACAATGCGGAGGCGGCGCGGGTGATGGTTGATGCCGGAGAGACGGAGATGAGAGAGGAATGGGTGTGTGATGAAGCTGAGAGGACTAGAGCGAGGAGGAGGAGGAATGATGGAGGTGGCTGAAGACGAAGACCGAGGGCTGATGATGATGAAGAAGAGAGGAGGCAGAGGGCGACGCGAGATGAGAAAGCGGAGATGAGACGCGGCGTGGTAGGTGGAGGCAGAACGTCGCAGCTACTCCTTCTGCGTTCAGGAGAGTGACGGCTTGTTCCCCAGTTGGCTCGGAAGTGGGAGCAGGAAGACTGGTGGTGTCCGATATCCTGACAGCTGGAAGGATTTGGTTGCGATAGAGGGAGTCAGACAGCGGGCAGGGACACTAGACTGCTGATGCCAGGAGAGTGACAGCTTGTTCCCCAGTTGGCTCGGAAATGGGAGCAGGAAGACTGGTGGTGTCTGATATCCTGACAGCGGCATTTTTGGCTGCAGCTGCTGACGAGGCGAGGAGGCAAAGCGGGAAGGCGACTCCGGATGATGGATGCAGACGGATAGAGGATGACAGCGAAGAAGGGGCAAATGAGGGTGATGGGGCAGAATGATCAGGAGGAGATGCCAGCGGAACAGTTGTGATGAGGGGTAGCGGATGGCAGGCAGCAGGAAGCTTCTTGGTAGTTGACGGTAGGCGGCGGCTTGAGAGTTGCTTGCGGCTGATGTGGGCGACTCGTCACCGGTTTTTATGCCACGGGCGCGGAAATGGGCGCAGGTCCTCCACAGGATGACAAGGCGTTTTCTTCAGCGTGGAGAACTCGTCAGGCAGAGCTCCTGATGTCAGCTGCGGACGAAGCGGCAAGGCGCGAGATGGCGGTAGCAGCGGCAAGAGAATGTGAGTTGAGGCAACAATGCAAGGATGACGGCAGAGCGATGACGTGGTCACGGGACTCCAGGTGATGTTGCATGGAGCTCTGATACCATGTCAGAAGAATGCAGGAACGAGAACAGCAACAGCAGAAGCAAGCAGAAGCATCGAACATGCAAGTGTATGTCAGCATAGTGACGTAGGCAAGAGCGGTCCGAGGAGTTTGTCGCGGGAGCTGATAGAGGCTGAGACGCGAGATAGCTGAGATAGACAGGTTGACGTGAGAGAGATTGCTGGCAAGAGGAGTGATGGTTGGCGGACGGCGTTTGTCCTAGCATCGCCGATGCCCCTCGTTGAATAATCCACCGGCACGGGTGCTCTATTCTGGTGCCTGGGGTGTTCGTTCGATCGAAGATCCGACGGCTCTCCTCGTAAAGAAACTCGCCCCAGATTTTGGACTGATCTGCAGGCACATGTCACACTCGTCACAGAAACAAGTGAAGTCCACGCTCACCGCACCATTAACACTGTTATACCCTTTTTCGCCTTCGGCCGTAATCGGGTCTTACAGTAAACGAGGATCAGCTCCGCAGGCATTCACTCTTCCTGAGCTATCCCCGCGACTGGATTCTCCGGGTCCGCTCTATCCCGAACCACCTAACCCTTCAAGGGCATCCGACGGATCATTTACCGGACCAGCGTCGACTGCGCATTGCTTTCCGCTAGCCTAAAGACAGTCACCACATAGTTATTTCAGCAATTAACTCACCCCAATTAATCCTCAACGATCAATCATTCACCGGATAGTGTGATCTCAACGCAGAGAGCTCTTCCCAAGTTATCAAAGGAATGGTTCGATCAACAGTCCACCAGACTATCAAGGCATTTACACTTGTGTTTCTCACTAGGCACTGACGCTCAATCATCCACCGTACCGTATGATGTCAAATTGAGGGAACTTTGTCTAACTACACAGGGGAGAGAACTTGAACAATTATGGAATGTGCATTCAACCAAAGTAAGGTACAACCAAGCAACCAGTCTCCTATTTAAGTAATCAACAGCCTAGATATCACCAAGTAACACACGCAAACCATGAGCCTCCAGTATCTCCGGATCATCGCCTGGCGATGGCCCTGGCACAAACACCGTGCGGTGCATGACGGCTTCATTGCCCGCCCGTGGGACGACACGGCGTAGCTCCAACGGTCCACCAGCGCGACGACCTGCACGGGACAGCATCCGACTCAGGTCCTCCTCTCGCAGGCAGACAAGTTCTTCCTGATAGCGGCGATAGGCTCGGTACGCCTCGGCCCGCTCTTCGACCGCCTCCGCAGCACGCCGTCCGACGTCTCGCGCGACTTCCTGCCAGCTTTCCACGCGGCAAGGCTCGTCGTCCCGGGGAAGCCTTTGCAGCCAGGGTTGCCACAACTGCTCCATGGCTCCGCCTCCGGGATGGTGCGCCCACTGCATCACTCCCAGAAGTGTCCGGGCTCCAAGGCGATTGGGGACATTGCAGTAGCTGCAGATTGTGTAGAAGGTCACCGGGGTCTCTGGGACCGCGCCTAGAGCTCGGGGGCTGGTGCCCCCGAGGGAACTCAGGACCAGGCCATGATGGCTCCGCGACGTGTTCCTCGGGCAGTGGTCTTCCTATCTGAGACTGGCACACACACACACACACTCACACACACACACTCACACGCACACACACCCACACACACATCGTCCCCCTATGCCCGTAATCTAGACTAACTTCTCTATTCTAACTTGTCGCGAGACGGGACGCAGGTCCCGCTCGACGGTCTGATTCAAACAAGGGGCAGCAATCTCTCGGTTTAGCCGATGGCTGCAGGACCGGCTTCCTGCACCCTCGCCAGACGAGTGTCCAGTAGCGCGACCTGCCGGTAGCGAGCGGCGTCTTGCGGGTTGTGAGCAGGATTGTCCGATGTTAATATCTCACTTAGCTTCTTGCGATGGAGCACTTGCAGTCGACTCTTGTCAGCAACTCTTCTCATCAGCAGCCCTCTTTCTCTCATCCCACCACCTTTTATCTTCTCCTCGCGGCGCCTCTTCCCGGACTTCTTCTCACTCTCCAGCCCCACTCTGTGGCTTGCACATCAAAACGCTTCTGGATAAGGCGCTTCGAATACCGCTCCTGTCCTCAAGGTTTGGACGCGGCTGCACTCCCATCAAGCCAGCCTCGGGCTGCCTTCCTTTCCTCTTGGCAGGTCTGGTTGGCTCACGCGGCCCGCTGCAATATCCTCCTCGCGCCCCGTCACCTCCCGGATTTGAACTGCCCTCCCGATGATTTCTTTTTTTCTCGCTCGAGCGGTCGTCGGATGATTCGTCGACCTCCCTTTCTCCGCTTCCCTTCCTTGAACCCGGGTTCCGGCTCCTCTTTTTCTCATTCTCCGGTGGATGAACGAAACGTCATTAACACAAGACGCCGCAAAAAGGTGCAGCAGATGCAAGTTAATCTACAACTGCAGCGGCGGCGTATGAGGAGTGGAAGAAGAAGGATAGGCAGGCCTACAGGTTGCTTGTCAACACCATCTCCAACCCGCATCTTCAGTACGTAAGTGACAAGGCTACTGCAAAGGAGGGGTGGGGCACGTTCTGCAATAAGTATGAGAGCAAGGATCCTGCATTCCTCATGCTTTTGGAGGAAAATATGATGGCGCTGAAAATGCAGGGTAGTGAAGGGATGGATGCGTACCTGGACAGGGCAAAGGAGCTGGTGAAGCAGCTGACAGCGGCCGGCTATCTTGTGGAAGAGACGCGCTTCATCCTCCTCTTGCTGAGGGGACTACTAACCAGCTAAGACATGGTGCGAGAGACGCTGGAGTACCAGCCAACTTTCGACCTCAACTTCATCTGCACACACCTGGTGCAGGTGGAACTGCGTCGCAATGCCGCAAAACGCAATGGCGGCAACAACAATAGTGAAGCAGCTTTCATGGCGATGGCTCACGCAAGCAGCAGCAGCAGCAGTTCGGGCAACAGAGAGGCAAGAAGAAGGGGAAGTGCCATTATTGCCAGAAAGAGGGGCACTACAAGAAAGAGTGCTTCAAGTTCAAGAGGGACCAGAAGGAGCAGCAGCAGCAGCAGCAAAAGCAGCAATCTCCATAGCAACAACAGCAGGAGTCACAGCAACGACAGCAGCACCAGCAGCAACAGCAGCAGAATCAGACCGGCATACGCCATTTTGGCAACATTAACGTGGCCAAGGAGGTACGCGACTGCCTCTTCATGGCGAAGTCTGACATGTCGCATAAGGAGAAGGCGGATCTCGCGTGGTACAAAGACTCTAGGTGTACCAAGAGTCTGACGCACGACAGGGAGTGGTTTACGCAGTTGCTGTCCATCCCTCCCCGTCCTATCGCTTTCGGTGATGATCAAATGGTGTATGCTGAGGGGACTGGGATTGTGGAGATGTGGTTGGAGACCCCGAGTGGCATTGAAGTGGGAGTGTTCCATGGCGTGCTGTACGTACCTAATGCTGTATTCAACCTCCTCTCAGTCTCCTCTCTTACAAACACAGGACTGCACGTCGTCTTCGATGATGACTATGGCTACATCCTCAACAAGGATACAGGAGAGGAGTTGGCCAGGTCGGTGAAGGAGGGCGACATGTACCGCCTGCTGGGGGCGACCAAGATCCTGCGTGAGCATAGTCTTGCAGCAGTGGTGTAGGCGACAGATGGTGAGATCTGGCATGCCCGCTACGGCCACATCGGCATGCGCGCCTTGCAGCAGCTTCAAGCAAAGCAGATGGTGCGTGACCTGCCTACCATCTCTAACCTTGAGCAGCAGTTGTGCATCGGCTGTTTGGAGGGGAAGCAGCACCGGGAGGCGTTCTACGGAGCAGGGGAGCGTGCGAAGGAGGTGTTAGAGCTGGTCCACATGGACCTGTGCGGACCGATGCAGACCAAGAGCTTTGGAGGCTCTAGGTATTTCCTGACCTTCATTGATGATTTCAGCCATTACACTGCTGTGTACTTCCTTCCTTCCAAGGACTAGTGCTTTGACAGGTTCAAGGAGTTCAAGGCCATGGTGGAGAATCAGACTGGCAAGAAGATCAAGGCGTTGCGCAGCGATCGTGGTGGAGAGTACCTGAGCAAGGAATTCCATGACTACCTCGCAGCAGCTGGCATCAAGGCATAGCGTACCGCGCCGAACTCGCCGTAGGAGAACGGTGTAGCAGAATGTGCCAATCGTACCATTGTGGAGTCGGCACGCTCCATGCTGTACGCAGCTCGGCTCACCTACGACTTTTGGGCGGAAGTAGTGAGCACTGCAGTGTACATCAAGAACCGCAGTCCAACCAAGGCCATAGAGCAGATGACGCCGTACGAGGCGTGGTTCGGCAAGAAATCGAACGTGGGTCATCTCCGAGCATTAGGCAGTCTAGCGCACATGCACGTGCCCAAGGAGAAGCGGCAGAAATGGGACGCAAAGAGTGCGTAGATGCTGATGATGGGCTACGACTTGGCAAGCAAGGCCTATCACCTCTACGAGAGGGATACAGGCCACGTCATCATCTGTAGGGATGTCGTCTTCAACGAGAGCAACGTCATCGGCACCAACATTGTATGCAAAGAGGCAGCAAAACCAGCAGCTGATGAGACAGTGGGAACAGAAATCCTTCCTGACCCAGTCTCTCCCGATCCTTCCTCTACTGTGACAGTGGGAGAATCACTCTACTCTCCCATGTCTGATGAAGCAGATACAACAACCTCATGAGCATAAGCAGAGGAGGGAGATGTAGCACCACCAGCAGCAGCAGTTGTGCCAGCAACACCGCGCCAGCCGCTCGCCAACGCTCCAGCACCAGGTCGCAGGTAGCCTCTTAGGGTGCGTTACAAGCCTGGTGAGCGCGGCCATTTCTGGATGCTGCAGAAACTAGAACAGATAAACGTCGCGGTTGTAGGAGATTCACATGAGCCAACGTCATACAAGGAGGCCATGGCTTCATCGGATGCAGCAGATTGGTAGCTGACTGAGCGTCCACCTGGGCGTAAGGTGATCAAGTGCAAGTGGGTGTTCAAGAAAAAGCGGGGAGCAGATGGTAACTTGGAAAAGTACAAGGCGAGGCTCGTCGCCAAGGGCTACTCGCAGCAGGAAGGCATTGACTACACAGATACTTTTGCCCCTGTTGCAAAGTTTGCCTCTGTGCCCACGCTCCTCTCTTATGCAGCAACTGAGGATTACGAGGTTCACTACATGGATGTCAAGACGGCATTCTTGAATGGTGACTTGGAGGAGGAGATCTACATGGAGCAGCCGAAGGGGTTCGTCATGGATGGCCAGGAGCACCTGGTTTGCAAGCGGGAGAAGTCATTGTACGGCCTCAAGCAAGCATCGCGTGCTTGGAACCAGAAGTTGGATGCGGCGTTGCAGTGCATGGGGTTTGAGCGCAGCGAGTGTGATTATAGCGTACATCGCTGGCAGCATGAGCATGAGATCCTCATCATCATTGTCTATGTGGATGACATGCTCCTCCTTTCCAACAGTATGACTACACTACAGGAGTTAAAGGAGGCCATGCAGGAGCGCTTCCAGATGTATGATCTCAGAGAGGCGTCATACTTCCTCGGGCTCCAGATTACGAGTAACCGCAAATCACGCTCTCTCTCCCTACAACAGAGTCGCTATATCAAGGACGTCCTGTAGCGGTTCGGCATGGTAGAGGCCAAACCCATCGGCACGCCGCTGGAGACGCGGCAGTTTCTCGTGAGCTTCAGTGGAGAAGCAGATACAGTTGAGCGGCAGAATTACGAGAGCGCCATCAGCGTCTTATGTACCTGATGGTGGCAACCAGGCCAGACCTCGCATAGGCTGTGAGCGATGTGAGCCAGCACATGGCTAATCCCGGACCGGAGCACCAGAAGGCAGTGAAGCGGATCTTCCCTACCTTGCTGGAACCATCAACGTTAGCATCACCTACAACGGCAACGACAACAGCATCATCGGCTACATAGATACAGATTGGGCTTCAAATCCTGAGACCCGCAAGTCCATCTCTGGACATGTGTTTCTCATGAATGGAGGTGCCATCAGCTGGTGCAGCAAGCTCACTACGTCTCTCTCTGCTTTGGAGCCAAGGAAGCAGTTAGGCTCCAGCGTCTCATGGCGGAGATGAGTGGGACTGTAGCAGTTCCAGTTACTGTGCGCGTCGACAACCAGAGCGCAATCGCACTTGCCAATAATCTTGAGCACCATGCACGCACCAAGCACATTGACATCGCATATCACTTCATCAGGTACATGGTGTAGGAGGCTGCTATCAAGCGGGAGTTTACTCCAACCAGCAGGCAGGTCGCTGATTTGTGCACCAAGCTAGTGACCCATGAAAAGCAACAGTTCTGCATGGAGGCATGTGGACTCAGCCCACTCTGACTGCGGCAAAGTGGGAGATTGTTGGGAAAGGAGCCGTCCGGTTCACTTTCACGTCCACATGAGAAAGTTCCAGGAAACTTCCAAATGCCTGCTCTGATCTTCGATCTGTCTTCACCATTGGAAAGATCAGGTGGCAAATTATCTACGGCCCAAGTTTCAAGCCGGTCCAACGGTAGGATAGGGAGATATGAATTTTTGAAGTTTCAGGGGTCATGGACCGCCGATGTCTGGGTGACCATGGGCGATGGCTCCATGCCTTAGTTTGAGAAAAGAAAAAGGCAAGAGGTCCAGTGTCAAGACCTGATGGGAAAAATATCAAAAAAGGTCCTAGATTATTGGGTTGCCTTCTCAGAGTGTGCTGACTAGGAAAAAGGTACCTCTCCTTACGTTTTAGGTGGGATGAGATCCTTGTGTGCTAGCCATGGACACATGGCGATTATCCATGGGTTTGTGGGTGATGTGACCACTTGGAGTGTGCCATGAGAGCATTCTCTAACTATCTAGGTTGTGTGTGACTGGTCAGCCTGATTGTTAGGCTGATTTCCTCCCTTGTGTGAGATTTTGGATTATAGTGTGTGAACCTTAGCCTCCATGGCTAAGTGGTGTGGCTTGTGAGAGGGCTGACTTGCCCAAGCTCTAGCTCTATATGTACTCCATCATTTTGAGTGATTCAACAACCATTCTTCAGCAGAAGTGATGCCCGTTCACTCCCACATGCTCGCTGCTCCAAGCCTCCCTCTCTCCTCAAGATCCAACAGCAATCCAACGTCTCTCACATCGTATTGTAGCTCGGTGGAAGTCTCCTTCGCAAGAGGAGGATAAAGCTTGTCTCTTCCACATGGTTGCCGGCCGCTTTCAGCTGCTTTGCCAGCTCCTTAGCCCTGTCCATGTACGCCTCCATCCTTTCGCCACCCTGCATTTTCAACGCCATCATCTTCTCCTCCAAAAGCATGAGAAATGCAGGATCCTTGCTCTCATACTTCTTACAGAATGTGTCGCACTCCTCTTTTGCAGTAGCCTTATCACTCACGTACTGTGGACGTGGGTTTGAGATGGTGTTAACAAGGTTCCTGTAAGCCTACCAGTCCTTCTTCTTCCTGTCGTCATATGTCACTGCCACAGTTGTAAATGAACTTGCATCTGCTGCACCCTGCTGCGGCGTCTTCCCCGCCACCACCTGCATTGCGATGATACCGTTTGCCTATGGAGGCGGAGCGCGCTCGTCGCCGCTCACCACCTCCCACAAGCCCCTCTTCTCCAAAAGGAGGCAGGTACGGATGTTCCAAAACGTGAACTTGGTGCGTCTTTCCAGCCTCTCTAAGGGCTAGGCTGTAGTGACCATACTTGCTACCATTTTGAGCTTTGGTGATGCTCAACGCTGCCCTTGGATGGCGGCACTACCCCTGTTTCTGCTACTGTTTCTGCCAAAAATCTGTCCAGTAGAAAAATGGACAGTAGATGCCAGCAGGCTAGGAATTTCGAAAAACTGAGCTTACCATTGGAAAACAAAGCAACCCATAAAATAGGGTCATCAATAGGGGATTTTGGAATAAATGCCCTCTTGAAAATAGGGTATGCTTCTGCTCGTACTCCAACTCAGACCAGCTAGCTAGTAAACGGCGTTTCTCCCAAACAAATCGATGGAATGCAAATATTTCTGTACCAATAAAAACGCTTGGGAAAATACTAGAATTCGCATGTGTCACTTTTTAAAGTTGACAAATGAATTAGAGATTTATGGGTATCATAAGACGGCAGTCTTACTCATAGAGAAGAGTGTAGTCATGGCCGACCTCGTTTTGACCATAACTCGCATTCTGACTGTTCGATTTTCTTGATCTTGGAATCGTTGGAAAGCTTGTCTTTGGAATTTGACAATCTTGTCACTTTCAAAGTGACGGCCTGTGCTCGCTAAAACAAGCAGAACTTGGGTCTGATACCAAATGTTGGATGTAGAGGAGAGAGGGAGCCTTTGAGCAGCGAGCATGTGGGACTGAAAGAGCATCACTTGTGCTGAAGAATGGTTGTTGAATTACTCAAAATAATGGAGTACATCTAGAGCTTGAGCTTGGACAAGTCAGCCCTCTCACAAGCCACGCCACTTAGCCATGTAGCCTAAGGCTCACAAACTACAGTCCATAATCTCACACAAGAGAGGAAATCAGCCTAGAAATGAGGATAACAACTCACACACGACCCAGAGAGCTAGAAAATTCTCTCTTGGCAGACTCCTAGAGGTCACATAACCCACAATCCCATGGAGAATTGCCACGTGTCCATGGCTAGCACACAAGGATCTCACCTCACCTAAAAAGTAAGAAGAGGTACCTTTTTTCTAGTCAGCACACTCTGACAAGGTAATCCAAAAATGTAGGACCTTTTTGGATATTTCTCCCATGAAGTCTTGACCCTGGACCTCTTGCCCTTATTCTTTTCTCAGGCTAAGGTAGGGAGCCATCGCCCATGGTCTCCTAGACATCGGCGGTCCACGACCTTAGAAACTTTGAAATTTCATATCTATCAATCTGATCGTTGGATCGGCCAGAAACTTGGAATGTAGATAATTTGTCACCTGATCTTTCCAATGGTGAAGGCAGATCAACGATCGAAGCAGGCACGTGGTAGTTTCATGGAACTTGCTCCTTTGGACCTGAAACTGAGCCGGATGGCTCCTTCTCCCATACCTCAAAGTCCTTAGCTCCTGTATACGGGAGGGGCGTGTATACAGAGGTAAGTTTCGCAACAGGGACAAAGGTTTCTGTATAGTCAATATCCTCCTGCTGTGAGTAGTCCTTGGCGACCAGCCTTGCCTTGTACTTTTCCAGGTTGCCATCTACTCCCCGCTTCTTATTGAACACCCACTTGCACTTCATCGCCTAGTATCCAGGTAGACGCTTAGTCAGATCCTATGTGCCATTGTCCAACTATGACTGTATCTCCTACTATACAACTTGTACCCAATCTACTACATCTGGTGCAGCCACGACCTCCTTGTATGATATCAGCTTATCTGAATCTACTACAACAGCAACATTCATCTATTCTAGTTTGTGAAGCATCCAGAAATGGCCACACTCACCAGGCTTGTAGCACACCCTGAGAGGATACTAGAACCATGTTCTGGAGTATTAGCGGGCGGCAAGCGTGGTGCTACTGGCACAACTGCTGCTTGTAGTGGTGCTGTATCTCCTTCCTCTGCTTCTGCTGATGAGGCTCCTGTATATGTTGCATCGTACATGGGAGAGTAGAGTGGTTCTCTCACTGTCACATTGGGGAAAGATTCAGGAGAGACATGGTCAAGAAGAGCATCAACTCCATTACTTCCTCAGCTGCTGGTTCTGTTTATTGACCTTATATACCCCTTGTCCATAGTTTACATTTGGACAGGCACAGGACAGACTAGGCATCCACTACTCTCTTGCAGTAAGTCCCTTTGGTCTGAACTGGATAGTATAGCCAGCAAACACTACTTGGGACAACTCCTTGTGACTTAGAAGTTCTAGAGTTAGATTATGGAATGATAGATCACTGTGTCAAATCCCTGCCCAGTGACTAATTTTCTTTGTCACCAAAAGGGGGACAGGAAGGTTCTAAGAGACATATTAGAACATTCCAAGGTCCTTCTTGGTAGTTGGCGCCACTTGGCGGTCACAGGTTGGATGACCATGTAGGCAAGGGGGATGATGCAATCCAAATTACCCCTTAAGTGACTCATCCAAGGAGCCACTACGTGCCTAGACTAGAAGCTAGCTCTAGGACTATAAGAACCTGTCAGTTGCCTGTCATTACGTACAGTTCTTACCTTTGAGACTCCTCATACAGTTGTCCACCAGAGACAGACACTATAGAAGCATTGGTTGGTCTAAGCCCTAGAAGTTAGCTCCTCGTACGAAAGTGACCAGGTGCTAAGGACACAGAGCAAGGAAGTTATTCCAATGAACTGCTCAGTGTGGAACCTTGGCTCTGAGGGTGATATCACCTCTAGGTTGCAATACTAAGAGCGGTTGGCGGGAACCATTGTGTAAGAACCCGATTTCTATACTGTCACCTCAGGCAGATTGACACTATTGTCTCTTTGCAGCTGATGTTGGTGCCGATGACGTTGCTTTTGTTGAAAAAGATATCTTTGGAGAGGATGACGTGGCCTATATCCTTCTTGTAGAGGCGATAGGCCTTGCCATGTCATAGCCAATCATCGTTATCTGTGCGCTCTTGGCGTCCCACACTATCGGTTCTCCTTTGGTACATGCATGTGTACTAAGCTGCCAAACGCACAAAGATGACCCATGCTCCGCTTCTCGACGAACAACGCTTTGTACGGTGTCATCTGCTCCAACATCTTAGTTGGACTACATTTCTTTATGTAGACTACAATGCTTACGGCTTTGGCCTAGAGGTCGTAGGTCGGCCAAGCCGTGTGCAGCATGGAGCATGTCGACTCAACAATGTTGTGATTGGCACGTTTTGCTACATCATTTTGTTTTGACAAGTATGGGGTAGTACACAACGCCTTGATGCCAGCTGCTGCGATGTAGTCCTAAAAGTCCTTGCATAGGTATTCTCTGCCACGGTCGCTGCGCAACTCCTTGGTCTTCTTACCGGTCTCATTTTCACCATTGCCTTGAACTCCTTAAACCTGTCAAAGCACTAGTCCTTGGAAGCAAGGCAGTACACAACAGTGTAGTGGCTGTAATCATCAATAAGTCCTAGGAAATACCTAGAGCCTCTTGAGTGTGGGTCTGCATCGAGCCACACAAGTCTGTGCGGACCAGCTCCAGCACCCCCTTTACGTGCTCTCATACTCCAGAGAAAGCCTCGCAATGGTGTTTCTCTTCCAGAAAACCAATACACAACTGTTGCTCAAAGTTGGACATAGTGAGCAAGTCACACACCATCTATTTTGTTGGAAGCTACTGCAAGGTGTGCACGTCGATGTGGCCATAGCGCGCATGCCGGATTTTACCATCTGTGGCTTGTACCATTGCGTGAAGACTCTGCTCTTGCTGGATCTTCGTTGTCCCAACAGGTAATACATGTCACCTTCCTTCACCAACCGAGGCAGCTCCCTTCCTGTTTCCCTATCAAGGATATAGCCATTGTCATCAAAGACGACTCGCAGTCTTGTGTTGGTGAGGGAGGACACTAAGAGGAGGTTGAATGTAGCATCAAGTACATACAACACGCCATGGAGCACTCCCAGTTCATTGCCCCGCGGGGTCTCTACCAACATCTCCACAACCCTAGTCCCCTTACCATACACCACCCGTTCATCATCCAAAGCAATTGGTTGCGAGGAATGGAAAACAGCTGCGTGAACCACTCCTTGTAGTGCATCAGGCTCTTGGTAGACCTTGATTCCTTGTACCATGCGAGATCCGCCTTCTCCACCTGCGTTATATCAGACTTCACCATGAAGAGGCGGTCGAGCACCTCTTTTGCCACATTCATGTTGCCAAAGTGGCGTATTCCAGCCTGGTTTTGCTATTATTGTAACTACTGCTGCTGACGCTACTATGACTTTTGCTACTACTACTGTGGAAACTGTTGCATGTGTTGCTGTTGCTACTCCGTGTGGTCCTTCTTGAGCTTGACTCACTCCTTTTTGTAGTGTCCCTCCTTCTAGCGGTAGTGGTATTTGCCTTTCTTCCTACCTCTCTACTGTCCAGACTGCTGCTGCTGTTGCTGGTTACGCAAGCTCGTGGCTACAAGAGCTACTTCACTGGTGCCACCGCCATTGTACTTTGATATCGCCGGTCCATGACCCGAGAAACTTTGAGAATTCATCTGCTTATGCGACTGTTGGATCAGGCTGAAACCTGGACCGTAAACAATTTGTCACTTGATCTTTCAATGGTGAAGTGATATCGACGGTCGGAGAAGATATCTGGTAGTTTCCTATAACTTGCTCTCATGGACCTGAAAGTGAGATGGATGGTCTTATGTCCAACACTTTGCACGTTATCGTACTCTAGATAACTCCTTGTGATCTTGCTTCCTCTCCAAACAGCCGATGTATCACTACGATTTAACGTTTGAGATGGTGGGTAAGTTGTATACCATCTGTTTTGCTTGAATTTGCTGCAAGGCAGCCATGCCGATGTGGCCATAGCGTGCATGCCAGATGTCACCATCTATTGCCTGCATCACTACTACAAGACTCTGTTCACATAGGATCTTAGTTATCCCTAGAAGGTAATATATTTTGTCCACCTTCACCGACCTGGCCAACTCCTCTCTAGTGTCTTTGTTGAGGAGGTAGTCATAGTCATCGTCAAAGATGATATGCAGTCCTATGTCAATGAGCAAGGAGATTGAGAGGAGGTTGAATAAAGTATCAAGTACATACATCATATCATAGAACACTCCCTCCTCAATGCCATGCAGGGATACCAACCACATCTCCACAATCCCAGTCCCTTGAGCATATACCACACGATCATCGCCTAAAGCAATAGAGCAAGGAAGGATTGACAGAAGTTGTATAAACCATTCCTTTTGGTGCATCAGACTCTTAGTTATGTTGTGTCAGACTCTTAGTGCACCCTCAGTGCTTGTCCCATGCCAAGTCTACCTTCTCCACATGTGACATGTTGGACTTTGCCATAAAGAGGCGGTTGCGTACCTCCTTGGCACACTCCAGCCTGGTTCTGCTTCGACCGCTACTGACGCTATTGTGATTACTACTACTACTCCTTCGGGTTCCTCTTGAACTTGAAACACTTTTTTTTCTACTAGGCCTTTTTTTTACAATAGTATAACTTGTCTTTCTTCGTGCCTCTTGATTGTCCAAACTGCTACTTCTATTCCTTATCGCATGAGCTCTTGGCTACAAGAACTGCTTCACTGGTACTACTATCATTGTTCTTTGCTATATTGTGACTAGTTCGTCCTATCATTGGTAGGTGCAGATGAAATTGAGACCAAGAGTCGGCTGGCAGTCTAGCGTTTCTTGCACTATGTCGTAGTTGGTTGGAAGTCCCCTTCACAAGAGAAGAATGAATTGTGTTTATGATATTGACAAGCAACCTAGAGGCCTACTTGTCCTTGTCTTACTCCTTATACGCCACTGGTACAGCTTTACATGAACCTAAACCGGCTTTATCATTTTGTGGAATCATCCCTGGCACCAGTTATGTTGCAGTTATTGACCTGTTATGCTCCTTGTCCATAGCTGACATTTTGACAGGCACAGGACGGACTAGGCATGCACTGCTCCCTTGGAGTAAGTTTCCTAAGTTTGTTCCAGATAGACAAGGCATGCATTGCTCCTTTGGAGCAAGTCCCCTTGGTCTAAACTCGATAGTATAGTCAGCAAACACTACCCAGGACAACTCCTTGTGGCTTAGACATTCCAGAGTTAATCTTTGGACCGAGATATCATTGTCAAATCCCACCCTACTGACTAATTTTCCTTGTGACCAACACGGGGACGAGAAGGTTCTAAAAGACATCTTAGAGAATTCCAAGGACCTTCTGGGTGGCTGGTGCCACTTGGTGGTCACAGGGAGTACCTTGTAGGCAAGGAGGATGATGCAATCCAGATTGTCCCCAAAGTAGCTCATCCAAGAGCCACTGTTCGCCTAGGCTAGAGGCTGGCTCTACGACTATAAGAACCTGTCAGTTGCCTGTTATTGAGTATAGTTCTTATCTTTGAGACTCCTCACAGAGTTTTCCACGAAAAGCAGACACTAAAAAAACATTGGTTGGTCTAAGCATAGAAGTTAACTCCTCGCGCAAAAGTGACCAGGTGGTAAGGACAGAATACAACAAAGTGATTCCTATAAACTCCTCCGTATGGAACCGTGATTCTAAGGGTAGTATCTCTTCCTAGTTGTAATACTAAGAGCGGACGGCAAGTACCATTGTGTCGGCCTTGTTTTCTTATACGTTACCTCAGGCCGGTTGACATCATCTCCATTAGGGATACTAAAAGTCACTTCAGGTATGCCAAGGACAACCTTGTCCATGCACAAGGGTAGGGAGATAAGTTGATCACCATAAACGTGATGTTGGGAAAGGAGCCGTCCGGCTCAGTTTCAGGTCCACAGGAGCAAGTTCCAAGAAACTTCCAGATGCCTGCTCCGATCGTAGATCCGTCTTCACCATTGGAAAGATCAGGTGGCAAATTATCTACAATCCAAGTTTCAGGCCGATCCAACGGTCGGATTGTGATATATGATTTTTCGAAGTTTCAAGGGTCATGGACCGCCGATGTCTGGGTGGCCATGGGCGATGGCTCCATGCCTTAGCCTGAGAAAAGAAAAAGGCAAGAGGTCCAGGGTCAAGACCTGATGGGAGAAATATCCAAAAAGGTCTTTGGTCTTAGGATTGCCTTGTCAGAGTATGCTGACTAGGATAAAGGTACCTCTCCTTACTTTTTAGGTGAGGTGAGATCCTTGTGTGCTAGCCATGGACACATGGCGATTCTCCATGGGTTTGTGGGTGATGTGACCACTAGGAGTGTGCCATGAGAGCATTATCTAGCTCTCTAGGTTGTATGTGACTGGTCAAGTGGTGTGGCTTGTGAGAGGGCTGACTTGCCCAAGCTCTAGCTCTATATATATACTCCATCATTTTGAGTGATTCAACGACCATTCTTCAGCACAATTGATACCCTTTCAGTCCCACATAATCGCTGCTCCAAGACTCCTTGTCTCCTCCACATCCAATACTTGGCATCAGAGCCAGGTTCTTCCAGATTCAGCCAGCACAGGCTGTCACTTTGAGAGTGACGGGTTAGTGTTAAACCTTGACCAAATTTAACGATCGACCACCGGATCTTCAAGTTCGCAAGACAAGCCTTCCAACGAGCTTAAGATCGCGAGGATCCAACGGTCGGATTGAGAGTTATGCTCAAAACGAGGTCGGCCAGGGCTACACTCTTCTCTATGAGTAAGACTGTCGCCTTGTGATGACCATAATGTTATGTTTTGTGTATGCCCCTAGTCCAATCAACGGAAGATTTAGACTGGGTATGCACTACGCTTGTAGCGCAAGCCCCCCAGCGACATGCAAGAGAGGATGAGAGAGACAAGGCATTCACTGCTCACCCTTGTGGAGTAAATCCCCTTGGTCTACTCTTGGTAGTCCACCTGGTGCATGCTCCTTAGGGCAACTTCCTACAGCCTAGTGGGTGAAAGCACCGTCTCGTAAGCGAGAGGTCCGGGGTCAAGTCCCCCCAGGACCAAATTTTCTTTGTGACTAAAAAGGGCCAATGAAGCTTCCTAGAAGCTTCTACGGTCCAAGGTGGATCAAGCGCCACTTGGCGGTAACAGAGGGTGCCATGTCATCAAAGCTGATGACACTATATAGGGTGGCCTTGGAGGGAGGCCCCTCCAAGGAGCCATTGGGAGCACTGACCAGAGACTATATAAGGCTTGTCATTTGCATGTGATAATATCATCATCTCTTACTCTTGAGACTTGGGAGATAACTAATCCCTTGTTGGCCACCAAGAAAGAGGGTAAAGAACAAGTGTAAGTGCATACTCATGGTGTGTAGCATTGCCAGTTGGGTGAGAGTTTGGAACACTCTCCGGCCACGGTTGGGACAAGCTAAGTGAACCTTTCAGTGTGGAAACACCACTCCGTGGGTGATCTCTACCTTTGTTGTAATACCAAGGGCGGTCGGCGGTTTGCCTGTCGGCGCCGTTTACTCTAGACCGTGGCCAAGTGCGGAGTGACAAAGGGTTATGGGCCCACACTGATCGGGAAACTTGGTTCTTTGTACCACCGCTCAGTTCACGTAGCAGGTACCTCCGCAGCAGACAAGACACCACTACTCCATCTGCTTCATCGTCGGTCCACCTTGGACCAAGTACGCATTGTGAGAGACCGGACACGGGTTGGACCCGTGGTCCACTTTTGCTCTCCACGGACAAGGAACGAGGATACGCTTTGCCGTTATTGATATGACCCTCGAGTCCTAAGCGGGTTACGCTCTGCCCTTGTGGGTACAACCCCGTGTCTGTGGGAGCACTTCCTCCACAATAGCTGGGAGACCATCGGCTGGAGGGGTATGCAACGGACTGCACCTTGAAAATCTGTAGCAGTCATCAGCCTCATCAGCCTCATCAGCCTACATCGGCCTCAACGAAGCAGAACTGCAGAGACTAAGTGAGCATCCTTGACCACACCGCAATCATGCCGGAGGGTCAAGAGATCGTTCCAGTCACCTCACGGCCTGCCGAGTTGGGTGCGGCCAACGCCATCGCACGCTTCGATGGCAAAGCCTTCGGCACGTGGAAATGGCAGTTTGAGGTGGTGATGAGCGTGCGCGGGTACCTCAACATGCTCAAAGGGACGGAGGTAGCACCGGAGGACGAGGCAAGCGTGGAATACGCAGAGTGGCAAGAGCAGGATGACATCGCTCTCGCACTCCTCGTCACCTCCATAAGCCCCTCCCTAATCTCCCACATCGAGGGGTGCACGACGGCAGCTGAGGCTTATACCAAGCTGACAAACGTGTACCAGTCAACTTCCCTCGGCAATCGACTCTTCATCCTGCAGCGCCTCATCGGGCTGCGGGTGGGCGAAGGGGAATCCATCTTGGACTTCCTCCAGCAGTTTGAAGGACTGCTTCAAGAAGCCCGCGCCATGTCCTGGCAGCTCGACCAACAGATGCAGGCCATGATTCTCCTCATGGCCTTCCCGCCAAGCTGGGGCCCCATGATCACCACATTGGGTGGTTGGGAGGAGTCGGAGTTCACGTACCCTCGTGTCTCCGAGTTTGTCCGGAACAAAGCCATGCGGCGCAACAACGGCGTCATCAACAACGCCACGTACGCAAGTGGCTCGGGAGGCACCTCCTCTCATGCTAACAGCAGAAGCAGTGGCGGCGGGAAGAGCGGCAAGAAGAAGGGCAAGTGCCACAACTGTGGCAAGGCGGGGCATTGGGCGCAGGAGTGTCATGCACCAAAGAAGGAAGGAGGCGGTGGTGGGAGCAGCAACGTGAGTAAGAAGGTGGACTCGACGTCCACGAGCATGATGGCCGAGAGCAAGGCCCCTCCCAAGGGCTCTGCGCTGCTGCGGCCGGGAGCCTTTGGGCTCGACAGTGATACGGACTACCACACCTCTCGCGAGGCATGTGGCTTCTCGTCCCTCACACCGTCCACGGCCA
>SZWC01000908.1:172992-199428 GCA_023375785.1 Penium margaritaceum
TTTTAGGTGAGGTGAGATCCTTGTGTGCTAGCCATGGACACATGGCGATTCTCCATGGGTTTGTGGGTGATGTGACCACTAGGAGTGTGCCATGAGCGCATTCTCTAGCTCTCTAGGTCGTGTCTGGCTGGTCAGCCTGATTGGTAGGCTGATTTCCTCCCTTGTGTGAGATTGTGGACTCTAGTGTGTGAGTCTTAGCCTCCATGGCTAAGTGGTGTGGCTTGTGAGAGGGCTGACTTGCCCAAGCTCTAGCTCTATATGTACTCCATCATTTTGAGTGATTCAACAACCATTCTTCAGCACAACTGATGCCCTTTCAGTCCCACATGCTCGCTGCTCCAATACTCCTGGTCTCCTCCAGATTTAACACCTGAATGGTGCTGAAAACGAGTTGAAGCAGGAGAATGTCATCTATATGCCATCTTTTACGGAAAATCTCTTGTCGGTGTCCAAAATCACGGACCACGATATGACGGTCATCTTCATACAGGATGAGGTCGTAATCGTAAAGAACAATGATATCAAGATCTCCTAGCCTAAGGAGAGTCTTCTTGTACATGTCCCAAGAGTTGATGGGCTATATGTGCTGTAGACCAAGCCCCTTGAGAGTACAAATGAGGGCCATGCAGCGGTTTAAGAGCCGAAGTCTCCAAAGCATGATGATGAACCACAGACCGTCACCATGGCGAGAACTCCACGAAAGACACAGATGTTGCGCTATTGTACAGGCATTTTGGGCATGTATCTGGCAGTTTACTAGAAGATGGCTCACGTAGCTTTTCGCTGCTACATAGCTTGTACTATACTGTCAGCCACATGGCCAAACTGCCTGTACAATAGCAAAACCTGTGTGTCTTTTGTGCAGTGTGTCTTTTGTGCAGTTGGCCGCCATGATGATAACGTGTGATTCAACATCAGGCTTTAGAGACTTCAGCTGTTCAACCACTGCATGTCCCTCATTTGTACTCTTAAGGGGCTTGGTCCAGAGCACATAGAGCCCATCAATTGTTGGGACCTATACAATAAGACTCTCCTTACGATATGAGATCTTAATATCCTTGTTCTTTACGACTACAGTCTTGTCCTTGATCAAGATGACCGTCATATTATGGTCTGTGATTTAAGATACTAATAAGAGGTTTGCCGTAAAAGATGGCATGTAGATGACGTTCTCTAGATTCAAGTATTTTTAGCACCATTCATGTTCATGGTGATCAACTTATCACCCTAGCCTTGTACATTAACAAGGCTGCCGTTTGCATACCTGAAGCAACATTCAGTGTCCCTAATGGAGATGATGTCAACCAGCCTGAGGTTAAGGACAAGAAAACAAGGCCAACACAATGGCACTTGCCGTCTACTCCTAGTATTGTAGCTAGGAAGAGATATCGCCCTCGGAATCACGGTTCCATACTGAGTAGTTCATACGAATCACTTCTTTGTACTATGTCCTTATCACCTGGTCATTTTCACACGAGGAGCAACTCCTGGTCATATATCAAGTAATGCTTCTTTAGTGTATGCTTTTGGTGGACAACTCTGTGAGGAGTTTCAAAGATAAGAACTATACTCAATAACAGGCAACTGATATGTTCTTATAGTCCTAGAGCCAGCCTCTAGCCTAGGCGCACAATGGCTCCTTGGATTGGCCACATTGGGGTTAATCTTGATTTTATCATCCCCCTTGCCTACATGGCACTCCAGATGACTGCCAATTGGCACCAACAACCAGGAAGGACCTTGGAATATTCTAATATGTCTCTTATAATTTTCGTGTCTCCCTTTCCATCATAAAAAAACTAGTCACTTGGCTGGGATTTGATCCTCCACCCTCTCGTTCGAGAGACTCACTGTGGAATGTCTAAGCCCGGAGTTGTCCTAGGTAGTGTTTGCTAGCTATACTATGCAGTTTAGACCAAGGGGACTTGCTCCAAAGGAGCAGTGTATGCCTTGTCTATCTAGACCAGACTTAGGGGATTACTCGAAGAGAGTAGTACATGACAATTCTGTCCTGTGCTTGTCCAAATGTAAGCTATGGACAAGGGGCATATCAGGTCAATAATTTGGAGGAGAAACAACATCGGAATGGGTTCTCTCCAGTATGAAAATATGCAAAGGAGGTACTGGAACTCGTCCACATAGACTTGTATGACCCGATACAGATCCATAGCTTTGGAGGCTCTATGTATTTTCAGATCTTCATTGATGATTTTAGCCGTTACACTGTACCTACGACATATGAGGAATGGAAGAAGGACAGGCAGGCCTACACATTGTTTTTCAACACCATCGCCAACCCGCATCTTCAGTACGTGAGTGACAAGGCTACAACAAAGGAGGAGTGTGACACGTTGTACAAGAAGTATGAGAGTGATGATCATGCATGCTTTTGGAGGAGAAGATGATGGCACTGAAAATGCAGGGTAGTTAAGGGATGGAGGAGTACCTGGAAAGGGCAAAGGAGCAGGCGAAGTAGCTAAGAGCGGCCGGCAACCCTGTGGAATAGACACGTTTCATTGTCCTCTTGTTGAGGGCACTTCCAACGAGCTATGACACCGTGCGACAGACACTGGAGTGCTAACAGACTCTCGACCTGGACTTCGTCTTTACGCACATGGTGCAGGTTGAACTGTGTCACAATGCAACAAAGCGCAGTGGCGGCAGCAGCAGTTAAACACATTTTGTGGCCACAAGCTCATGCAACCAGCAGCAACAAGAGTAGCAGTCCGGGCAGCAGAGAGGCAAGAAGAAAGGCAAAAGCCACTAGTGCCAAAAAGAAGGATATTATGAAAATGAGTGTTTTAAGATCAAGAGGGACCAAAAGGAGCAGCAACAACAGCAGAGTAAGGGTTGAAATCATCAATGAAAATCAGAAAATACACAGAGCTTCCAAATCTCTGGGTTTGCATCGGGCTACACAAGTCTGTGTGGACCAGCTTGAGCACCTCATTTGCACACTCCCTTGCGCGAGAGAATCCCTCACGATGATGCTTCCCTTCCAAATAGCATATGCACAATTGATGTACAAAGTTGGAGATGGTGGACAAGTCACGCACCATTTGCTTTGCTTGAAGCTACTACAAGGCGTGCATGCCGATGTGGACATAGCGCATATGCCAGATCTTACCATCTATTGCCTAAACCACTGCTGTAAGACTCTGCTCACGCGGGATCTTGGTTGCCCCCAATAGGCGGTACATGTCGCCCTCCTTCACCGACCTGTACAACTCCTCTCTAGTGTCCTTGACGAGGATGTAAACATAGTAATCATCAAAGACGATGCGTAGTCCTGTGTTAGTGAGAGAGGACAGTGAGAGGTGGTTGAATAAAGCATCAGGTACATACAGCATGTCATGGAATACTCCCACTTCAATACCACGTGGGCTCTCTAACTACATCTTCACAATCCCAATCCACTAAGCATATACCATCCGATCATCACCCATTACAATAGAATGTGAAAGGATGGATAGCAGCTGCGTGAACCACTCCTTATGATGCGTACACCCTGAGTCCTAGTACCATGCAAGATCCGCCTTCTCCACCTGCGACATGTCAGACTTCGCCATGAAGAGACGGTCGCACACTTCCTTGGCAATATTCATGTTGCCAAAGTGGCACACACCAGGCTGGTTTTGTTGTTGCTGCTACTGCTGCTGCTGATGCTGTTGTGAATCCTATTACTACTGTGGAGATTGCTGCTTGTTGCTGGTGCTGCTGCTCCTTTTGATCCCTTTTGAGCTTGAAATACTACTTTTTGTAGTATTCCTCTTTTTGGCAGTATAGGCATTTGCCTTTCTTCTTGCCTCTTGGCTACCCGTATTGCTACTGCTGGTTATATGAGCTCGTGGCCACAAAAGCTGCTTCATTGCTATCGCTACCATTGTTCTTTTGTTACATTGTGAGACAGTTCCATGTACACTAGGTGTGTACAGATGAAGGTCAGGTCGAGAGTTGGCTGGCACTCGAGCATCTCTCGCACCGTGTCATAGCTCGTTGCGAGTCCCCTCAGCAAGAGAAGAATGAATCGCATCTCTTCCACAGGGTTACCGACCGCTCCTAGCTGCTTCACTAGCTCTTTTGTCCTATCTAGGTACACCTCCATCCATTCACCATCCTCAATATTCAGTGCCATTATCTTCTCCTCCAAAAGCATGAAGAATGTAAGATCCTTGCTCTCATACTTGTTGTACGATGTGTGCACCCCTCCTTTGTAGTAGCCTTGTCACTCACGTACTGAAGATGCGGGTTGGAGATGGTGTTGACAAGCAACCTGTAGGCCTACCTGTCCTTCTTCTTCCATTCCTCATACGTCTTGGTACAGTTGCGGAAGAACCCGCTTCAGCTGTACCTTTTTGCAGCGTCTTCCCCGCCACCACCTGCGCTGCGGTGATGCCTCCTGCCTGTGGAATCGAAGCCGGCTCGTCGCCGCTCACCACCTTCCACAAGCGCCTCTCCTCCAAAAGGAGGTGGGTACAAATGTTCCAAAATGTGAAGTTGGTGCATCCCTCCAGCCTTTTCAAATGCACGACTGCTGTCACAACGTCTGCTACTGTCATTTTGAGCCTTGGTGATACTCAACGCTGTCCTTGGGTGGCGGCGCTATCCCTGTTTCTGTAGGTGCTTTTGCCAGAAATCTGTCTGGAAGAAAATGGACTATAGATGCCAGCAGACTGGGAATTCGGAAAACCATAAAATAGGGTGAAAACAGTGGATTTTGAAGGATATACCCTCTTCAAAATAGGATATGCTTCTGCTCCTACCCCAACTTAGACCAGCCTGCTTATATACGGTATTTCTCCTAAACAAATCCATGGAATAGAAATATTTTTACACCAATGGAAAGCTTAGGAAACTTACTATAATTCGCATGTACCACAGTCTAAATCTGACAAAGAAATAAGAGAGTTATGGTCATCACAAGGGGACAGTCTTACTCATAGAGAAAAGTGTAGCCCTGGCCGACATTGTTTTGACCATAAGTCTCAATCTGACCATTGTTTGTTTGTGATATTGGGTTCGTTGAAATGCTTGTCTTGTCAACATGACGATCCGGTGGTTGATCGTCAAATTTGGTCAATGTGTGATCCTAACCCATCACTTCCAAAGTGACGGTCTCTTCTGGCTAAAACTGGCACAACTAGGCTCTAATACCAAATAATGGATCTGGAGGAGAGAGGGAGCCTTGGAGCAGTGAGCATGTGGGACTGAAAGGGCATGCGTTGTGTTGATAAATGGTTATTGAATCACTCAAAATGATGGAGTACATATAGAGCTAGAGGTTGGGCAAGTCAGTCCTCTCACAAGCCACATCACTTAGTCATGGAGGCTAAGGCTCACACACAAGAGTCCATAATCTCACACAAGAAAGGAAATCAGCCTAGCAATCAGGCGGACAACTCACACAAGACCTGCAGAGCTAGAAAAGACTCTCGTGGTACACTCCTAGAGGTCACATAACGCACACTCCCATAGAGAATGGCCATGTGTTCATGGCTAATACACAAGGATATCACCTCACTTAAGAAGTAAGGAGAGGTGCCTTTTTCCTAGTCAACACACTCATACAGGGCAATCCAAAAATTTAGGACCTTTTTGGATATTTCTCCCATCAAGTCTTGACCCTAGACCTCTTACGCTTTTTCCTTTCTCAGGCTAAGGCATGAAGCCATCGCCCATGGTTACCCAGACACAGGCGGTCCATGACCCTAGAAACTTTGAAAACTCATCTCTCTTGATCCGGCCGTTGGATACGCCTAAAACTTGGACCGTAGATAATTTGCCACCTGATATTTCCAATGGTGAGGCCGGAATAGACATCTGGTAGTTTCTTGGAACTTGCTCCTGTGGATCTGAAACTAAGCCGATTGGCTCCTTTCCCAATACCACATCTCCACAATCCCAATCTCCTCAGCATTCACCACCCAATGATCACCCATAGCCATACGATGGGGAGGGATGGAGAATATCTACGTAAACTACTCCTCATGGTGTATGAGGCTCTTGGTATAGCGTGAGTTATTGTACCATGCGAGATCTGCCTTCTCCACCTTCGACATGTTTGTCTTAACCATGAAGAGATGGTCCCGCACCTCCTTGCCCATGTTCATATTGCCAAAGTGGCGAATACCAGCCTGGTTTTACTACTTATGCTATTGCTGCTAATGGTGCTCTGACTACTGCTGTTGCTGCTGTGAAGACTGCTGCTGTTGCTACTCCTTCTAGTCCCTCTTGAGCTTGAAATACTCATTTAAATAGTGTCCCCCTTTCTGGCAGTAGTGATATTTGCCTTTCATCTTGTCTCTCTACTGCCGAGACTGCTGAGGCTGCTGGTTGTGTGGGCTCGTGTCCACAAAAGCTGCTTCACAGTAACCGCCGCCATTGTGCTTTGCTGTATGATGACGCAATTCCACTTGGACCAAGTGTGTGCAGATGAAGTCGAGGTCGAGAGTTATCTGGCACTCCAGCGTCTCTCACACCGTGTCTTAGCTGGTTGGGAGTCCCCTCAGCAATAGGAGGATGAAGCACGTCTCTTCCCTAGCTCCTGTGCCTTATCAAGGAACGCCTCCATCCCTTCACCACCCAGTATTTTCTACACCATCATCTTCTCCTCCTAAAGCATGAGGAATGCTATATCCTTGTTCATGTACTTCTTGCACAACATATTCCACTCCTCCTTTGCAGCAGCCTTGTCTCTCTTATACTGAACATGCGAGTTGGAGATATTGTTGAAACGCAACTGTAGACCTGCTTGTCCTTCTTCTTCCATTCCTCATACGTCACTGGAGTAGTTGCAGATGACTCTGCATCGGTTGCACTCTCTGCGGCATCGTCTTGACCACCACCTGTGATGCGGTGATGTCCATTGCTTGTGGATTTAGAGCTGACTCGTCGCTACTCACCACCTCCTACAAGCCCCTCTCCTCCAAAAAGAGGCGGGTACGGATCTTCCAAAATGTGAAGTTGGTATATCCCTCCAGCTTCTCCAAAGGCTGGGCTGCTATCACAATGCCTATTGCTGCCATTTTGAGCCTTGGTGATGCTCAGTGCTACCCTTGAATGGTGGTACTACCCCTGCTTCTGCTGATGCTTCTGCCATAAATCTGTCTAATAGAAATGGACTGTAGATGCCAGAAGATAGGGATTCTGGAGAAACTAAGCCCACCACTGTAAAACTCAGCTGAAAACCTTTCAGATCGATCCATAAAATAGGGTCATCAAAGCAGATTTTGAAATCTATTTCCTCTTGAAAACAATGTATGCGTCTACTCCTACTCCAACTAAGACCAGCCAGCTTGTAAACGACGTTTCTCCCAAACAAATTGTTGCTTAGGGAAAATACTACAATAAGCATGCACCAGTTTTTAGATTTGACAAAGAAACGAGAGAGTTATGGTCATTACAAGGCGAGAGTCTTACAGACAAAGAAGAGTGTAGTCCTAGCCGACCTCGTTTTGAGTACAACTCTTAATCCAACCGGTAGATCTTCAAGATCATGGGCTCGTTGGAAAGCTTGTCTTGCGAGCTTGAAGATCCAGTTGTCGATCATCAAATGTGGTCACGATTTGACCGTAATCGATCACTTCGAAAGTGACGGCTTGTGCTGGCTGAAACATGCAGAACTTGGCTCTGATACTAAATGTTGGAATTGGAGGAGAGAGGAAGCCTTGGAGTAGCGAGCATATGGGACTGAAAGGACATCAGTTATGCTGAAGAATAGTTGTTGAATCACAAAAAAAAAGATGGAATATATATAGAGGTAAAGTTTGGGCAAGTCAGTCCTCTCAAAAGCCACTCCACTTAGCCATGGAGGTCAAGGCTCATACACTAGAGTCCACAATCTCACACAAGAGAGAAAATCAGCCTAGTAATCAGACTGACTAGTCATACTCAACCTAGAGAGCCAGAGCATGCTCTGATGGCTCACTCTTAATGGTCACATAATCCATAATCCCGTTTAGAATCGCCATGTATCCATGACTAGCACACACGTATCTCATTTCACCTAAAAAGTAAAAAGAGAGGTACTTTAATCCTAGTCAGCACACTCTGACAAGGCAATCCTATGATCAAGGATCTTTTTGGATATTTTTCCCATCAGGTCTTGACCCTAGACCTCTTGCCTTTTTCCTTTTCTCAGGCTTAGGAATGGAGCCGTCACCCATGGTCATCCAGACATCGGCGCTCCATAATCCCAGAAACATTGAAGATTCATCTCCCTATCGGACCGTTAGATCAGCTTGAAACTTGAACCGTAGACAGATGGCCACCTGGTGTTTCAAATGGTGAAGTTGGATGGACAATTGAAGTACGCATCTGGAAGATTCCTTGAACTTTGTCCAATGGACCTCAAACTTAGCCGGATGGCCCTATGTCCAACTAGTCTGAGTTGTCTGAGGCCTCTGAGTCAAACTCTAAGGCCGGTGACTCTTCCTCAAACAATGGATCACTGGTAGAACATGAGCAACAGAAGGAACTAAACCTTGAAGCACCAACAACACTCTGGTGTAGAACATGCCAGAAGAAACCTTAGCCCAAGTACAATGCTGAGAGCGCGAAATGGACCAAACTGAGCTGGTCATGCTTGGCTCTAGGAGAGCTTCTGACTTTAGCGGAGGCTATGAACATGCAAGATGCGGCCAAGTAGGAGGCAATGGATAGCAAAATTGTATCCATTGTAGATAACAAAACATGGAATCTGGTGGACAGGCCTACAAACACCATAAAGTGGGGTCAAAATGGATACTACAGAAATCATTCAAGCAAGATGGTACTATTGACAAATACAAAGCAAGAGTTGTGGCAAAGGGGTTTTTATGGTAGGCACGTTCAGAGTACAAGGAGAACTTCATGCCTGTCATCACCTTTGCCTCCATCAGATCCATGTTGGACATCGCTGCTACCAAAGATCTGGAGGTCCCCCAGATGGACGTCAAGACACCTTTCCTCTATGTGAAGCTAGACTAAGCAATGCTGATTGAAGTACCCAAGGGAGTGAAAGCTCTAGAGGACAAGATTTGTAAACTGGTCAAATCATCTTATGGGCTGAAACAAGCCCCAAGGATATGGTACATGGTCGGCTTAATGGCCAGGCTCACTTTCACGCACTACGAGAATGACCCGAGTGTATATGAGCGAGAGAATGAGCAAGGCTTGATGTAGATGACCTCATTGTCTCCTCGTCGTCAGCCGAGCTGTTAAACATGCTGAAGACAGATCTCAATAACAGGTTTTAGACGAAGGACATGGGTCTACTTGAGTTCTACCTCGGGATATTCGTCCACCGAAATCGAGCAGTAGGCACCATTGAGCAGAACCAGGCCATGTACATCATGGAGGTCCTCAAGCACTATAACATGGAGGACTACAAGACCATCAGTACATCCATGACACCAGACATCAAGCTCTCCTCCTTCATGGTAGGGAATATTCTCCATACCAATTGTATACTAGGGTATACAACTGGTATGGAGAAGATTCCCTACTAGTCTGTTATTGGAAGCCTCATGTATGTCATGGTAGGAACACATCCTGATATGTGCTATGTTGTGCCATAAGTGAGCAGGTTTGTGGCTAATCCAAGGCCACAACAATGGCAAGTAGTCAAGCGTATCATGCGCTATCTACAGAAGAGACGACACATGGAAGTCTAGTTTGTAGGCCAAGAGGGATCTAACCCGTTGTGATTTATGTACTACACGGATGCCGACTAAGGAGGAAGAATCTCTGATAAAAAATCTACCTCGGGCTTCGTGTGTCTCTTGAACGGTGGTGTAGTCTCTTGGGTAAGCAGAAAGTAAGAGTGTGTATCCCTCTCTACCGCTGAGATAGAGTACATCGCTTTGTCAGAAGCATGCAAGAAGACACGATGCCTATACAGTTTGTTTGCTCAGATAAAAGTGCCACACACAAAAGTAACGGAAATCCGCATCAACAACAAGAGTGCCATGAAAATGGCACAGAGTGACGTCATCTCCCGGTAGACCAAGCATATTGACATCAGATACCTCTACTCAAACAACCTGGTCATAAAAGAGTTTGTGGACCTGGAATACGTTGAGACCAAGAAGATGCTCGCAGATTGCATGACCAAGGCGCTTCACAATAAATCGTACTTTGGAGGTACCCGAGGTATTGGTATGGTTAACGTAGCCAACGAAGACTAAGGCCAAGACAGTTGGAGAGAGGAGATATCTTACAGCAAAACGGTCAGAGGTATAAGGGAGAGATTATTAACCTGATATGTCCCTTGTCCATATTTGATATTTGGATAGGCACATGATGGACTAGCCATGCACTGCTCCTTCGGAGTAATTTCTCTACGTCTGGTCTAGAAAGACAAGGCATGCATTACTCCTTTATAACAAGTCTCCTCGGTCTAAACTGGATAGTATAGCTAGAAAACACTACCCAGGACAAGTTATCATGGCTTAGACATTCCAGAGTTAGTCTCTGGAAAGAGAGGTCATTAGGTCAAATCCCAGCCCAATGACTAATTTTCTGTTTGACCAAAAGGGGGACAGGAAGGTTCTAAGAGATATCCTAAAAAATTCCAGGCCCCTTCTTGTTGGCTGGTGCCACTTGGTGGTTAGAGGGAGCGCCATGTACGTAAGGGGGATGATGCAATCCAGATTGCCCCTAAAATAGCTCATCAAAGGAGCCATTGTGTGCCCAGGCTAGAGGCTAGCTTTAGGACTATAAGTACCTATCAGTTGCCTGTAATTGATTACAGTTCTTATCTTTGAGACTCTCATAACGTTTTTCACCAAAGGCAGACACAAAAGAAGCATAAGTTGGTCTATGCCCCAAGAGTTAGCTATTCGTGCGAAAGTGACCAGGTGCTAAGCACACAGTATAAAGATGTGATTCTTATGAACTACTCAGTGTGGAACCTTGGCTCTGAGGGTGATATCACCTCTTGGTTGCAATACCAAGAGCGATCGGCGGGAACCACTGTGTCGGAACCCGTTTTCTAAACCGTCACCTCAGGGAGGTTGACATGGCGGGGCCATCAATTGGTGCAGGAAGCGGCAGGCGGTCGTGGCCACCTCAAGTACGGAAGCTGAATACGTCTCTCTCAACTTTAGAGCCAAGGAAGCAGTTTGGCTTGAACGTATCATGGTGGAGATGACTGGGACTGCAGCAATTCCAGTTCCTATATGTATCGACAACGAGAGTACAATCGCACTTGTTAAGAATTTGGAGCACCATGCATGCATCAAGCACATTGATATCGCATATCACTTCATCAGGTACATGGTGCAAGAGGATGCTATCAAGCTGGAATTTACTCTTTGGAAGGGAAGCAGTATCGTGAGGCGTTCTATGGAGAAGGGGACCATGTAAAGAAGGTGCCGGAGCTGGTCCACATAGACTTGACCCGATGTAGACCCTGAGCTTAGGAGGCTCTAGGTATTTTCAGACCTTCATTGATGATTTCATCCGTTACACAGCTATGTACTGCCTTGCTTCCAATGGCCCAGTGCTTTGATAGGTTCAAGGAGTTCAAGGCAATGGTGGAAAACCAGACTGGCAAGAAGATCAAGTCGCTGCGTAGTGTTCGTGGTGGAGAGTATCAGAGCAAAGAATTCTAGGACTACCTCGCAGTAGCAAGCATTGAGATACAGCACACTTTGCCATACTCGCCGCAATAGAACGCACCAACTGCACCATTGTTGAGTCGACACACTCAATACTCCATGCGGCTTGGTTGATATACGACTTTTGGGCCAAAGCAGTGACCATTGTGATCTACATTAAGAACCGCAGTCGAACAAAGGCGTTGGAGCAGATGACACCGTACGAGACGTGGTTTGGTAAGAAGCCGAGCGTGTTTCAGCTTTGTGCGTTTTGTACCTTGGCACACATGCACGTACGGAAGGAGAAGCGACAGAAATGAGACGCGAATAACGCACAGATGCTGATGATCGGCTATGACGTAGCAAGCAAGGCCTATCGCCTCTACAAGAGGGATGCAGACCACGTCATCATCTCCAGGGATGTTATCGTCAACAAGAAGAAAGTCATTGGTACCAACATTGTCTGTGAAGAGACAACAAAACCAGTAGCTGACGAGGCAGTGGGAGCAGATATCCGTCCTGACCCAGTCTCTCCGTATACTTCCTCTACAGTGATAGTGGGAGAATCATCCTACTCTCCCATGTCAGATGCAGCAAATATAGTAGCGTCATTGGCAAAAGTAGTGGAGGGAGTTGCAGTACCACCAGCTGCTGCAGTTGTGCCAGCAGCACCGCACCAATCGCCCACTAAACGCTCTAGTACTAGGTCTTTGGTACCCTCTTAGGATGCGGTACAAGCGTGGTGAGCACGACCATTTCAGGATACTGCAAAAAGTAGAACAAATGAATGTCGTAGTTACAATAGATTCAGATGAACCATCGTCATACAAGGAGGCCATGGCCACACTAGATGCAGTAGATTGGATACAAGCCGTGTTGTAGGAGGTACAGTCGTAGCTAGACAATTCCACGTGGGAACTGACTGACCGTCCACCTGGACGCAAGGTGATCAAGGCGAGGCTTGTTGCCAAGGACTACTCGCAGCGTGAGGGCATTGACTACACATGAACGTTACCCCTATTCTAAAGTTTATCCGTGTGTACACACTCCTCTCATATACATCACCTGAGGACTTTGAGATCCACCACATGGATGTAAAGACAGAATTCTTGAACAGTGATGTGGAGGATGAGATCTACATAGAGGAGCCAGAGGGATTCGTCATGAATGGCCAGGAGCACCTGGTTTGCAAGCTGCAGAAGTCGTTGTATGGCCTCAAGAAAGCGTCGCATGCCTGGAACATGATTCGATGCAGTATTGCAGTGCATGGGGTTCAAACGTAGCGAGTGTGACTACAGCGTTCAACGCTGACAGTATTGGCATGAGATCCTCATGAACATTGTCTATGTGGATGACATGCTCCTCCTTTCCAAGAGCATGTTTGTACTGTAAGAGTTCAAGGAGGCCATCGAAGAGCGCTTCCAGATGTCTAATCTCGGGGAGGCGTCATATTCCTCGACATCCATATCACATGTCACCACAAATCATGCTCTCTCTTGGTACAACAGAACCGCTACATGAAGGATGTCTTGTAGTGGTTCGGCATGGCAGAGGCAAAATCCATCGATACGCCACTTGAGACGCGGTAGTACCTCGTGAGTTTCAGTGGAGAAGCAGATGCAGCTGAGCTATAAACGTACCAACCCGGTGCTGGCAGTCTCATGTACCCGATGGTGGCAACCAGGCCGGACCTTACACAGGTTGTGAGCGCTGTGAGCCCGTACATGGCGAGTCCCGGACCTCAGTACTAGAAGGCAGTGACGCGAACTTCTGCTACCTTGCTGGAACCATCAATATTAGCATCACCTATAACGGTAACAACAATATCATCATCGGCTACACAGACACAGCTTGGGCTTTAAACCCTGAGGATCGCAATTCCATCTCTGGATATGTGTTCCTCATGAATGGCGAGGCCATCAGCTGGTGTAGCAAGTGGCAGGTGGTCATGGCCATCTCAAGCACAGAAGCTGAGTACATCTTTCTCAGCTTTAGAGCCAAGGAAGCGGTTTAGCTTCTCGTCTCATGGCGGAGATGAGTGGGACTATAGCAGTTCCAGTTCCTGTGCGTGTCGACAACCAGATCGGATTTGCACTCGCCAAGAATCCTAAGCACCATGCATGCACCAAGCACATTGACATCGCATATCACTTTATCAGGCACATGGTTCAGGAAGATTTAATCAAACAGGAGTTTACTCCAACCAGTAAACAGGTCCTTGATTTTTGCACCAACTCAGCGACCCGTGAGAAGCGGCAGTTTTGCATGAAGGCATGTGGACTCAGCCCACTCTGACTGCAAGACAGTGGGAGATTGTTGGAAAAGGAGTCATCTGACTCATTTTCAGGTCCACAGGAGCAAGTCCCAGGACACTACCAGATGCCTACTCCTATCATCAATCCGACTTCACAATTGAAAGGATCAGGTGGCAAATTGTCTACGGTCCAGGTTTCAGGCCGATCCAACGGTCCGATTAAGAGATTAATTTTGTAAGTTTTCGGTGTCATGGATCGCCGGTGTCTAGGTGACCATGGGGGATGACTTTATGCCTTAGCCTGAGAAAAGAAAAAGGCAAGAGGTCCAGAATCAAGACCTGATGGGAGGAATATCCAAAAAGGTCCTAGATTCTTGGATTGCATTGTCAGAGTGTGCTGGCTAGGAGAAAGGTACCGATCCTTGCTTTCTAGGTGAGGTGAGATCCTTGTGTGTCAGCCATGGATACATGGCAATTCTCTATGGGATTGTGGGTTATTTGACCACTATGAGTGTTCCATGAGAGTATTTTCTAGCTCTCTAGGTCGTGTGTGAGTGGTAAGCCTTATTGCTAGGCTGATTTCCTCTCTTGTGTGAGATTATGGACTCAAGTGTGTGAGCCTTAGCCTCCATGGCTAAGTGGTGTGACTTGTAAGAGGGCTGACTTGCCCAAGTCTAACTCTATATATACTCCATCATACTCAGTGATCCAACGATCATTCTTTAGCACAACTCATGCCCCTCGTTCCCTCTCTCCTCCAAATCCAACAATGGTGAAGTCCGATTGATCGGAGTAGGCATCAGGTATCCTCCTCAAACTTGTTATTGTCGACGTAAAACAGAGCCGGAGGATCCCTTTCCCAAAAATCTTCCAGATTGCTGTAGTCAGAGTGGAACAAGTCCTCATGCCTTCATGTAGACCTAGTGTTTCTCACTGGCTTGGTGTAGAAATTAACGACTTGTTTGCTGGTTGGAGTGAACTCTTGCTTGATAGCACCCTCCTTTACCATGTGCTTGATGAAATTATAGGTGATGTTGATGTGTTTGGTGTGAGCATGATATTCATGGTTCTTGGCGAGTATGATTGTACTCTGGCTATCGACGTGTATAGGAACTAGAGCTGCTATAGTTCCACTCATCTCTGCCATGAGACGCCGAAGCCAAACTACTTCCTTGGCTGTAAAGCAAAGAGAGACATTCTCAGCTTCCGTGCTTGAGGTGGCCACGACCACCTGTCGTTTGCTGCACCAGCTGATAGTCCCGACATCCATGAGGAACACATGTCCAAAGATGGACTTGCAGTTCTCAGCGTTTGAAGTCCAATCTACATCTGTGTAGCCGATGATGCTGTTGTCGCTGCCGTTGTAGGTGATATCGATGTTGATGGTTCTAGCAAGGTAGCGGTAGACCCGCTTCACTGTGTTCTGGTGCTCAGGTCTGAGATTTACCATGTGTTTGCTAACAGCCTCCACATCATGTGCGAGGTCTGACCTGGTTGCCACCATCAGGTACATGAGGCTGCCGACGGTACTCTGGTACTTCTCCTGCTCAGCTGCATCTGCTTCTCCACTCAATCTTAGGACGTATTGCTTCATCTACAATGGCGTGTCGATGGATTTGGCCTTTGCCATGCCGAAGTGCAACCAGACATCCTTGATGTAGCAACTCTATTATATCGAGAGAGAGAGAGAGAGAGCGTGATTTGCGGTCATGCGAGAACTCGATGCCGAGAAAGTATGATGCCTCTCCAAAATCAGACATTTAGAAGTGCTCCTTCATGGCCTCCTTGAACTCCTGTAGATGAACATCCTGTTGGAAAAGAGGGGCATGTCATCCACATAGAGAATGATCATGAGGATTTCGTGTCCATGCTGCCAATGATAGACACTATAGTCATACTCGCTGCGCTCAAACTCCATGCATTGCAGTACCGTATCCAGCTATTCCAGACACACGACGCTTGCTTGAGGCTGTACAACGGCTTCTACATCTTGCAAACCAGGTGCTCCTAGCCATCGATGATGAACCCCTCCGGCTGCTCCTATAGATTTCCTCCTCCATGTCAACATTCAAGAATACCATCTTGACATCCATGTGGTGAATCTCGCAGTCCTTAGCTACTGCATGAGAGAGGAGGGTACGAACAGAGGTAAACTTTGCAATAGGAGCAAAGGTTTCTGTGTAGTCGATCCCCTCCTACTGCGAGTTGTCCTTGGCAACCAGCCTTGCCTTGTACTTTTCCAGGTTGCCATCTGCTCCCCGCATCTTCTTGCACAGCCACTTGTACTTGATCACCTTGCATCCAGGTGGATGCTCAGTCAACTCCCACGTGCCGTTGTCCAGCTGCGGCTGTATCTCCTTCTGCACGGCTTGCATCCTATCTGTTGCATCTGGCATAACCATAGCCTCCTTGTATGACAATGGCTCATCTAAATCAGATTCAACTGCGACGTTCATCTGTTCTGGTTTTTGCAACATCCAGAAATGGCCGCACCCTGAGAGGATACCTGTGATCTGTTACTGGAGCATTAGCGAGCGGCTGGCGTGGTGGTGCTGGCACAACTTCTACTGATGGTGGTGTTGCATCTCCTTCCTCTACTACAACTGATGAGGCCGTTGTATCTGATGCATTAGACATGGGAGATTAGATAAAGGGTCAGGAGAGATGGGATCAGAGAGAGTAGTAAGCTAGATATACGTGCTCCCAATAATGAAATGGTCGGATAACATGTTGCATACAAGATGTACAAGCAATGGGATCAAGCCGCTGGCAAGCTCATCAGGAAATCAGATGTTGAGTTTGATGAAGGAATAGCCGGTATGGAAGAGTGGGTTGTGTTACTCAAGTCAGGTAATCAGGTACTTGAAAATTAGTAGATGATACCAGTGACGGATGATGTCGTAGGGAGAGTAGCTTTACAAGCTGATACAATGACGGACTCTAACACTAGATGTTATTAGAACTGGAGGAGAGAGGGATCCTTGGAGTAGTAAGCATGAGGGACTGAAAAGGCATCAGTTGTGCCAAAGAATGGTTGTTGAATCACTCAAAATGATGGAGTTCATATGGAGCTAGAGCTTGGGCAAGTGAGCCCTCTCACAAGCTACACCACTTAGCCATGTAGGCTAAGGCTCATACATTAGAGTCCACAATCTCATACAAGAGAGGAAATCAGCCTAGTAATCAAGCTGACCAGTCACACTCAACCTAGAGAGCTCAAGCATGCTATCATGGCTCACTCCTAGTGGTCACATGACCCATAATCCCATGGAGAATTTTAGGACACGAGAGCTAGAGCATGTTCTCATGGCTCCGATGGGTTTTGCCTCTGCCATGCCGAACCGCTACAAAACATCCTTGATATAGGGGCTTTGCTGCAACAAGAGAGAGTGTGATTTGCTGTCACGCGTGATCTGGATGCCGAGGAAGTATGACGCCTCCCCGAGATCAGATATCTAGAAGCGCTCGTGCATGGTCTCCTTGAACTCTTGTAGTGCAGACATGTTGTTGGAAAGGATGAGCATGTCATCCATATGGACAATGATCATGAGGATGTCATACCCATTCTGCCAGCGATAGAAGTTATAGTCACACTCACTGCGTTCAAACCCCATGTACTGCAATACCGTATCCAATTTCTGGTTCCGAGCACGCGAGGCTTGCTTGAGGCCGTACAGCCACTTCTGCAGCTTGCAAATCAGGTATTGCTGGCCATCCATGACGAATCCCTCTAGCTGCTTTATGTCGATCTCCTCCTCCAAGTCACCGTTCAAGAATGTCGTCTTCATATCCATGTGGTAGATCTCAAAGTCCTTAGATGCCGTAAACGAGAGGAGCGTGCGCATAGAGGGAAGCTTTACAACAGGGACAAAGGTTTCTTGTAGTCAATGCCCTCCTGCTATGAATAGCCCTTGGTGACCAGCCTCGCCTAGTACTTTTCCAGGTTGCCATATGCTCCCCACTTCTTCTTGAATACCCACTTGCACTTGATTACCTTGTGTCCAGGTCGACGCTCAGTCAGGTTCCACTACTACACAGCTTGCGCCCAATCTGTTGCATCTAGTACAGCCATGATCTCCATGTGTGACGATGGTTCATTTCAATCTGCTACAACTATGACGTTTATTTGTTCTGGTTTCTACTGCATCCAAAAATGGCCGTACTCACCAGGCTTGTAGCACATCCTAAGAGGGTACCTACGACCTGGTGCAAGAGCATTAGCGGGCGCTTGATGCGATGCTGCTGGCACAACTGCTACTGCTGGTGGTGCTACATCTCCCTCCTCTGCTTTTGCCGATGAGGCTGCTGTTTTTTTGCTTCATCTGACATGGGAGAGTAGGGTGATTCTCACACTGTCATAGTAAAGAAATGATCAGTAAAGACTAGATCAGGCAGGATATCTGCTCCCATTGCATCATCAGCTGCTAGTTCTGCTGCCTCTTCATAGACAATGTTGGTACCAATGATGTTGTTCTCGTTGACGATGATTTCCCTAAAGGTGATGACGAGACCTGTATCCCCCTTGTGGAGGCGATAGGCCTTGCTTGCCACGTCATTGCCGATCATCAGCATCTGTGTGCTCTTCGTATCCCACTTCTGCCGCTTCTACTTTGGCATGTACATGTATGCCAAACTGCCAAATACGTAAAGAGGACCTAGCCTCAGATCTTGCAGAACCACGCCTCGTACGGTGTCATCTGCTCCACCTCCTTTGTTGGACTGCGGTTCTTGTTGTAGACCGTAGTACTCACTTCTTCGGCCGAAAAGTTGTAGGTGAGCCGAGCTGCGTGGAGCATGGAGAACGCCGACTCAACACTGGTGTGGTTGGCGTGTTGTACTACACCGTTATATTGCGGTGAGTATGGCGTAGTACGCTGTGTCTTGATGTTAGCTGCTACGAGATAGTCTTGGAAGTCCTTGCTCAGGTACTCTCCATCGCGATCGCTATGCAGAGCCTTGATCTTCTTGCAAGTCTGGTTCTCCACCATTGCCTCGAATTCCTTGAACGTGTCAAAGCACTCTCAAAACATAGCAGAGTAACGGCTGAAATCATCAATGAAAATAAGAAAATACCCAGAGCTTCCAAAGCTCTGGGTCTGCATCGGGCTACACAAGTCTGCGTGGACCAGCTCGAGCACCTCCTTTGTACGCTCCCTTGCTCCGGAGAATGCCTCATGATGATGCTTCCCTTCCAAATATCCGATGCACAATTGTTGTACAAGGTTGGAGATGGTGGACAAGTCATGCACCATTTGCTTCGCTTGAAGCTATTGCAAGGTGTACATGACAATGTGGACATAGCGGGCATGCCGGATCTTGCCATCTGTTGCCTACACCACTGCAGCAAGACTCTACTCGCGCGAGATCTTGGATTCCCCCAAAGAGGTGTCCACATCTCAACAATCCCAATTCCCTAAGCATATATCATCCGATCATCACCCATTACAATAGAACGGGAAAGGATGGATAGCAGCTGCGTGAACCACTCCTTATGATGCATACACCCTGAGTCCTAGTACCATGCAAGATCCGCCTTCTCCACTTGCAACATGTCAGACTTGGCCATGAAGAGACAGTCGCACACTTCCTTGGCAATATTTATGTTGCCAAAGTGGTACACACCAGGTTGGTTTTGTTGCTGCTGCTACTGCTGTTGCTGATGCTGCTGTGAATCCTTTTACAGTGCCCTTCACTACCCTCAATATTTATTGTCATTAACTTCTCCTCCAAAAGCATTAAGAATGCAGGATCATTGCTCTCATACTTTTGTACGACGTGTCCCACCTCTCCTTTGCAGTAGCCTTATCAATCATGTATTTAAGATGCGGGTTGCAGATGGTATTGACAAGCAACCTGCAGGCCTACCTATCCTTCTTCACCCATTCCTCATACGCCCTGGTACAATTGCAGAAGAACCCGCATCAGCTGTATCTTTTTGTGGCGTGTTCCTTGCCACCACCTGCGTTGCGGTGATGCCTTTTGCCTGTGGAACCGGAGCCAGTTCGTCGCCGCTCCCCACCTTCCACAAGCCCCTCTCCTCCAAAAGGAGGTGGGTACAAATCTTCCTAAATGTGAAGTTCATGTATCCCTCGAGCCTCTCCAAAGACTGGACTGTTGTCACAATGCTTGCTACTGTCATTTTGAGCCTTGGTGATACTCAACGCTGTCCTTGGGTGGTGGCGCTACCCGTGCTTCTGCAGCTCTTTCTGCCAGAAATATGTCTGACAGAAAATAGACTGTAGATGCCAGCAGACTGGGAATTAGGAAAACCATAAAATAGGATGATCAACAGCAGATTTTGAAAGACATGCCCTCTTCAAAATAGGGTATGCTTCTGCTCCTACCCGAACTCAGACCATCCTGCTTATAAACGGTGTTTCTCCTAAATAAATCAATGGAATGCAAATATTTTTGCACGAATGGAAAGCTTAGGAAAAATACTATACTTGCATGTGCCACAGTCTAAATCTGAGAATGAAATAAGAGAGTTATGGTCATCACAAGGGGACAGTCTTACTCATAGAGAAGAATGTAGTCCTGGCCGACCTTGTTTTGAGCATTAGTCTCAATCAGACTGTTGGATGTTTGTGATCTTGGGTTTGTTGAAATGCTTGTCTTGTGAACATGACGATCTGGTGGTTGATTGTCAAATTTGAACAATGTGTGTCCCTAACCCATCACTTCCAAAGTGACAGTCTGTTCTGGCTAAAACTGGCAGAACTAGGCTCTAATACCAAATATAAGATGTGGAGGAGAGATGAAGCCTTGGAGGAGCGAGCACGTGGGACTAAAAGGGCATGAGTTGTGTTGAAAAATGGTTATTGAATCACTCAAAATGATGGAATATATATACAGCTAGAGGTTGGGCAAGTCAGTCCTTTCACAAGCCACACCACTTAACCATGGAGGCGAAGGCTCACACACTAGAGTCCATAATCTCACACAAGAGAGGAAATCAGTCTAGCAACCAGGCGGACCACTCACACAAAATCTACAAAGCTATAAAATACTCTCATGGCACACTCCTAGTTGTCACATAACGCACAATCTCATAGAGAATGGCCATGTATCCATGGCTAACACACAAGGATCTAACCTCACCTAAGAAGTAAGGAGAGGTACCTTTTTCCTAGTCAACACACTCTGACAAGGCAATCCAAGAATCTAGGACCTTTCTAAATATTCTCCCATCGAGTCTTGATCCTGGACCTCTTAGCCTTTTTCCTTTCTCAGGCTAAGGCATGAAGCCATCACTCATGGTTACCCAGACATAGGCGGTCCATGACCCCGGAAACTTCGAAAATTCATCTCTCTTGATCCGGCCGTTAGATCCGCCTCAAACTTGGACCGTAGACAATTTGCCACCTGACCTTTCCAATGGTGATGTCGGAATAGACATCTCGTAGTTTCCCGGAACTTACTCCTGTGGACCTGAAAGTAAGGCGGATGGCTCCTTTCCCAACACCACATTTGCACAATCCCAACCCCCTCAGCATTCACCACCCGATCATCACCCATAGCGATACGACATGGAGGGATGGAGAATAGCTACGTAAACTACTCCTAATGATGTATATTGCTCTTGGTACACTGTGACTTCTTGTACCATGCGAGATCTGCCTTCTCCACCTTCGACATGTCAGTCTTGACCATGAAGAAACGGTCCCGCATCTCCTTGCCCATGTTCATATTGCCAAAGTAGCAAACACCAGCTTGGTTTTGCTGCTACTGCTGTTGCTCCTAACGGTGCTATGACTTCTGCTACTGCTGCTGTGAAGACTGCAACTGCTGCTACTCCTTCTGGTCCCTCTTAAGCTTGGAAAACTCATTTTAATAGTGTCCCCTTTTCTTGCAGTAGTGATATTTGCCTTTCTTCTTGTCTCTCTATTGCCCAGGCTGCTGGTGCTGCTGGTTGTGTGAGCTCGTGGCCACGAAAGCTGCTTCACAGTTGCTGCCGCCATTGTCCTTTGATGCATTGTGACGCAATTCCACCTACACCAGGTGTGTGCAGATGAAGTCAAGGTTGAGAGTTGGCTGGCACTCCAGTATCTCTCGTACTGTGTCTTAGCTGGTTGGGAGTTCCCTCAGCAGGAGGAGGATGAAGTGCGTCTCTTCCCAGGATTGCTGGCCACTCTAAGCTACTTCGCTAGCTCCTTTGCCTTGTCCAGGATCGCCTCCATCCCTTCACCACCTAGCATGTTCTACACCATCATCTTCTCATCCAAAAGCATGAGGACTGCTAGATCCTTGTTAATGTACTTATTGCACAACGTATCCCATCCCTCCTTTGCAGTAGCCTTGTCACTCACATACTGAACATGCGGGTTGGAGATGGTGTTGACAAGCAACTGTAGACCTGCTTGTCCTTCTTCTTCCACTCCTCATACATCAGAGGAGTAGCTGCAGATGACCCTGCATCGGCTGTATCCTCTGCGGCATCGTCTTGACCACCACCTGTGCTACGGCGATGTCCATTGCTTGTGGATTTAGAGCTGACTCGTCGCCACTCACCACCTCCGACAAGCCCCTCTCCTCCAAAAGGAGGCGGATACGGAACTTCCAAAATGTGAAGTTTGCATATCCTTCCAACTTCTCCAAAGGTTGGGTTGCTATCATAATGCCTATTGCTGCCATTTTGAGCCTTGGTGATGCTCTGTGCTGCCCTTGAATAGTGGTACTACCCCTGCTTCTGCTGATGCTTCTACCAGAAAACTTTCTAATAGAAGATGGACTGTAGATACCAGTAGACAGGGATTTTGGATAAACTAAGCCCACCACTGTAAAATTCAGGTCAAAATCATTCAGATCAATCCATAAAATAGGGTCATCAACAGCAGATTTTGAAAGCCATGTCCTCTTGAAAACAATACATGCTTCTACTCCTACTCCAACTAAGACCAGCCAGCTTGTAAACGGTGTTTCTCCCAAACAAATAGTTTCTTAGGAAAAATACTACAATTAGCATGCGCCAATTTTAGATTTGACAAAGAAACGAGCGAATTATGGTCATTACAAGACGAGAGTCTTACTCATAAAGAAGAGTGTAGTCCTGGCCGACCTCGTTTTGAGCATAACTCTCAATCCGACAGGTAGATCTTCAAGATCATGGGCTCGTTGGAAAGCTTGTCTTACGCGCTTGAAGATCTTGTGGTCGATCGTCAAATGTGGTGAAGCTTTGACCATAATCCATCACTTCAAAAGTGACGGCTTGTGCTGGCTGAAACAGGCAAAACTTGGCTCTGATACTAAATGTTGCAATTGGAGGAGAGAGGGAGCCTTGGAGTAGCGAGCATGTAGGACTGAAAAGGCATCAGTTGTGCTGAAGAATGGTTATTGAATCACTCAAAATGATGGAGTACCTAAAGAGGTAAAGCTTGGACAAGTCAGCCATCTCACAAGCTACACAACTTAGCCATGGAGGCTATGGCTCATATACTAGAGTGCACAATCTCACACAAGAGAGAAAATCAGCCTAGTAATCAGGCTGACTAGTCATACTCAACCTAGAGAGCTAGAGCATGCTCTGATGGCTCACTCTTAATGGTCACATAATCCATAATCTAGTGTAGAATCGCCATGTGTCCATGGCTAGTACACAACTATCTCATTTCACCTAAAAAGTAAAGAGAGGTACTTTAATCCTAGTTAGCACACTCTGACAAGGCAATCATAAGATCAAGGATCGTTTTGGATATTTTTTCCATCAGGTCTTGATCCTGGACCTCTTGCCTTCTCCTTTTCTCAGGCTAAGGCATGGAGCCATCACCCATGGTCACCCAGACATCGGTGGTCCATAATCCCAGAAGTATTGAAAATCTCCCAATTTGACCATTAGATTGGCCTGAAACTTGAACCGTAGACAAATGGCCGCCTGGTCTTTCCAGTGGTGAAGTTGGTTGGACAATCGATGTATGCATCTGGAAGATTCCTTGAACTTGGTCCAATGGACCTCAAACTAAGCCGCATGGCCCTATGTCCAACAAGCCTAAGTCGTCTGAGGCCTCTGAGTCGGACTCTAAGGCCGGTGACTCTTCCTCAAATAACGGATCACTGGTAGCACAGGAGCAACAGAAGAAACTAAATCTTGAAGTACAAGCCACACTCCGGTGTAGTACATGCCAGAAGAAACCTCAACCCAAGTACGATGCTGAGAGCACGATATGGACCGAACTCAACTGGTCATGCTTGGCTCTAGGAGAGCTTCTGATCTTAGCGGAGGCTATGAACATGCAAGATGCAGCCAAGTAGGAGACAATGGATACCAAAATTATATCCATTGCAGAGAACAAAACATGGAATCTGGTGGACAGGCCTCCGAACATCATATATTGGGGTGAAAGTGGATACTACAGAAATCATTCAAGCAAGATGGTACTATTGACAAGTACAAGGAAGAGTTATGGAAAATGGTTTTTTATGGTATGCACGTTTAGAGCAAGAGGAGACCTTCATGCCTGTCATCACCTTTGCCTCCATCAGATCCATATTGGACATCGCCGCTCCCAAATATCTTGAGGTCCACCAGATGGACATCAAGACACCTTCCCTCTATGTGAAGCTAGACAAAGAAAACCTGATTGAAGTACCAGAGGGAGTGGAAACTCTAGAGGACAAGGTTTGTAAAATGGTCAAAGCATTTTATGGGCTGAAAGAAGCCCCAAGGATATGGTACATGGTTGGCTCCATGACCGGGCTCACTTTCACGCACTACGAGAATGCCCTGAGTGTATATGAGCGAGAGAATGAGCAAGGCTTGATGTGGATGACCTGATTGTCTGCTCGTCGTCAGCCGAGTTGTTGAACATGCTGAAGAAAGATCTCAACACCAGGTTCAAGATGAAGCACATGGGTCTACTTGAGTTATACCTCAGGATAGCCGTCCACCGAAATCGAGCAGTAGGTACTATTGAGCTGAACCAGGCCAAGTACATCATGGAGGTCCTCAAGTTCTATAACATGGAGGACTACAAGACCATCAGCACATCCATGACATTAGACATCAATCTCTCCTCCGTCATGAGCCCTAGTATACAACTGGTATGGAGAATATTCCCTACCAGTCTGCTATTGGAAGTCTCATATATATCATGGTAGGAACAAACCTTGATATCTGCTATGTTCTGCCATAAGTGAGCAGGTTTGTGGCTAATCCAAGGTCATAACAATGGCAACTAGTCAAGTACATCATGCGCTATCTAAAAAAGAGACGACACATGGAAGTCCAGTTTGCAAGCCAAGAGGGATCTGACCCGCTGTGATTTATGTACTACACGCATGCCGACTAAGGAGGAAGAATCTATGATAAAAAGTCTACCTCGGGCTTCATGTGCCTATTGAACAGTGGTGTTGTCTCTTGGGTAAGCAGAAAGCAAGATTGTGTGTCCCTCTCTACCGCTGAGATAGAGTACATCGCTTTGGCAGAAGCATGCAAGAAGACACAATGCCTATACTGTTTGTTTACTGGGATAAGAGTGCCACACACAGAAGTAACGGAGATCCGCATGAACAACATGACTGCCATGAAAATGGCACAGGATGACGTCATCTCCCGGTAGACCAAGCATATTGACATCAGGTACCTCTACTCAAACGACCTGGTCGTAAAAGAGATTGTGGACCTGGAATAAGTTGAGACCAAGAAGATGCTCGCAGATTGCATGACCAAGGCGCTTGACAACAAATCGTACTTTGGAGGTACCCGAGGCATTGGTATGGTTAACGTAGCCAACGAAGACTAAGGCCAAGACAGCTGGAGAGAGGAGATATATAACAGCAAAATGGATAGAGATGTTAGGGAGAGATTATTAACCTGATATGCCCCTTGTCCATAGTTGATATTTGGATAGGCACATGATGGACTAACTATGCACTGCTCCTTTGGGGTAAATTCTCTACGTCTGGTCCAGAAAGACAAGGCATGCACTACTCCTTTACAACAAGTCCCCTTGGTATAAACTCGATAGTATAGTCAGCAAATACTACCCAGGATAGATTATTGTGGCTTAGATATTCCAGAGTTAGTCTCTGGAGCGAGATGTCATTAGGCCAAATCCCAGCCCAGTGACTAATTTTCTTTGTGACCAAAAGGGGGACAGGAAGATTCTAAGAGACATCTTAAAATATTCCAAGCTCCTTCTTGGTGGCTGGTGCCACTTGGCGGTTGTTGGGAAAGGAGCCATCCGGCTCAATTTCAGGTCCACAGGAGCAAGTCCAGGGAAACATCCAGATGCCTGCTCTGATTGTCGATCCGTCTTCACCATTGGAAAGATCAGCTGGCAAATTATTTACAGCCCAAGTTTCAGGCCGATCCAACGGTCGGATTGGGAGATATGAACTTTCAAAGTTTCAGGGGTCATGGACCGCCAATGTGTGGGTGGCCATGGGTGATGGCTCCATGCCTTGGCCTGAGAAAAGAAAAAGGCAAGAGGTCTATGGTCAAGACCTGATGGGAGAAATATCCAAAAAGGTCCTTGGTCTTAGGATTGCCTTGTCAGAGTGTGCTGACTAGGATAAAGGTACCTCTCCTTACTTTTTAGGTGAGGTGAGATCCTTGTGTGCTAGCCATGGACAGATGGCGATTCTCCATGGGTTTGTGGGTGATGT
>SZWC01000908.1:199452-210324 GCA_023375785.1 Penium margaritaceum
AAATATCCAAAAAGGTCCTTGGTCTTAGGATTGCCTTGTCAGAGTGTGCTGACTAGGATAAAGGTACCTCTCCTTACTTTTTAGGTGAGGTGAGATCCTTGTGTGCTAGCCATGGACAGATGGCGATTCTCCATGGGTTTGTGGGTGATGTAACCACTAGGAGTGTGCCATGAGAGCATTCTCTAGCTCTGTAGGTCATGTGTGACTGGTCAGCCTGATTGTTAGGCTGATTTCCTCCCTTGTGTGAGATTGTGGACTCTAGTGTGTGAGCCTTAGCCTCTATGGCTAAGTGGTGTGGCTTGTGAAAGGGCTGACTTGCCCAAGCTCTACCTCTATATGTACTCCATCATTTTGAGTGATTCAACAACCATTCTTCAGCACAAGTGATGCCCTTTCAGTCCCACATGCTCGCTGCTCCAAGGCTCCCTCTCTCCTCGAGTTCCAACAGCGGTTAGAGGGAGCGCCATGTAGGCAAGGAGGATGATGCGATCTAGATTACCCCTAAAGTAGGTCATCCAAGGTGTCATTGTGTGCCAAGGCTAGAGGCTGGCTTTAGGACTATAAGTACCTGTCCATTGCCTGTAATTGATTACAGTTCTTATCTTTGAGACTCCTCATAAAGGTTTCCACCACAGGCAGAGACAAAAGAAGCATAAGGTGCTCTATGCCCCATGAGTTAGCTCCTCGCACGAAAGTGACCAGATTCTAAGGAGACAGTGCAAGGAACTGATTCCTATGAGATACTCTAGATGATATGTCTAAGGATGATATCTCCTCCTCGTTACAATACTAGAAGTAGCCGGCAGGTACCATTGGATTTGCCTTGATTTCTTGTCCATTATTTCTAAACCCTAAACCCTACGACCAAGGACCTTTTTAGGTATTTTCCCATCAGGTCTTGACGCTGGACCTCTTGCCTTTTTCTTTTCTTTGGCTAAGGCATGGAGCTGTCACCCATGGTCATTCAGTCATCGACTATTCATGATCCCAAAACTCTGAAAATTCATATTTTCCAGTCTGACTATTGGATCGACCTAGAACTTGGACCATGTATAATGTGTCACTTGATCTTTCCGACCATAACAAGGCAACAGCCTTACTCAAATAGAAGATTTTAGCCATTGAACATCTCATTTTAAACATAAATCTCAATCCCACTGTTGGATCTTCGCAATTTTAGGCTTGCTGGACATGTTACCGTATAAAATTCAATATCTATAGGCCGATTGTCAAATATGGTAAAGGTTTGATCTGAATCTGTTACTCTAAAAGTGATGGCCTACGCTTGCTAAAAATGATAGAACTTGGCTCAGATAACAATGATTAGATCTCCAGGAAAAAGGCAGCCTTGGAGCAATAAGCATATGATAGTCAAAGGGAATCTAGTGTGTTGAAGAATGGTTGATGAATCACTGGAAATGATAGATTACATATAGAGCTAAAGCTTGGGCAAGTCAGCCCTCTCACAAGCCACACCACATAGTGATGGAAGCTAAAGCCTACACATTAGACTCCATAATCTCACATGAGATAGGAAATCAGTCTAGCAATAAGGCTGACCGATCACACACAACCTAGAGAGCTAGAGAATACTCTCATGACTGAGTACTTGTCACTTAAACCACAATTCCATACAGATTAGCCATGTGCCCATGTCTACCACACAAGGATCTCACTTCATCTAAGACGTGATGATAGGTGCCTTTTGTTGGACATAGGGCCATCCGGCTCAGTTTCAAGTCCACAGGAGCAAGTTTATGGAAACTACCACAGGTATGCTACGATCTTCAATCTGACATGACCAATCAAAAGATCAGGTGGCAATTCGTTTATGGTCAAAATATCAGGCCGATCCAACGGTCGGATCGGGAGATGTGAATTTGTTAAGTTTCAGGGGTCATGGACCGCCGATGTCCGGGTGATCATGGATGACGACTCCATGCCTTAGCCTGAGAAAATAAAAGAGCAAAATTTCCAGGGTCAAGACCTGATGGGATAAATATCCAAAAAGGTCCTTGTTCTTAGGATTCCACTGTCAAAGTGTGCTCACTAGGATAAAAGTACCTCTCTTTACTTTTTAGGTGAGGTGAGATCTTTGTGTGCTAGTCATGGACACATGGCGATTCTCCATGGGATTATTGGTTATGTGACCAATAAGAGTGAGCCATGAGAGCATTTTCTAACTCTCTAGGTTGTATGTGACTGGTCAGCCTGTTTGCTAGGCTGATTTCCTCTCTTGTGTGGGATTGTGGACTATAGTGTGTGAGCCTTAGCCTCCATGGCTAAGTGGTGTGGCTTGTGAGAGGGTTGACTTTCCCAAAATCTAGCTCTATATGTACTCCATCATTTTGAGTGATTCAACAATCATTCTTCAGCACAACGGATGCCCTTTCAGTTCCACATGCTCGCTCCTCCAAGGCCCCCTTCTCTCCTCCAGATCCAGCATTTGGTATAAGAGCCAAGTTCTACCAGGTTGAGCGAGCACAGGCGGTCACTTTGAGAATGACGGGTTATGGTCGAACCTGGACCAAGTTTGACAATCCACTACACGGTTGCAAGTTCCCAAGACAAGTAGTCCAACGAGCCTAATATCGCACAGATCGAACGTTCGGATTGAGAGTCATGCTCAAATCGAGATCATCCAGGGCTACACCCTTCCCTATGAGTAAGATTGTCGCCTTGTAATGACCATAACTCACTTGTTTCGCTGTCAAATTTAAAACGTGGCACATATCAATTGTACTATTTTTCCTGAGCTTTCCATTGGTGCAAAAATGTTTGTATTCCATTTATTCCTTCGGGAGAAACGCAGTTTACAAGCTAGCTAGCTTGTACAAGCTAGCTAGCTTGTAGTTGATCAGAGTTGGAGTAGGAGCAGAAGCATACCATGTTTTCAAGAGGACATATCTTTCAAAATCCTCCCTTGATGACCCTGTTTTATGGATCAATCTGGAAGGTTTTGAGCTTAAGTTTCCAGTGGTGGGCTCCGATTCTTCAAAATCATAGCCTACTGGAATCTACAATTCATTTTATGTCAAGACAGATTTATGGCAGAAGTAGCAGCAGAAACAGGGATAGGGCCACCACCCAAGGGTAGCACTGAGCATCACCAAGGTTAAAAATGGCCGCAGCAGCCGTTGTGACAGCAGCCCAGCCTTTGGAGAGGCTGGAGGGACGCGCCAACTTCACGCTTTGGAAGATCCGTACCCGCCTCCTTATGGAGGAGAGGGGCTTGTGGGAGGTGGTGAGAGGCGACGAGTCAGCTCAAGATTCGGAAGCAACAGGCATCACCGTAGCACAGGTGGTGGTGGGGGTGACACCGCAGAAGGGTGCAGGTGGTGCAGGTTCATCCGCAGGTACACCAGTGGCGTATGAGGAGTGGAAGAAGAAGGACAAGTAGGCGTACATGTTATTTCTTAATAGCATCTACAACCCGCATCTTCAGTATGTGAGTGAAAAGGCTATTGCAAAGGAGGGGTGGGACACGTTGTACAAGAAGTATGAGAGCAAGGATCTTGTATTCCTCATGCTTTTGGAATAGAAGATGATGGCACTGAAAATGCAGGGCGGTGAAGGTATGGACGCGTACCTAGAGAGGAAAAAGGAACTGGCAAAACAGCAGAGAGCGGCCGGCAATCATATAGAAGAGACGCGCTTCATCCTCCTCTTGTTGAGGGGACTATTAACCAACTACAACATGGTGCAAGAGACGCTGGAGTGCCAGCCAACTCTCGATCTCGACTTCATCTGCACACCCCTAGTGCAGGTGGCATTGCGTGACAATGCAGCACAGCACAATGGTGGTGGTAGTAGTGAAGCAGCTTTTGTGGCCACGACCTCATGCAACCAGTAGGAGTAGAAGCAATCTGGACAGCAGATAGGCAAGGAAAAAGGCAAATGCTACTGTTGCATGAAAGAGGGACAGTACAAAAAGGAGTCTGTAGTCTGAGCTCAAGAAGGACCACAAGGAGTAGCAGCAACAACAATAGCGGTAGTCTCCATAGCAGTAGCAGCAGCAGTCATAATACCGTCACCACCAACAGCAACAGTAGTAGCAGCAAAACCCGGCTGGTCTGTGCCAATTTGGCAACATGAACGTGGGCAAGGAGGTGCGCAACTGTGTCTTCATGGCGAAGCCTGACATGTCGCAGGTGGAGAAGGCAGATCTTGCATGGTACAAGGACTCTGGGTGTACAAAGAGCCTGACACATCACAAGGAGTGGTTTATGCACGTGCTTTCCATCCCTCTTCGTCCTATCGCTATGGATGATGATTGAATGGTGTATGCTAAGGAGATTGAGATTGTAGAGATGTGGTTGGAGACCCTGCGTGGCATTAAAATGGGAGTGTTCCATGGCGTGCTGTATGTACCTGATGTTTCGTTCAACCTCCTCTCAGTCTCCTCTCTTACCAACATAGGAATGCGCGTTATCTTCGACGATGACTATGGCTACATCCTCAACAAGGATACATGAGAGGAGTTGGCGAGGTCGGTGAAGGAGGGCAAAATGTACCGCCTGTTTGGAGTGACCAAGGTTCCACGAGAGCAGAGTCTTGCAACAATGGTGCAGGCGACAGATGGCGAGATCAAGCATGCACACTACTATTGGAACTTGAGGAGAGAGGGAGCCTTGGAGCAGCAAGCATGTGGGACTGAAAGGCCATCACTTGTGCTGGAGAATGGTTGTTGAATCACTCAAAATGATGGAGTACATATAGAGCTAGAGCTTGGGCAAGTCAGCCCTCTCACAAGCCACACCACTTAGCCATGGAGGCTAAGGCTCACACACTAGAGTCCACAATCTCACACAAGGGAGGACATCAGCCTAACAATCAGGCTGACAAGTCACACATGACCTAGAGAGCTAGAGAATGCTCTCATGGCACACTCCTAGTGGTCACATATCCCACAATCCCATGGAGAATCGCCATGTGTCCATGGCTAGCACACAAGGATCTCACCTCACATAAAAAGTAAGGAGAGGTACCTTTATCCTAGTCAGCACACTCTGACAAGGCAATCCTAATGCCAAGGACCTTTTTGGATATTTCTCCCATCAGGTCTTGACCCTGGACCTCTTGCCTTTTTCTTTTCTCAGGCTAAGGCATGGAGCCATCGCCCATGGCCACCCAGACATTGGCGGTCCATGACCCACGAAACTTCGAAAATTCATATCTCCCAATCCGACTGTTGGATCGGCCTAAAACTTGGACCATAGATAATTTGCCAGCTGATATTTCCAATGGTGAAGACGGATCAACGATCGGAGCAGGCATCAGGAAGTTTCCTGGAACTTGCTCATGTGGACCTGAAACTGAGCCGAACGGCTCCTTTCCCAACAGTCTCCCACTTTGCCGCAATCAGAGTGGGCTGAGTCCACATGGCTTCATGCAGAGCTGCTGCTTCTCACGGGTCACTGGCTTGGTGCAGAAATCAGCGACTTGCCTCTTGGTTGGAGTAAACTCCAGCTTGATAGCATCCTCCTACACCATGTGCCTGCTGAAGTGATATGCGATGTCAATGTGCTTAGTGCGTGCATGGTGCTCAGGATTCTTGGCGAGTGCGATTGCACTCTCGTTCTCGACGCGCACAGGAACTGGAACTGCTACACTCCCACTCATCTCCGCCATGAGACGCTGGAGCCAAACTGCTTCCTTGGCTCCAAAGCTGTGAGAGACATACTCAGCTTCAGTGCTCGAGGTGGCCACTGTCGGAATATTGAAGCCAACACTGGTATTCTCCCTCGGATAAATCCGAGGTCTCAATAAAAGGTTCATGTTTGGCACCAAGCCAACACGAACCACCTCCCCAACGGATTGTCGGTCACGGCCAGTGACCTAAAAGACAAGGCACCCCTTATAACCGCGACCATGTTGCAATCGCGTCCGGCTAGCGAAGAAGAAGCCGTTACGATACCTTTGTCCTGTTCTGTGATATATTACCGAGGATGTTCATTCCCTCAACTTAACCGGACGAGTGCTGCCCATCCTTTCCCCCCCTTGGTTCCGCGGCTTCGCCGTAGTGTCTTCGCTCTGCCCGTCCCATGCGTTTCTTGCCTTCGCCAACTCTCAGCGCTTTGCTCCATCACTCTCGCTCCTTTGCTTAGCTCTCACACTCCGCCAACCATCACCCTCCTTGCCAGCACGCTCTCTCACATCGACCTGTCTACCTCTGTCACCTCGCATCTCAGCCTCTATCAGCTTTCGCGACTAACTCCTTGGACCGCTCTTGCCTACGTCACTCTACTAACGTACACATGCATGTTCCGATGCTTCTCCTTGCTTCTACTGCCGCTTCTCTCGTGCCTCTATTCATCTGACATGGTATCAGAGCCTCTGGTAGCATCACGGGGAGTTCCGTGACCGCGTCATCGCTCTATCATCATCCTTGGCTCATTTCCTCAACCTGCATTCTCTTGCCGCCACCACCGCCATCTCGCGCCTCGTTGCTTCGTCCACAACTCACATCATGAACTTTGCCTGACGAGTTCTCCACGCTGAAGAAACGCCTTGTCATCCTGAGGAAGCCCTGCGCCCATATCCGCGCGCGTGGCTAACGATCGGTGACGAGTCGCCCATATCAGCCGCAAGCAACTCTCGAGCCGCCGCCTGTCGTCAACTACTAAGAAGCTTCATGCAACCTCCCATCCGCCGCCATCGCATCGCATCTACCTCCGCAGGTATCTCATCCCTTTCATCATGCCTCGTTAGCATCATCTGCTCCCTCCTCGCCGCCATCTTCACCTGGCCTGCATTTATCGTCTCAAACCGCCCTCTTGCATCGCATCCTTGCCTCGTCAGCAGCTGCAGCCAAACTGCCACTCTCAGGATATCGGACACCACCAGTCTTCCTGCTCCCATTTCCGAGCCAACTGGGGAACAAGCCGTCACTCTCCTGGCATCAGCAGCTCAGTGTCCCTGCCCGTTGCCTGACTCTTCCTACCGCAACCAACCTTTTTAGCTGACAGGATATCGAACACCACCAGTCTTCCTGCTCCCACTTCTGAGCCAACTGGGGAACAAGCCGTCACTCTCCTGAATGCTGAAAAGAAGCAATTGCGTCGCTCTGCCTTTCTACCGTATCGCCTCTACCTGCCGCGACGCGTCTCATCTCCACTCCCTCCACTCGCGTCGTTCTCTGTCTCTCGTCTCCTCCAACCTTCAGGCTTTGTCTTCATTCGTCTCCATCATCCCTCCTCCTCACTCCAGTTTCCTCCGCTTCATCAACCGCCTGCTCCCGCCTCATCTCCGTGTCTCCTCCATCAGCATCATACGCGCCGCCTCCGCACTCGTCCTCTCGTCATCATCAGCATCCTCCACGACGCCCTTCCATCCATCATCAGCATCAGCATCATCAGCATCGCCTTATCGCGCACGTGGTTCCGCCCCTGCGCCAACTCATCACATCAATCGCTTCCGTCGCTTCCGCAAATCGCTTCCATCTTGGCACAAGGATCCGCCCGACCGCATCGCCTTTTTCTGCGACGGCCTGCTTCCACGCCAAAACTTCCTTCAGCGCACGTGGTTCCGCCCCTGCGCCCACTCATCAATCAATTGCTTCCTCCGCTTCCGCAAATCACTTTCAGCCCGGCACAAGGATCCGCCCGGTCGCATCGCCTGTTCCGCGACGACCTGCGCCCACGCCGTAACTTCGCAGTGCACGTGGTCTCGCCCCTGCGCCCACTCCTTCATCAATTGTTCTTTCCGCTTCCCCAAATCGTTTCCAGCTCGGCACAAGGATCCGCTCGGTCGCATCGCTCAAATTGCGACGACCCGCGCCCATGCAGAAACTCCATCAGCGCACGCGACTCGCCCCTGCGCCCATTTCATCATATATCCTTCCTCCACCGTCCTCCGCCTTCATCATCCACTCGGCAAAAAAGGTCCGCCCGGTCGCATCGCCTTCTTCCGCGATGACCTACGCCCATGCCGAAAACTTCATCACGCATACGGTTCAATCATTCCGCCTCTCCTTTCTTCTCCACCCTCAACATCGCTTCGCACTGAGCCCAAAGCAGCCACCCAAAACACATCACCTACACCTGAAGGATCCTGCTTACATCTCCATCAATGCTGCATATAGCTTCTCCTCCATTCACTCATCTGGAGCAAAGAGAAAAGAGGCAGTCCCGGAAAAGTCACACCACAGGAACCGGATACCACCCGTCTCCCTGCTCAAGCTAGCTAACCGGTGGAACAAGCCGATGTATCCGTGAGACTGACTACTCCACGGACAAGCATCTCCTTGCACCCTCCTGGAACTCACAGAGGCTGCTGTGGCAGAGCACTCTTTGAGTAAGGCATTGTGGCAGCGCCGTCCATCACTCGCACCCAGTATTCCCATCTCCATCCCTAAGAGATCATACCAAGGAGAATGAGCTCTCAGCGGTATCCTCTTGGAGCAATATTCACATAAAGGTAAACTCAACAACCGACCTTGATAGAGCAACAACTCCTCTCGGCACTCCCTGCACTTGAACAAGTCATGAGAAACAACACAATCAATGCTCTTCTCCGTGTTCAGCACTTAGTAAAGTCTATCTACTTCATTGACTGCTCAACACCCAACAATGCACTGATTGACATTGTCACTCATCTTCCGGAGTGCTACAGGATTGCCCCCAACTGCACGGGAAAAGAGATGGTTCAACAAATTACCATCAATGGAGAGTTGAACTCTTTCTCAACCTGGAACGGCTTCAATTTCCCAAGTTCAACCTCCGACAGGTACTACGTGGTCTCCTGGACTCAACATCCCTTCTTGGTACGGACTGGGCGGAAGCACTCCTGAAAGAGGCGCTCATCCTCACCACGCACCACTCTCTTCACCTACTCATGCGACAACCTCACGAAGGATTCTCCGAGATCTGGCTAGTCCTGTATCTGACCTGCGCACCTCCTTCTCTCCAGCGTTGACTTCAAGGGGGGCTGTCGGAATATTGAAGCCAACACCGGTATTCTCCCTCAGATAAATCCAAGTTCTCAATAAAAGGTTCATGTTCGGCACCAAGCCAACACGAACCACCTCGCCAATGGATTGTCGGTCACGGCCAGTGACCTAAAAGACGAGGCGCCCCTAATAACCGCGACCATGTCGCAATCGCGTCCGGCTAGCGAAGAAAAAGCCGTTACGATACCTTTGTCCTGTTCTGTGATATATTACCGAGGATGTTCATTCCCTCAAGTTAACCAGAATAGTTCTGCCCATCTTGTTCCCCCCTTGGTTCCGCAGCTTCGCCGCCGTGTCTTCGCTCTGCCCGTCCCTTGCATTTCCTGCCTTTGCCAACTCTCAACGCTTTGCTTTGTCACTCTCACTCCTTCGCTCAGCTCTCACGCTCCGCCAACCATCACCCTCCTTGCCGGTACGCTCTCTCACATCAACCTGTCTACCTCTGTCACCTCGCATCTCAGCCTCAATCAGTTGCTGCGACTAACTCCTCGGACCGCTCTTGCCTACGTCACTCTGCTGACGTACACTTGCATGTTCCGATGCTTCTGCTTGCTTCTACTGCCGCTTCTCTTGTGCCTCCATTCTTCTGCCAGCCACGACCACCTGTCGCTTGCTGCACCAGCTGATGATGTTAAAAAGTGCCCCTGCCATGGTTACCGTTTGACGTTTTCCTGGTCCGACCACTAGAGAGTGGTTGGATGTCCAAACTGATTACAGATTTGGATGCCTTGGATTTTACCATGCGATTTCGAGCTTTCAGTTGCTCAATTTGGTTGAGAATTCAGAGAGTTAGCCCTATCCGAAGTTCGGGTGGTGAGGCGGGTGGAATCCGGTACCCGCTCGTGGTGACGGGATACTCCACCGCCGGTGGTCCGTGTTCAGCTTCGACTGGCTCCATAGACCCCAAGGCCCTAGAGGAAGCAACCAGGGAGGTCCCCTGGACCAGGTCGAGCCGCCCTTTGACTTGTGAATGAAAGAATGACGCTTCGAGCCGTCGTCGGCTCGTGTCGCAGACGACTCACGTCGGCGGCAGCCAAAGTCGGCTCAACCAAGGGTTGCTTGGATGGGCGTAGCAGGGGCTATACTGCTCCGTTTTGGGTGTGCTTGGATGCGTTGGAAAGCTCAGATCACAGCCTATAAGAATCTGATGTAATCTCACCAAACGAACTAACCATTAATGATTCGCAGCCCCTCTCCGTTTCCGCAATCTGTATTATGCCAGAATTCTGCTCACTTGGTGTTGTGGCGACCCAAAGCACACACCTCCCTTGGAAGTCTCTTTGCACTAAGAAGCCGTGCACACTCAGGCTGTTCAGGGCACGCCAGGACAGTTTTCCTGACAAAGGGTTATGGGCCCACGGCCCAGACCTGCCTACCAAGACGTTCACGGCTTCCGCAACGCACGGGAGTGTCGCTCCGGGCGACGTCGCCGTCGCACTCTGAGACTGTCCTTTGCAGAAGCCGGAGTCCTCGCCCATCCAAAAGTACATAAGCGGCCCTGGATTTGGACTGTGGCGTTGGCATTTCGAAATCTACCTCGCGCACAAGGGACTGCTGGAGCTTATGAAGGGCACGGAGGTTCAAGATGCGAGCGCAACGAACGAGGAGAAGACGGCCTTTGTGAAGAAGAACACAGAGGCGCTGATGCTCCTCTTGTCGGCGTTGCATGAATCTCAGTGGGGCTACATCCACGGCTGCGACCTGGCAGCTGACGCGTGGAAGAAGCTCTGCTCCATTCACCAATCAACATTCCTAGCCAACGAGATCTTCGCAATGAAGCGACTCTTGACGGTGAGGATCGAGGAGGGTGAGGATGTCATTTCTGCCATGCAGCAGATCGAGTCTCTTGCCTCACAATGCAATGATGTGGGGTGGAAGATTGACACAAAGATGCAGGCGATGGCGCTCCTCATGGCTCTACC
>SZWC01000908.1:225958-266374 GCA_023375785.1 Penium margaritaceum
TGCATTCCTCATGCTTTTGGAGGAAAAGATGATGGCGCTGAAAATGCAGGGTGGTGAAGGGATGGAGGTGTACCTGGACAGGGCAAAGGAGCTGGCGAAGCAGCTGAGAGCGGCCGGCAACCCTGTGGAAGAGACGCGCTTCATCCTCCTCTTGCTGAGGGGACTCCCAACCAGCTACGACACAGTGCGAGAGACGCTAGAGTGCCAGCCAACTCTCGACCTCGACTTCATGTGCACACACCTGGTGCAGGTGGAACTACGTCGCAATGGCACAAAACGCAATGGCGGCAGCAGCAGTAGTGAAGCAGCTTTCATGGCGATGGGCTCACACAACCAGCAGCAGCAACATTCCGGGCAGCAGAGAGGCAAGAAGAAGGGCAAGTGCCATTATTGCCAGAAAGAGAGGCACTACAAGAAAGAGTGCTTCAAGTTCAAGAGGGACCAGAAGAAGAAGCAGCAGCAGCAGCAAAAACAGCAATCTCCACAGCAACAGCAGCAGCAGTCACAGCAACGTCAGCAGCACCACCAGCAGCAGCAGCAGCAGAACCAAACCGGCGTGCGCCATTTTGGCAACATGACTATGGCCAAGGAGGTGCGCGACCACCTCTTCATGGTGAAGTGTGACATGTCGCAGAAGGAGAAGGCGGATCTGGCGTAGTACAAAGACTCTGGGTGTACCAAGAGTTTGACGCACCACAAGGAGTGGTTTACGCAGTTGTTGTCCATCCCCCCCCCGTCCTATCGCTTTGGGTGATGATCGGATGGTTTATGCTGAAGGAATTGGGATTGTGGAGATGTGGCTAGAGACCCTGCGTGGCATTGAAGAGGGAGTGTTCCATGGCGTGCTGTATGTACCTGATGCTGCATTCAACCTCCTCTCAGTATACTCTCTTACAAACATAGGACTGCGCGTCGTCTTCGATGATGACTATGGCTACATCTTCAACAAGGATACAAGAGAGGAGTTGGCTAGGTCGGTGAAGGAGGGCGATATGTACCGCCTGTTGGGGGCGCCCAAGATCATGCGTGAGCAGAGTTTTGCAGCAGTGGTGCAGGCGACATATGGCAAGTTAAGGCATGCGCGCTACAGCCACATCGGCATGCGTGCCTTGTAGCAGCTTCAAGCAAAGCAGATGGTGCGTGACCTGCCTACCATCTCTAACTTTGAGTAGCAGTTGTGCATCGGCTGTTTGGAGGGGAAGTAGCACCAGGAGGCGGTTCTAGAGCAGGGGAGCGTGCGAAGGAGGTGTTGGAGCTGGTCCACACGGACTTGTGCATATCGATGGAGACCCAGAGCTTTGAAAGCTCTAGGTATTTCCTGACCTTCATTGATGATTTCAGCCGTTACACTGCTGTGTACTTCCTTCCTTCCAAGGACTAGTGCTTTGACAGGTTCAAGGCCATGGAGGAGAACCAGAATGGCAAGAAGATCAAGGCGCTGCGCAGCGATCGCGGTGGAGAGTACCTGAGCAAGGAGTTCTAGGACTACCTCGCAGCAGCTGGCATCATGGCGCAATGTACCGCGCCGTACTCGCCGCAGCAGAATGGTGTAGCAGAACGCGCCAACCTTACCATTGTGGAGTCGGCACGCTCCATGCTACACGCGGCTCGGCTGACCTACGACTTTTGGGCGGAAGTAGTGAGCACTGCGGTGTACATCAAGAACCGCAGTCCAACCAAGGCCCTAGAGCAGATGACGCCGTACGAGGCGTGGTTCGACAAGAAACCGAGTGTGGGTCATCTCCGAGCATTTGGTAGCCTGGCGCACATGCACGTGCCTAAGGAGAAGGGGCAGAAATGGGACGCAAAGAGTGCGCAGATGCTGATGATTGGCTACGACTTGGCAAGCAAGGCCTATCGCCTATACGAGAGGGATACACGCCACGTCATCATCTCGAGGGATGTCGTCTTCAACAAGAGCAACGTCATTGGCACCAACATTGTCTTTTCAGAGGTAGTAGAACCAGCAGCTGACGAGACAGTGGGAGCAGAAATCCTTCGTGACCCAGTCTCTCCCGATCCTTCCTCTAGTGACAGTGGGAGAATCACTCTTTTCTCCCATGTCTGATGTAGCAGATACAGCAGCCTCACCGGCAGAAGCAGAGGAGGGAGATGTAGCACCACAAGCAGCAGCAGTTGTGCCAGCAGCATCGCGACAGCCGCCCGCTAACGCTCCAGCACCAGGTCGCAGGTACCCTCTTAGGGTGCGGTACAAGCTTGGTGAGAGCGGCCATTTCTGGATGTTGCAGAAACCAGAACACATGAACATCGCAGTTGCAGCAGATTCAGATGAGCCAACGTCATACAAGGAGGCCATGACTGCACCGGACGCAGCAGATTGGGCGCAAGCCGTGCAGTAGGAGATACAGTTGAAGCTGGACAACGGCACGTGGGAGCTGACTGAGCATCCACCTGGACGTAAGGTGATCAAGTGCAAGTGGGTGTTCAAGAAGAAGCGGGGAGTAGATGGCAACCTGGAAAAGTACAAGGCGAGGCTGGTCGCCAAGGGCTACTCGCAGCAGGAGGGTGTCGACTACACAGAAACGTTTGTCCCGGTTGCAAAGTTTGCCTCTGTGCGTACGCTCCTCTCTTATGCAGCAGCTGAGGATTTCGAGGTTCACCACATGGATGTCAAGACGGCATTCTTGAATGGTGACTTGTAGGAGGAGATCTATATGGAGCAGCCGGAGGAGTTCGTCATGGATGGCCAAGAGCACCTGGTTTGCAAGCTGCAGAAGTCGCTGTACGGCCTCAAGCAAGCGTTGCGTGCTTGGAACCAGAAGTTGGATGCGGCGTTGCAGTGCATGGGGTTTGAGCGCAGCGAGTGTGACTACAGCGAGTATCGCTGGCAGCATGAGCATGAGATCCTCATCATCATTGTCTATGTGGATGACATGCTCCTCCTTTCTAACAGCATGTCTGTACTGAAGGAGTTCAAGGAGGCGATGCAGGAGCGCTTCCAGATGTCTGATCTCGGGGAGGTGTCATACTTCCTCGGCATCCAGATCATGCGTGACCGCAAATCACGCTCTGTCTCGCTACAACAGAGTCGCTACATCAAGGACATCCTGCAGCAGTTCGGCATGGCAGAGGCCAAACCCATTGGCACGCCGCTGGAGACGCGGTAGTACCTCGTGAGCTTCAGTGGAGAAGCAGATGCAGTTGAGCGGCAGAAGTACCAGAGCGCCGTCGGCAGTCTCATGTACCTAATGGTGGCAACCAGGCCGGACCTCGCACAGGCTGTGAGCGCTGTGAGCCAGCACATGGCGAATCCCGGACCTGAGCACTAGAAGGCAGTGAAGCGGATCTTTTGCTACCTTGTTGGAACCATCAACATCGGCATCACCTACAACGGCAACGACAACAGCATCATCGGCTACAAAGATGAAGATTGGGCTTCAAATCCTGAGACCCGCAAGTCCATCATTGGACATGTGTTTCTCATGAATGGAGGTGCCATCAGCTGGTGCAGCAAGCGACAGGTGGTCGTGGCCACCTCGAGCACAGAAGCTGAGTACGTCTCTCTCAGCTTTGGAGCCAAGGAAGCAGTTTGGCTCCAGCGTCTCATGGCGGAGATGAGTGGGTCTGTAGCAATTCCAGTTCCTATGTGCGTCGACAACCAGAGCGCAATCGCACTCACCAAGAATCCTGAGTACCATGCACGCACCAAGCACATTGACATCGCATATCACTTCATCAGGCACATGGTGCAGGAGGGTGCTATCAAGCTGGAGTAACCTCCAACCAGCAACCAGGTCGCTGATTTCTGCACCAAGCCAGGGACCCGTGAGAAGCAGCAGTTTTGCATGAAGGCATGTGGACTCAGTCCACTCTGACTGCGGCAAAGTGGGAGATTGTTGGGAAAGGAGCCGTCCGGCTCTATTTCAGGTCCACACGAGCAAGTTCCAGGAAACTTACAGATGCCTGCTCTGATCGTCGATCCGTCTTTTTGATTAGAAAGATCAGGTGGCAAATTATCTACGGTCCAAGTTTCAGGCCGATCCAACGGTCGGATTGGGAGATATGAATTTTCGAAGTTTAAAGGATCATGGACCGCCGATGTCTGGGTGGCTATGGGCGATGGCTCCATGCCTTAGCCTGAGAAAAGAAAAACGCAAGAGGTCCAGGGTCAAGACATGATGGGAGAAATATCCAAAAAGGTCCTTGGTCTTAGGATTGCCTTGTCAGACTGTGCTGACTAGGATAAAGGTACCTCTCCTTACTTGTTAGGTGAGGTGAGATCCTTGTGTTCTAGCCATGGACACATGGCGATTCTCCATGGGTTTGTGGGTGATGTGACCACTAGGAGTGTGCCATGAGAGCATTTTCTAGCTCTCTAGGTTGTGTGTGAGTGGTCAGCCTGATTGCTAGGCTGATTTCCTCCCTTGTGTGAGATTATGGACTCTAGTGTGTGAGCCTTAGCCTCCATGGCTAAGTGGTGTGGCTTGTGAGAGGGCTGACTTGCCCAAGTTCTAGCTCTATATGTACTCCATCATTTTGAGTGTTTCAACAACCATTCTTCAGCACTAGTGATGCCCTTTCAGTCCCACATTCTTGCTGCTCCAAGGCTCCCTCTCTCCTCGAGATCCAACAGAATCCAATGGATTGATATAGATTGGAATACAAGCAATACAAATAGGAAAGGTCTAGCCTAGCACGCTTCGTCGAGCGGGCATACTTGTGGCGGCTCGGGCGAGTGAGGGAAGGGAAGCGCCTCGAGAACACGATTTGGCTTTGCTAGCCGTACGCATAGAGGAGTGATGAGTGGAGGCACGATCTGCGCAGGTGCGTTTTGCCTGGACCGTTACCGCACGAATCTGTTTGTTTGTTCTTGGCGAGGTTCGCACGTTTATCGGTCGTGGGACCGTTCGAGTTTTGGTCGCGTGTCTCCGGAGATGAACCTGCATTGTCACTCTCTATATTCTCAGTGGCTGCACCTCTTGAAGCAATTTCTGAGATAATATCTGACAGATAACTTCCGAGTACGTGCGGAACGAGGTCACCTATCGCAGCGACAGAAATGCTAATGTCTCAGCCTATGCCGCACGCTACAATGACCGGGGGAGCAAAGGGTCGGCCTCTAGTTAGAAAGGCAACAGAAGCAGTGGGAGTGGAGGCCACAATGGCGGGAAGGCTCCCAAGCGACAAGGACATTACCACAACTGCGGCAAACCTAGGCACTAGACAAGAGAGTGCAGGTTGCCAAAGAAGGAATATTGTATAAGCGGTGGGAACAAAGGCAACAAGGAGGGTGGCAAAGAAGCCACCAACATGATGGCATAGAGCATGCCTCCGGCAAAAGGAACGGCACTGCTCAGGCCGAGAGCTTTTCCGCTCGACTCTGGCACTGATCATCACTCTAGCAACGACCAGGCTGGAGTTTTCTCCATCGTAGCATTGTGAACGCAAAGGGAGTGGGAGACAAGCTAGTGAGCATCAGCCTCAATGGTACAGAGGAGGATCTACGGCTACGTTACGTGGTTTACATGCCCTCCTTTAAGGCAAACCTCTTGTCCGTATAAAAAATAATGGACAATAACATGACAGTGGTGTTCACGCAGAAGAAGGCGGTCATCGCCAGGAACGAAAACATCAAGGTCCTTTTGCCAACAAAGATCTTGTGGTACTTGTTGCACTGACTGATGGGCTCTACGTATTACAAAGAATGACAGCAAAGAGCTTGGAAGACGAGGGTCATGCAGGTGCAGTGGAGGCAGGGGTCTCGGTACCAACAGAGGAGAGCACACCAACGAAAAATGAAAAAGCATCCTCTGCCGCAAAGGACAAAAATGCTGATCTCTGGCATAGATGATTTGGGCACATTGCAAATAGCACGCTCCAAGTCATCCAGCAACAACTGGTCAGCGGCATGGATGGTTGCAAGAAAGATGCGGTTGGGTGTGGTAGCCTTTGTGAAACTTGCCTCCAAAGCAAGACCAAGCGAACGCGCTTTTAGTGCAATGGTTGCCGCGCAGAATCAGCCCTTGACCTGATTCACACCGACGTGTGTGGACCCTTTGGCATGGCGTCAAACGGTGGTAGCAAGTATTTTATGACCTTCGTAGACGACCACAGCCGCAAGGTGTGGAACGTCTTCCTCAAAACAAAGAGAGAGGTCAGAGAAAAGTTGAAGGAGTTTGTCGCCATGGTGGAGCGCAACACTGGAAAGAAAGACAAAGCATTGTGGAGGGATAACGACGGAGAGAAGGAGGCATGCAAGGGCTGGTTGCGGCAACATGGGATCAACCACCAGCCCATAACGCCTTACACGCTGTAGAGCGATGGTGTTGCCGAACGGATGAATCAGACCATCCTCAGCATGGTGCCTAGTATGGTCTTTGATGCAAAGCTTCCACCGCAGTTATGGGCAGAAGCGGCAAGAACAGCATGCTATCTCGTCAACCTGACTCCTACGGTTGCTCTGGGCAGGCGCGGAAAGAAGAAGGGCAAGCAACAGATGAAGCCACAAGAATTTTGGTCAGGGAAGAAGCCGGACGAATCACACCTAAAAGTATTCGGCTTTACCGCATGGGCTAAAGTCCAGGTGGGTAGGGGTGCCAGCAAGCTTTATGCAAGAGCGCGAAAGTGTGTTATGGTGACCTATGAGACGGCCCTCAAGACATACCGCTTGTGGGACCTGGCGGGAAGAAGACTCATTACAAGTCAGGACATAACATTTGATAAAAGGAAACTAGGCAAGGAGTGATGCTTGATCCCACGCAAGCTCCAAAACAGGGAAAGTTGTTGCTGTTATTGGATTCAAGAGATCAAGCTCCTAAAAAGTGGCAAGTGATGTCAATGCCACAAGCCATGAAGAACAGTGGTGTGGCAGGGAGAGCGGTTGCAGAGGCTGACGCAGCGGCAAGCTCCGACACAGAGTCGGAGACGTCCGAGACCTCGGAAACCAGCTCGGAGGCCAGTGGCTCTCCAAAAGAAGAAAACTTAACTTCAAGACATCCAACATCATGGGAGCAACATCATTGCGAAGATCCACCAGAAAAAAAGTCGCAGCACACGACAAAGAAAACAAACTCTAGAGTACGATGTTGACACCAGAAGCTGGACTGGACTGAGCTGGTCTTGTCTGGCTCAAGGAGAGCCACTTACTATGGCTGAGGGGCTGGCAAGGCCGGATGCAGCCAAGTGGAAAGAGGCAGTGGACAGCGAGCTCGCGTCCATCGAAGAAAATGGCACATGGCTGCTTGTGGACAGAACACCTAACGCTCGTGTGATGGGCTCAAAGTGGGTGTTCATGTTGAAGCGAAAGCAAGATGATAGCATCGACAAGTACACGGCAAGGGTCATGGCGAAAGGGTTCTCACAGCGCGCCGTGTCTGAGTACGATGAGACATTTACACCGGTCGTCACGTTTGCCTCCATCAGGTCCCTGCTTGCCGTCGCTACCACCAAAGAGCTTGAGATCCATCAAATGATGTGAATACAGCTTTCCTTTATGGGAAACTCGACAAGGAGGTGCTAATGGAGGTACCAGAAGGTGTCAAAGCACCTGAGGGTAAGGTGTGCAAGCTGGTGAAAGCATTGTACGGGCTGAACAGGCTCCAAGGATCTGGTACAAGGAGATGGACATCTTCATGGCTGAGATTTCCTTCACACATTGCAAGAATGACCCCTGTGTCTATGTGCGAGAGGACGAACATGGCTTGCTGCTCGTGGCGTTGTACGTGGATGATCTTATCATGTGTTCTTCCTCGCAGGAGGCCCTTACGGACCCCAACAAAAACCTGGCCAGAAGGTTTAAGATGTAGGACATGGGACCTCTCGAGTACTACCTCAGGATTTCTGTTCACTTCAATCTTGAAATAAGCACCATAGAGCTCAACCAGACCAAGTACATCATGGACATCTTGAAGCGCTATAACATGGACGACTGCAAACCCATCAACACCCCAATGTCCTCCGACTGCAAGATCTCGTCATCCATGTCACCAAGCAACGAGGCAGACCGGTTGGAGATGCAAAACATCCCATACCAGTCCGTGGTTGGCAGCCTCATGTATGCGATGGTGGGAATGCAACCTGACATTGCTTATGCGGTGGGTCGGGTGAGCAGGTTTGTGGCCAACCCTTGGCCAGAACATTTGCAAGCCGTGAAGCGAAGTTTTTGCTACCTCAAAAAGACTTGGCACGTCCGGCTTCGATTAGGAGGTCTAGAAGAATCAGACTTGCTGTGACTGGCATGCTACAAGAACGCAGATTGCGGAGGATGGATTGATGACAGGAAGTCCACCTCAGGATTTGCCTATCTTCTCAATGGTGGTGCAGTCTCGTGGACAAGCAGGAAGCAGGACTGCGTCTCGCTTTTTACTGCTGAGGCAGAGTACATTGCACTCTCTGAAGTGTGCAAGGAAACACAGTGGCTTCGTAGTCTGCTTGATGAGATCAAGGCACCACAAGAGGAAGCAACGGTCATCCGCATTGACAACCAAAGTGCCATCGCTATGGGAGAGGATGACATGATCTCTCGGCATATGAAGCACATCGATATTTGGTACCACTGCTCGCATGACCTTTTCGCCAAGGGTGTCGTGGAACAAGAGCACGTCATAACCAAGAAAATACTTGTAGATGTTTTGACAACGCCGCTAGACAACGACTTGCATGTTGAAGGTGCTCTTGGAGTCGGCATGGTAGATGCAGGAGATGAGAACTAAAGACCAAGAAAGTTGACGTGCACAACACAACCCAGAGCTACAGGTTCATGTGGAAGAAAACTACCACAGCAGGTAGCTTTGTCAACCTTCCTGAGGCGACGATCTAGAAAACGGGATCCGACATAATGGTTCCCGCCGGCCGCTCTTGGTATTACAACCAAGAGGTGATATCATCCTCAGAGCCAATGTTCCACACTGAGCAGTTCATAAGAATTGCTTCCTTGTTCTATGTCATTAGCACCTGGTCACTTTCATGCGAGGAGCTAACTCGTGAGGCCTAGGCCAACCAATTCTTCTTTAGTGTCTACCTCTGGTGGACAACTGTATGAGGAGTCTAAACGTTAAGAGATGCACTCAATGACAGGGAACTGACAGGTTCTTTTAGTCCTAGAGCCAGCATCTAGCCTAGGCGCGCAGTGGCTCCTTGGACGAGCCACTTTGGGGGCAATCTGGATTGCGTCATCCCCCTTGCTACATGGCGCTCCCTGTGACGAGTGGTGTCAGCCACAAGGAAGGACCTTGGAATGTTCTACGATGTCTCTTAGAACCTTCCGGTCCCCCTTTTGGTCATCAAGAAAATTAGTCACTGGGCTGGGATTTGACCGAGTGACCTCTCGTTCTACAGACTATCTCTGTAACGTCTAAGCCACAAGGAGTTGTTAAAGGTAGTGTTTGCTATATATACTATCCAGTTTAGACCAAGGGGACTTGCTCCAAAGGAGCAATGCATGCCTTGTCTATCTGGACCAGACTTAGGGGTCTTACTCCAAAGGAGCAGTGCATGCCTAGTCCGTCTTGTGCTTGTCCAAATGTCAGCGATGGACAAGGAGCATATCAGGTCAACAAACTCTTCCTTGCACCTCTGTCCATTAGGTGTGAGATCTCTCCTCTCTCTAGTAGTCTTGGTCTCAGTCTTCGTCCGCTACGTTCACCATACTGATGCCTCAAGTACCTGCAGGGTACAATTTGCTGTCCACCGCCTTTATCATGCAATCTCCGAGCATCTTCCTCGTCTCCACGTATTCCAGGACCACGATCTCCTTTGTGACCAGGTCACGTGACTAGTGGTACATGATGTCGATGTGCTTGGTCCGCCAGGAGATGACATCACCCTATGCAATTTTAATGGCACTCTTGTTGTCAATGCGGACCTCTGTTGCCTCTGTTTGTGGTACTTTCACATCAGCAAGCAAACTACGTAGCCATTGTGTCTCCTTTCATGCTTTTGACAAAGCGATGTACTCTACCTCAGCGGTAGAGAGGGAGACGCAGTCTTGCTTTCTGCTTGCCCAAGAGACTCCACCACCGTTCAAGAGGCACACAAAGCCCAAGTTGGACTTTCTATCATTGATTCTTCCTCCCTTGTCGACGGCTGTGTAGCACACCAGCCGCAGCGGGTCAGATCTTTCTTGGCCTCCAAACTGGAGTCCCATGTGTCGGGTCTTCTGTAGATAGCGCATGATGCGCTTGACTGCTTGCCACTGCTGTCGCCCTGGATTGGCCACGAACCTGCTCACTTGTCCCACAGCATAGCCAATATCAGGGCGTGTCCCCACCAGGACGTACAGGAGGCTGCCAACAACAGACTGGTAGGGAATGTTCTCCATCTCATGCCGTTTTGCTGGAGCTCATGGAGGAGGAGAGCTTGATGTCTGTTGTCACGAGTGTGTTGATGGGCTTGCCGTCCTCCATGTCGTAGCGCATGAGGACCTCCATGATGTGCTTGGTCTGGTTCAGCTCGATGGTGCGTGCTACTCGATTGCGGTGGACGGCTATCCCATGGTAGAACTCGAGTGGACCCATGTCCATCATCTTGAACCTGTTGCTGAGATCTGTCTTCAGCTTGTTCAAGAGCTCAACTAACGATGCGTAGATGATCAGGTCTTCCACGTATAGTGCAACCAGCATCAAGCCTTGCTCATCCTCCCGCACATCGACACTAAGGTCGTTCTGGCAGTATGTGAAGGTGAGCTCGGCCATGAAGCTGTCCATCTCCTTATACCACATCCTCAGGGCCTGTTTCAGCCCGTAGAGTGCTTTGACTAGTTGCAAACTTTGCCCTCTAGAGCTTTCACTCCCTCGGGCACTTCCATCAGTACTTCTTTGTCTAGCTTCCCATAGAGAAAAGCTGTCTTGATGTCCATCTAGTGGACCTCCAGATCGTTTGCAACACCGATGCCCAACATGGATCTGATGGAGGCAAAGGTGACGACAGTGTCAGAGGAATGCAGGAGCGAGAATAGCGGCAGCAGAAGCAAGCAGAAGCATCGAACATGCAAGTGTACGTCAGCAGAGTGACGTGGGCAAGAGCGGTCCGAGGAGTTAGTCGCGGGGGCTGATAGAGGCTGAGACGCGAGGTAGCTTAGGTAGACAGGTTGACGTGAGAGAGAGTGCTGGCGAGAGGAGTGATGGTTGGCAGAGTGTGAGAGCTAAGCGAAGGAACGTGAGTGACGGAGCGAAGTGCTGAGAGTTGGCGAAGGCAGGAAATGCGAGGGACGGGCAGAGCAAAGACACGGCGGCGAAGCCGCGGAACCAAGGGGGAACAGGATGGGTAGAACTGTTCTGGTTATATTGAGAGGGAATAAACATCCTCTGTATATACAGTTCAGAACAGGACAAACCAGTAGTGAGAACGGCTTCTTAACACTAGCCGGACGCGTCGCGAGTATGTTCGCATGTTGATCCAACGGCTTTGGTTCTTTGCTTGATGTTGTCCGTTTCGCTTATGGCCGTTGGGTGCGGAGCAGAACTTGTGGACTTGCACTGGACTTCTTGGTGCATTTTATGAAGTTCAGTCCAAGGAAGTATTGTTGTCGGATTCAGGTTTTGACACCCCCCTTGAATCCGACACAGTGATGCATTGTCCAACTGGAGCTGATCTGATGGCGACGCGCCTAATGGGTGGAGCTATCATTGTTTCTCGCTGTTGGTAGATGTAGTTCTTGCGAGGTGGCACGTAGCCTCCACAGTGGTAGATCAGCTGCCTCCACATCCCAGCAAGGTTGTCGGGTTCCCTTGTCATAGAGGATGCAGGTCAGGTTCAATGAGTTCTTTCAGTCACTCCCGCATATCTCTGTTGAAAGCCTCATGCTTTCTTGTGAATTCACCAGTGCTGCAGATCTTCCCAAGGTACTTCTGTTCGTCTGGCAATCCGTTGGTGATGGAGAATCCATGAAGTAGATAAGGCTTCAGCTGTGAGTAGGCCGCACGTTGCCAGGTTCCCAAGTTGGTGGACTCTCTTGTGGGTTGTGTGGGATCATGGCCAGGGGGTCTATAGTACAGCTTGTCCAAGTGGATTGGAGGGAGAGCCGTCACAAGGATAGTTGTTGAGGAGATGTGTTGTCTTTCCCATGTTGTTTGTAGCAACCTGTACCAGAGGTCAGGTGCGCTGCTTGCTTCCTCCACCAGGGTGTGGTAGGATGGGTGCATGATGGTTTTCAGTTGATCCCAGGCCGAGGTGGTTGCTGCACTAAGTGCTGAGGGGGATGTGTGCGCGGTCCGAAGGTGTTCGAAGCTTCCTTGGAAGAGGTCGCAGAAGCCATATCCTCGAATTGAGACACGTTTTCCTGTGGACCATATGCTTCGTGTCAACAGAAGAATGTTTTGGCCATCTTCAGCCAAGAATGGACAGTATGCCCAATGATTTCCCATTGATGTTCGTGATGAGGTTCTTTGAGCTGATGTAGGTGAGGAAGTTGTGGGCAAGGAGAAGCTGTTTGTTGCAAGACTTGCTCGTCCAGAAAGGGCAGATCTTGCGTTGAGCGAAGAATGTCGTGGATGATGGAGGAATGATTGATGATGGTGTGAATGCGGGGACGAATCGCGTGCGCGGCAGGAAGTTTCGGCTAGAGCACAGGTCGTCGCGGAAAAGGGCGATGCGACCGGGCGGATCCTTGTGCCATTTGCAGATGCTGATAATTGCTGATGAATTTGAGGCTGAAGATGATAGAGTGGACGCAGGGGCGAACCACGTGCGCTGATGGAAGTTTTGGCGTGGGCGTGGGTCGTCGCGACTCAAGCGATGCAACCGAGCGGATCCTTGTGCCGGGCTGAAGTTGATGCTGAATCGGAGGGAACGATTGATGGATGAGTGGGCGCAGGGCAAAACCACGTGCGCTGCGAAGTTACGGCGTGGGTGCAAGTCGTCGCGGAAAAGGCGATGCGACCGGGCGGATCCTTGTGCCGGGCTGATAATGGAAGCTGAAGAGGCAATTGATTGATGAGTGGGCGCAGAGGCAAAACCACGTACGCTGAAGGAAGTTTTGGCGTGGGCGCAGACCGTCGCAGAAAAGGCAATGCGGCCAGGCGGATCCTTGTGCCGAGATGGAAGCGTTTGCGGAAACGGAGGAAGTTATTGATTGATGAGTGGGTGCAGGGGCGGAACCACGTGCGCGATAAAGCGATGCTGATGACATTGATGCTGATGATGAATGAGAGGGCGACGCGGAGGATGCTGATGATGGATGCGGAGGCGGCACGGATGATATTGATGGCGGAGAGGCGGAGATGAGGCAGGAACGGGCGGCTGATGAAGCTGAAAGGATTGGGGCGAGGAGGAGGAGGAACGATGGAGGCGGCTGAAGAGGAAGACAGAGGGCTGATGATGATGGAGAAGACGGGAGGCAGAGGGCGACGCGAGCAAAGAGAGCGGAGATGAGACGCGACGCGGTAGGTAGAGGCAGAACGTCGCAGCTACTCCTTTTGCGTTCAGGAGAGTGATGGCTTGTTCCCCAGTTGGCTCGGAAGTGGGAGCAGGAAGACTGGTGGTGTCTGATATCCTGAGAGCTGGAAGGAGTTGGTTGCGATAGAGGGAGTCAGACAGCGGGCAGGGACACTAGACTGCTGATGCCAGTAGAGTGACGGCTTGTTCCCTAGTTGGCTCGAAAATGGGAGCAGGAAGACTGGTGGTGTCCGATATCCTGACAGCGGCCGTTTTGGCTGCAGCTGCTGACGAGGCGAGGAGGCAAAGCGAGAAGGCGACTCGGGATGATGGACGTAGATGGATAGAGGATGACAGCGAGGAAGGGGCAAATGAGGGTGATGGGGCAGAACGATCAGGAGGAGATGCCAGCGGAGCAGTTATGATGAGGGGCAGCGGATGGTAGGCAGCAGGAAGCTTCTTAGTAGTTGACGGCAGGCGGCGGCTCGAGAGTTGCTTGCGGCTGATGTGGGCGACTCGTCACTGGTTGTTTAGCCACGGGCGCGGAAATGGGCGCAGGGCCTCCTCAGGGTGACAAGGAGTTTTCTTCAGCATGGAGAACTCATTAGGCAGAGCTCCTGATGTCAGCTGCGGACGAAGTGGCGAGGCGCGAGATGGCGGTAGCAGCGGCAGGAGAATGTAAGTCGAGGCATCAATGCAAGGATGACGGCAGAGCGATGACACGGTCACGGGACTCCAGGTGATGTTGCCTGGAGCTCTGATACCATGTCAGAAGAATGCAGGAGCGAGAACAGCGGCAGCAGAAGCAAGCAGAAGCATCGAACATGCAAGTGTACGTCAGCAGAGTGACGTAGGCAAGAGCGGTCCGAGGAGTTTGTCGCGGAAGGTGATAGAGGCTGAGACGCGAGGTAGCTTAAGTAGACAGGTTAACGTGAGAGAGAGTGCTGGCGAGAGGAGTGATGGTTGGCACAGTGTGAGAGCTGAGCGAAGGAACGTGAGTGACGGAGTGAAGTGCTGAGAGTTGGCGAAGGCAGGAAATGTGAGGGACGGGCAGTGCGAAGACACGGCGGTGAAGCTGCAGAACCAAGGGGGAACAGGATTGGTAGAACTGTTATGGTTATCTTGAGAGGGAATAAACATCCTCTGTATATACAGTTCAGAACATGATAAACCAGTAGTGAGAACGGCTTCTTAGCGCTAGCCGGACACGTCGCGAGTATGCTCGCATGTTGTTCCAACGGCTTTGGTTCTTCGCTTGATGTTGTCCATTTCGCTTATGGCCGTTGGGTGCGGAGCAGAACTTGTGGACTTGCACCGGACTTCTTGGTGCATTTTCTGAAGTTCAGTCCGAGGAAGTATTGTTGTCGGATTCAGGTACTGACAGACAGGTGCGAAGGTCTCCTCGTACTCTCAACCTGTACGCTGGGAAAATCCCTTCGCCACAACTCTTGCATTGTACTTGTCGATAGTACCATCCTACTTGAACTTTTTCCGGAGTACCCACTTTGACCCCACCATATGCTTGTTTGGGGCCTATCCACCAGGACCCGTGTTCCGTTCTCTTCAATGGATGCGAGTTCGCTATCTACTACCTCCTTCCATTTGGTTGTATCTGGCATGTTCATAATCTCCGTTACAGTCACAGGCTCTCCCTGAGCCAAGCATGACCAGCTGAGTCTGGTCCATTCCGCACTCTCAGCATCATACTTGGGCAGAGGTTTCTTCTGGCGTGTACTACGCCGCAGTGTTTCTGGTGGTTCTTCAAGGCTTATTTGCTTCTCTTGCTCGTGCGCTCCTAGTGATTCGTTGTTTGAGGAAGAGCCACTAGCCTAAGAGTTGGAGTCAGAGGCCTCGGATGACTCAGACCCAGATTCGGAGTCCGTCGCTATGTCAGCCTGCACAACCACTCTCCATGCAGCACCATCCTTCATTGGCACCATCTGCCAGTTCTCAGGTGCTTGATCACCTGACTTGGACAACACAACCCACTCTCTTGATTTCGGAGCATGGACAAGATCCAACAACTCTCCCTTACCGAGGGTCCTTTCTTCAAACTCGACATCTCGGCTCCTGATGAGCTTTGTAGCCGTTTGGTCACACAGCCTATACGCCTTGTGTGTAGTGTTGTCTCCGACCATTACACACTTGCCAGCGCGTGTATCCAGCTCGGCACTTCCTTCTCCTGCTTCGATCTTTGCCCACGCAGTATAGCCAAAGACCCTCAAGTGTGAGGCGTCTAGCTTCTTTCCTGACCAAGCCTCATGTGGTGTCCTGATCTGCTTCTCTTGCTGCTTCTTACCACGCCTTCCAAGCGCGGCTACCGAAGTGAGATTCACAAGGTAGCAAGCAGTTCTTACAGCTTCATCCCAGAAGCAAGGTGGGAGTTTGGCGTCGAAGAGCATGCTTCGTGTCATGTCGAGGATAGTCTGGTTCATCCGTTTGGTAACGCCATTACTCTGGGAGGTGTAAGGCATGGTGGTCTGGTGGTTGATGCCGTGTTGGCTCAACCAGCCTTTGCTCGCCTCGTACTCACCACCATTGTCTGTGCAAAGTGCCTTGACCTTCTTGCTTGTCTGCCACTCTACCATTGCGACAAACTCTTGTAACTTCTCCTTGACTTCTCCCTTTGTCTTGCGGAAGTAGATCCACATCTTGCGACTGTGGTCATCCATGAAGGTCATAAAATACTTACTGCTTCTGTTTGAAGGAGTGCGGAATGGTCCGCACACATCAGAGTGAATCACCTCTAAGATTGCTGCCATACGTTGCCCATTACGCTCAAAGGGCTTTCTCTTTGCCTTGCCTTGGAGGCATGGCTCACACAGCTTCTTGCACTTTTCCTCATCCCTGGCCTTACATCCCTCCATCCCATGAACCACTTCGTGCTGCTGCATAGCTTGCCGTGTGCTGTCACCCACATGGCCAAACCTCTTGTGCCACAACTCAACATCTGTGTCGTTGGTGTAGTTGGTTGCCATGGTGACAGCCTGTGGTGCTATATCGGGCTTTGGAGACGTAGGCTCTTCAGCCGCTGCATATCCCTCATTTGTACTCTCAGAGGGCTTGGTCTGCAGTACATAGAGCCCATCAACTCTTTAGACCTATGTGACAAGACTCTCCTTGGATAGGAGATCTTGATGTCCTTGTTCTTGACAATCACGGCCTTCTCCTCGGTGAAGATGATTGTCATGTCGTGGTCCATGATTTTGGACACCGACACGAGGTTCGCCACAAAAGAAGGCATGTAGACGACGTTCTCTAGCTTCAAGTCTTTTTCAATGTCGTTAACGTTGATGCTGATCAACTTATCTCCCTCACCTTGCGCATGGACAAGGCTGCCGTTGGCACATATGAAGCGACGTTCAATGTCCCTTGTGGAGATGAATCCATCCTTGTCCCTTGAAGAGTGGTGGTTTATGCCAGAGTCAAGCCCGCAGGCTCCACGCTTGAGTAGTACCCTTCCCTTGATTGCCGGCACGCTCTCAGCCATCATATTTGTCAACTCCTTCTTACCCTTTCTTTTGCCCTCGTATCTTCCACCATGATTTCCATCTTCCTTCTTGGAAGCCCTACACTTTCGTACTAAATGCCCAAACTTGCCAAAGTTATGGAACTTCCCAAGACGCTTTGAACCCTTTCCACCGCCACCATTGCCTTTTCCTCCACCGCCACCACTTCCGCTGCTACTTTGACCAGAAGAGGAGATGTTGCCACGATCACCATACTGTGCAGCATAGGCTAAAATGTTAGCCTCACTACTGCTGCGATGCATGGCCTCGTTGCGCACGTACTCGGAAACTGCCTCGTACGTCAAATCCTCCTCCTTCCAACAGCCAAAAAGGGTGGTCAGAGGTCCCTAGCTTTCACGTAGCGCCATGAGGAGGATCATGGCCTGCATGTTGGTATCGATTGCCCAATTCATTTCGGTCACTTGCTACAGTTGTCCTTCAAACTGCAAAAGGATGTCCGGAATGGACTCTCCCTTGCTCACCCTCATTGAAATCAGCTTTTGAAGAATGAAGCGGGGATTTGCAAGAGAAGTTGATTGGTGTACACGCGCAAGCTTCTCATAAGACCTTCATGCATGTGTGATACCTTGGAGGTGGATATGTTGTGACTCATGCACTGACGTCACAAAAATCGCAAGCGCCATGTCATTTTTGATACTCCACGCTTCATATTGAGCATCTGTTTTTGGAGATTCAACCTCTTCTTCAAGGAACATCTTCAAGTAGCCACGCACCCTCATGACAATCTCAAATTTCCATTTCCACAAGGGAAAATCTGTCCCTATGAGCTTTGACATCCCACCATAGACCTGCTCAAGAGTGAGCGTCTCGGGTGTTGTCATACTGCTTCTCTGCTTCTCTGCTTCTCTACTTCGTTGAGGCCGATGTAGGCTGATGTAGGCTATTGTCTACTACCAGTTTATGTGGTACATATCCGTTGCTTACCCCTTAGCCATTTATCACCTGCAAATACAGAGGAACGCACATTAGTGAACCCAGGATCGTGCCTCCAAGGGCAGAGCTTATCCTTAGCCCTTGTTTGCTAAGTGCTCGCACCTGCTGTTAGAGATGATGGAGTAGATGGAGTTGATGGAGCTGATTGAGCTGATGTCCACTGCAAGACGGAGAGGGCGAGAGAGTGCGCAGAAGCCTGCCATACAGCTTGTCAGCGTGGGCCCTTAAGCCTTTGTCAACCTGCCTGAGGCGACTGTCTAGAAAACGGGTTCCGACACACCGGTTCCCGCTGAGCCATCTTGGTATTCCAACCAAGAGGTGATATCACCCTTAGAGCCAAGGTTCCACACTGAGTAGTTCATAAGAATCACTTCCTTGCACTGTGTACTTAGTACCTGGTCACTTTCGCGCGAGGAGGTAACTCTTGGGGCTTAGTCCAACCAATGCTTCTTTAGTGTCTACCTCTGATGGACAACTCTATGAGGAGTCTCAAAGGTAAGAACTGTACTCAATGGCAGGCAACTGACAGGTTCTTATAGTCCTAGAAGCAGCCTCTAGCATAGGCGCGCAGTTGCTCTTTGGATAAGCCCCTTTGGGGGCAATCTAGATTGCGTCATCCCCCTTGCCTATATGGCGCTCCCTGTGACCGCCAAGTGGCACCAGCCACCTGGAAGGACCTTGGAATGTTCTAAGATGTCTCTTAGAACCTTCATGTCCCCCTTTTGGTCATAAAGAGAATTACTCAATGGGCTGGGATTTGACCTAGTGACCTCTCGCTCTAGATAATAACTCTGGAACGTCTAAACCACAAGGAGTTGTCCTAGGTAGTGTTTCCTAGCTATAGTATCCAATTTAGACCGAGGGACCAGTGCATGCTTTGCCTAGCTGGACCAGACTTAGGGGACTTACTCCAAAGGAGCAGTGCATGCCTAGTCCGTCCTGTGCCTATCCAAATGTCTACGATGGACAAGGAGCATATCAGGTCAACAAGCATAAGGTACAAGGAAGAGATTGTTGTTCTTCTATTCCCCCTGGCGAATGGTATGGCTTGACGGACACGTTGGGCATACACTGCTCCCCTTGTACTCAGTCCCCCAATCCTTGTTTGTTGTGCAAGTCCAAGCGACACTCTAGAAGAGTAGCGCAACGGATAGCATATTGGACTTAGGAACAACAGGTCCTGCGATCGAGCCTTGATCTTCGTAGGAGGTTTTTTACCTTCCTATAAAGGGGGAAGTTTCTTACACATTTCTCCATGCACGAGGAGACAGCGCCACTTGGCGGTCATTGGATGCGCCAATTGAGAGACTGGTGGAGTGGTGTGAAGTGACCACCCCAAAAGCGCCACTACCCACACACCTTAGAAGCCAGGCCTAGGACTATATGTACCTGGCTCATTCCTCATTCTAATACACAATCTGGCCTTAGATGCTCCTCACAAAGTTGTCCAAGGAACAATATAAAAAGACACTGGCTGGACTGAGCCCCAGGCGTTAGTCTTTGACTAGCAACTCGCGCAAAATGGACCAAGTGCTAAGTGGACACAGTTGCTAGCAAGTGATTGCCTAGGGACTGCTCAGTGTGGAACCGTGATCCTGAGAGTGATATCTTTTCCTAGCTGAAATGCTATTATGTCGGCCTTGTTTTATAGATAGAGCAGCCGGAGGGATTTGTCATGGATGGCCAGGAGCACATGGTTTGCAAGTTGCATAAGTCGCTATACTTCCTCAAGCAAGCGTCACGTGCTCAGAACCTATAGTTGAATGCGGCACTACAATGCTTGGGGTTCCAGCGCAGCGAGTGTGACTATTGTGTATACTGCTGGCAGCATGGGCATGATATCCTCGTGATCATTGTCTATGTGGATGACATGCTCCTTCTTTCCAACAGCATGTCCGAAGTACAAGAGTTCAAGGAGGCCATGAAGGAGTGCTTCCAGATGTCTAATATCGGGTAGACATCATACTTCCTCGGCATCAAGATCACGCATGACCGCAAATCATGCTCTCTCTTGCTGCAGCAGAGTCGCTATATCAAGGACGCCTTACAGCAGTTCAGCATGGCAGCGGCCAAACCCATCAACACGGTGTAAGAGAAATGACAATATCTTGTGAGTTTCAGTGGAGAAGCAGATAGAGCTGAGCGGCAAAAGTACCAGAATGCAGTCGGCAGTCTCATGTACTTAATGGTGGCAACCAGGCCGAACCTTGCACATGCTGTGAGCATTGTGAGCCAACACATGGCTAATCCCAGACCTGAACACCAGAAGGCAGTGAAGCAGATCTTGTGCTACCTTGCCGGAACTATCAACATAGGTGTCACTTACAACGACAACAGGAATAGCATCATCGGCTGCGCAGACGCAGATTGGGCTTCAAACTCTGAGGACCACAAGTCCATGTGAGGACATGTGTTCCTCATGAATGACGGGGCCATGAGCTGGGGTAGCAAATGGCAGGTGATCGTGGCCACCTCAAGCACGGAAGCGTAGTACGTCTATCTCAGCTTTGGAGCCAAGGAAGTAGTTTTGCTTCAGTGTCCCATGGAGACGATGAGTGGGAGTGGAACAGTTCCAGTTCCCATGCGCGTCGACAACCACAGCGTAATCACACTCGCCAAGAACCGCGAGCACCATGCTTGCACTAAACACGTCGACATTGCTTACCACTTCATCAAGTATATGGTACAATAGGGTACTATCAAACCGGAGTTCACACGAACCAGCAAGTATGTCACTGATTTCTATACCAAGCCAGTGACTCTTGAGCAACAGGAGTTCTACATGAAGGCATGTGGACTTTTCCCACACTGACTGTGGCAAAGTGGGAGATTGTTGGACTTATGGCCATCTGACTTCGTTTCAATTCCACTGGAGAAAGTTATAGGAAAGTACCAGATGCCTGTTTCAATCTTCAATCGGACTTCACCATTGGAAATATTAGGTGGCAATTTGTCTATGGTCAAAGTTTCAAGCCAATTGAGCAGTCGAATTGGGAGATCTGAATTTATAAAGTTTCTGGGGTCATGGACCGCCGATGTCTAGGTGATTTTGGGTGACGGCTCCATGCCTTAGCCTGACAAAAGAAAAAGGCAAAAGGTCTAGTTTAAAGACCTGCTGGGAGAAATATCCAAAAAGGTAGTCTTAGGATTGCCTTGTCAGAGTGTGCTAACAAGGATAAAAGTACTTCTCCTTATGCTTTTGGTGGGGTGAGATCCTTGTGTGCTAGCTATGGACACATGGCGATTCTCCATGGGATTATGGGTTATGTGACCACTAGGAGTGAGCCATGAGAGCATTTTCCAGCTCTCTAGGTTGTGTGTGACTGGTCAGCCTGATTGCTAGGCTGATTTCCTCTCTTGTGTGAGATTATGGACTCTAGTGTGTGAGCCTTAGCCTCCATGGCTAGGTGGTGTGGCTTGTGAGGGGGCTGATTTGCCCAGGCTCTAGCATCATATGTACTCTATCATTTTGAGTTCTTCAACAATCATTCTTCAGCACAAGTGATGCACTTTCAGTCCCCCATGCTTGCTTCTCCAAGGTTCCTTCTCTCCTCAAGATCCAAATCCTTTTTCCTTGTCTGCATACTCTAACAAGGCAATTCTAAGGACAAGGACCTCCTTTGATTTCTCTCCCATCAGGTCTTGACCCTAGACCTCTTGGCTTATTCTTTTCTCAGGCTAAGGCATCGAGCTGTCGCCCATGGTCACCTTGAAACCGGCCGCCCATGACCCCAGAAACTTCAAAGCTTTAACTCTCAATCCGACTGTTGGATTGGCTTGAAACTTGGACTGTAGAAAAATTTTCATCTATGGATGAAGTAGAGTAGACACCTTGTAGTTTCAGAGAACTTCCTCCTATGGACCTAAAACTGAGCCAAATTGCCTTTTTCCTAATAAAGGAAGAGATCAAAAGGAAGCTGCAATATTTTGTCACCATAGTAGAGTGGATGATAAATAAGAAGGTCAAGGCATTGTACACGGATGTGAATGGTGAGTGTAAGGCATACAAGGACTTGTTGAGCTTATACGATATCAACGACCACACCAACGTGCCTTATACCCAATAGAGTAATGACATTAGTGAGAAGATAAGCCAGACTATCCTCGACATGACACAAAACATGCTCTTTGATTCGAAGCTACCACCTTGCTTCTGAGTTTAAGCTGTAAGAACTCCTTACTACCTTGTGAATCTTACTCGAGTAGTCGTACTTAGAAGACACCACAAGAAGCAGCAAGAGAAGCATCTAAGGATGTAATAGGAGGCTTAGTTAGGGAAGAAGCCAGATGCCTCACTCTTGAGGATCTTTGGCTGTACTGCCTAGGCAAACATCCAAGGAAGAAAGGAAATGACAAGGTGGATACATGCGCTCATTGGTTTGTAATAGTCGGCCATGAAACTTTACTCAAGGCGTAAAGGTTGTGGAATTAAGCAAGTAGAAAGCTCGATGAAAGTACGCTTGACAAGAGAGAGCAGCTGGATCTTGTCCATGCTCCCAAATCAGGAGAGTAGGTTTCGTTGCTCAAGTCTTGTGATCAGGCACCTAAGAACTGGTAGATGGTGCCGGTAAAGCAGAATCATGATATGGCGGGAAGAGAGGCTGTGCTGGCTGACACAGGGACGAACTCGAACTCTAATTCTTAGTCGTCCGAGGCCTCTAATACAAACTATTAGGCCGCTTGCTCTTCCTCAGATAATGGATCATCACCACCGCAAGAGCATCAAAAGCAACTGAGACTCGAAGCATAACCAGTAACACTCCGTCACTGTACGAACCAGAAGAAACTTCCACCTAAGTATGATGCTGGGAATGCGGAATGGACTAGACATAGTTGGTCATGGCTGGCTCAGGGAGAGCATGTGACCATAGTAGAGGTCATGAACATGCCAGTAGAGCCAAAAGGAAGAAGGTACTGGATAGCAAACTTGCATCCATTGAAGGGAACAAAACATGGATTATGGTGAACAAGCACCCAAAGGCTCAGGTGGTGGGATCAAAGGGGGTACTCCGGAAGAAGGTCAACAATGGTACAATTCACAAGTACAAGGCAAGAATTGTCGCGAAAGGGGGTTTTCTAACGTAGAGGCTCAGAATACCAGGAAACCTTTATGCCTATTATCACCTTTTCCTCCATCAGGTCCATGTTTGGTATCGCTATTGCAAACGATCTGAAGGTCCGCCAGATCGATGTCAAGAGATGTTTCCTCCACGGGAAGCTTCATAAAGAGGTACTCATGGAAGTGCTCGAGGGACGAAAGGATCTGGAGGAAAAACTATGCAAACTTGTCAACACACTCTACGGGTTGAAACAGGTGTTAACCATGTTTCGCTCATCCACTAGAGAAAGGGGAGGAGAGTGGCCCCGGAATCAAAAGTCTTGAAATAAAATCAATGGATAATCCGTCGACAACCAGTCGAGGCAAAAATTATGAGAGGTGTCGTTCGGTTATGGGGAACAACAAGGCGTGGGGAGAAGTGGTCCGGGGGATGGTGTAGCCCGGCTGAACATGCGAGGAAGGAAGGGAAGTCGCCTGAGGCCGATTTGATGGCCACGGAGCTGCGCCGAACCTTACGGAGAGGAGCGGCAACCAGGGCACCTTATCGTGTGGATATTTTGATTTGCGACCGCACCAGGGTACACCATCAAAGAGGGACGTAGGGGAGGCAACGCGAATAGGAAATAAGAGGAGGAGACCAAGGAGGAGACGCTGCTCATAGTGGATTGTCGAGAGCTGTCAATTGAAAGCAGAGAACTGGTTGCCAATTCCCGATATCCGAGACAAGTCCCATACATCTATTAAGGAAGCTCACTAACTGGTGTACGTTGCGCTTCACTCCTGACTCAACTCTAGCCACGATCCAAGTTGTGGCAAGTGTTCATTCCGAGGACGAAATGACGAGCCCAGTGGCCATCAGCTTGACTGAGAGAGTGCTGCACCTCAGTCAAATCAGACCTTCGAGAGGGACTCGTGTCCCGTCTCGTGATAAGTTAGAGTAGAGAAGCCAGATAGACGAGCGTGTGTATGTGTGAGTGTGTGTGTGTACGTGTGTGTGTGAGGTCAACCTTGTATGGAAAGGCCGCTTCCTGAGGAGTAGGTCATGGTGCCATCATGGTCTGGCCCCGAGTTGCCACATGAGCACCTACCACCTAACTAGAGAAAAGAGCGGCGCAAGAGTCACCACTGGCCTTCTACGCCATCGGTAGCTGCTATTTTGTCCCTCACCAGCTCGGTGTGTGCACGGTCTTGAGCGTGATGTAATGGTCACACCACCCCAGTGGCGTGGCCGTGGAGCAATTCTGGCAGTCGTGGTTGCGGAGAGTTCCCCGTGATGATGCACCTGAACTCGTGGAGAGCTGGCAAGAGGTCACACGTGACATTGGACGGCGAGCTATCAAGGCAGTTGAGGAGCGGGCCGGAGCATTTCTTGCTTACCAACGGTATCCACGGGAGCTCTTTCGCCTATGAGAGGAAGAGCAAGCGCGCGCCAACTCTTAGGCAAGTCGTCGTACGGACGGTCCACTGGCACTTTGTCATGCAGCTTCTTGGAACAAAGATCGCCTCATTGCCAGCCACACTGTGGTTGTGCAGAGTCCAGCTCCTGCCGATGATTTGTCGACCCTAGAAGCTTATGGTTTGTGTATTTTGCTTAGTGACATGTAGGGGACTAACTCTGCGTGTGGAGACGATGTGCTGATTCTATGTTATTCATTTTGATTGAGAGGAACATAGTTTGATTGTCCAAACTCCTTCAGTTGTACTAATATGAGTATTTGGTTCGGAAGAAGTTCATTTTATCCGGTGTATGATCGACTGATAAGTGTGAATGAGTGTAATTTCTAGAATGATCACATTAACTATCCTGGAGCCTTCTTACAAGGTGTAATAAGAAAATTGCATTGGGTGTTAGCAAAGAAATATGTGTGATATATGTCCCGGTATTACACCAGTGAATCATCCATCAAAGGGATAGAGAGAGAGAATGAGAGGATCCGCTGGATGAGGATGTGCTTGGATTGAGTGGAAACAGTGAAGCAAAGTAAGTATGATTGGATTAGGAAAAGTGACTAAGTAGACCCGCGGGGATAGCGTAGCGCAAACCGCGGTGGAGAGCGAAACTTTGCATGCTATCAGACCTGACTTTGGTCGAAGTCAAGACCACGGAGACCCGAGAGGAGGGGTCATCCATGATGATCTCATGTCGCCTAGACGCCGGGCCCGCTGCAATCTTGCAGGGACGGCATCTTCAACAAGCACACTAATCTAGCAAGGTGCCATCTTCTCTAGGTGCATCGTGCCGCCAAGAGATCCCTGCTCATGCGGGGATCAACGCTTAGTTCACGGCAGGACCAGCAAGGCACGCGTGGACGTCTGCGGGAAGGCGCGCCCCAACTAAAGCTACTTCAACGAAAAACTCCATACCATCCCTAAAGTCAGCTATACCATTGTCCTACTGTCAAACCAGTAGGGTGACGGTCGCCCCAATTGTAGGAAGACTCCAAAAGAAACCTAGAGCAACTATTGGGTTAACTGGACCTCAGCAAGGATGAGTGGCTCATGGAGGCAAGCAGCATGCCATGTGAGGACAAATAAGTTCAACAAGATAGTACGTGGGGAGTTCTAGAAACGGAGGATTCAATGCAGGACGCGTTCAATCAGCAGGTACTCGGGAAGTTGCCTTGGCGCACATATATCAACCTCACTTGGGGGCTTCGCTTCAGGCACAAGTGCAGGTGGTGCCTCCGCAATAACTGCATCCGAACTCGGAGGAAAGCCTCTTACATCCTCCCAAAACTTGACGTCTTCAAAGGTGAACCTGTTGAGGATCCGGCCATGTGGCTGCCCAAGATGGGCACGTGTCTCGACTATTGGCTGTTGTCCCCTGACTATGTTGTCCCGGTAGTACACCTAGTGCTACAAGGGAAGGCTCTAGAGTGGTTCATGGCAGAAAACAAGGACCGCCCCTTTGCTAACTTTGAGGACTTGGCAACAAGGATGACCAAGCATTTTGACCCTATGAGCTTAGAGGAAGCAGAACTACAGATTTGCACCATCCGCATGAAGGCAAGAGAAAATATCAAGTTACACAACAACAGGTTCACTAAAATCTCTACGCGATACATTGATATATCCTTGCGCATGATCAAGGAGTATTACCGTGACTCCCTTGTCTCAGCGATTGCTAATACTCTAGACCTGCGGTGCTTTGACACCTTGGATGCACTCAAAGAGGAAGCGGAATACCAGCAAAGGGAGCTCAAACGTCAAGCAGCACGGGAACAAACAACTCCAAAAGAACACGTAAAACATACCATTTGCATGCCTTTAGGACCTTCTATCCCCAACCCGAGGAACCATACAACAACCTACCTGGAAGTTGTTATAAGTGTGTTGAATTCATCCATAGACGACGAGAATGTCCCAATCGCATCCCAGTACCAGGAGCACCGGCAAGGGTAGGATAATATCAGGGACGTGGACCGAATAGATCTGGACCCACCAATACGCGACAAACCATTGGACCCAAGATCACCGTCCGTGCCCCTGGTCAACATGGTAATGGACCCAAGCAATGGAAGGCCTATGCCCAGCAGAGGGAAGCACGAGTCACGCCCGCTGCAAGTCAGCCATCCACATCTGATGTCTCAGCACGCAACATGAAACTCGGCATTACCCGCCCTGGAGAAGTAACGACGGAAACCCCGCCTACAGCTATAGAGACGGAACTCATCATTGCAGCCAAGGCCAAAGGAGAAGAGGGCTGGTCCATGGAAGAGATGTACGAATGCATGCAGAAGTATAAAGAACAACACGCGAAGGCTGAGGCTGACTGCCAGACTTGCGTCGAGGTACGCTCAGTCCGAATGTTATATCAGGTTGCAGCCGCACCCACAAGGCAGCCCTCCGCACCAGGCGTACTGCAATCCAGAGACCTATCCCCTCCCCGTCACAAAACGGTCACTTTGCCTCATCAACACGTTCTGGCCCCCAATCCCGGCTCTATGACCTCCTTTTACTGTCCCTATTAGGGGTTGTCCATGGGAGAATATCTTCGGCAACATCTAGAAAGCCTACTTGAATTTACTTATGTTCTCCAAGAATACGCTAAGAAACTTTGCCTAGCTAGCATCTTCCTCAACTGCACACAGGCCCCATACAATCGCCTGTTCAGACCAGTGATCCAAGCAAAGCCTATGAGTGTGGATGGAGACCAATTCCCCTTGCACCAACACGACCACAAGCGCCACATCATGAGGTGGCCAGCTGCTTCGTCTGAATATGCAACAAGAAATTCTTAGCAATCATCGATCTCGGTGCAATCCATACAATAGTGACTCTTCAAGTCTTGCAAGCAATCGGATGGCAGCACAAAATCCAACCAACCGCCAATGTCTTCACCAATGCCTCTGGTGGCATCGATTCTAGATATGGATTCGTGGAGAATCTGCCACTCCAAGTTGGTCTCATCCATGAAGTAGTACGAATGCAAGTAACAATTGCCTGTACCTACGATATTCTCCTTGGCACAGACTATCTCATTCCTGGACATGCAGCCTTGTTCTATGCTGGCGGAGTCATGCAGCTGACGTCGTCAGGGTACAGTACTTGTGCAACACTGATTGTTGGCCCAAGGACTTCAATGCCAATAAGGTTCGGACACCCCTTCTCATTGGAGGAAGCTCGTGCGGAGAATTACGCGGCTATAAACTCCGTCTTGATGTTCCCAAGGCACGATTCTACCCACGTCATCCCACAACACGTGGAGAACAAAGAGGACCCAACAAATACTACATTCCCATTCGGACAACCATGCCCGGTACGGGGACAAGCTACTCTGGTGGATGATCGACCGCAGCTCCCCATGGGTCCACTACCCAACCTCTTGTCAGGATCTCCCAGGTGGCTGCCCGTATCGACACCAAACAGTCTCCTTCGCGATCCCAGAAGGACAGAGGGACCCTTGTCCACTCCTGTCAAAATTCTTCAAGCCTGGGAGCGCTCACCGTTGTCACTAGATCAGCAAGCGATGACTCTGGACGATCTTGTGGAAGCAAAGCGCAAGGGCACGATGCTTGTGTGTGACGAAGATGTTGCTCTCTGCGAAGATTTTGATTTTGGAGACTTAGAGGAAGAACCAATGACTGATGTCCGCTGGTTGCACCTCGACGACGAGCCGCCCCCTCGCGAGACAACGGCTCTAACGATCACACCAGGAGGATGGTAAATTTTCAACCTCCAGATCTATGACGACCGGGATCCCCACCCTGATCTGGGGGCCGGCTTGGTGGGAGATGAGGACCCACCATCATCAATAATTCCATATTCCCAACAATGGGACCACATGCTCCATGAGTGCTTGACCGAGGATCAGGCGCAAGAAGTGAGAGAGCTTTTAACATACCATGAGGAAGTATTTGCGAGCAAGTCTGGTGAGATAGAATGAACCAACACATTACATGTCATCAATATAAGGGATGTACCTCCTTAGAAACAGAAGGCCCGCTGGTTGCTCCAAGACCAAAAGGACATCATCAATGAAGGATTGCGTTAGCTTAAGGAATAGGGCGTGATTATCGAGGTTGAACGTCCATGGCGTGGTTATCATTGGGAAACCAGACGGCACAAAACATTTTTGTGTCAAATTCCGCGATCTCAACAAAGTCACGGTTGAGGACGCCTACCATATGCCCCTCATAGTGGACATCCAGGATCGACAGTGAAGAAAGAGTTGGTTTTCCAAACTTGATGTCAAGTCGGCCTTCCACACCATCCTTGTGGATAGAAATTATATGCTGAAGACGGCCTTCATCTCCCCAGATGGGCTAAACGTTTTCACCCGCATGTCCTTCACGTTGCGCATGTGAGAATTAGCACTTCTCCAGGATCACAGGTTTCTCAAGAGATACAAAAAATCAAGCAACTGTGACTGAAATGCACTGTGTTGTACACACTGCAACCATACGCTGCAAATAATGACTTTCAGTTACACACTGATGATTCAAGAGGTTACACAGAAGTCAGAGGTACACGGCTCGTCTCTTGAGCTTTCCAACGATATGCTATACTTGCAAAATGGTGCAGTACAGACGAAGCAATCTACAAAATGAAACTACTACCTATTTGTACTAGTCTAGTGACTAGGAAATACAAAGAGCAAGCAAAATGCACCAGCTTGGTCTGTCCGGTCCGCTTGTGTCTCCCTTGAGCGTCCCGCACGCCGGTTGGTGTCCCCAGCCACTGAGCGACCGAGGTTGGCGGATGCCCAGCGCCCTCGATGCGAACCACGGACGAGATCGTCCTGATCTGCGGCAGGTCCTCTGCTCCCGTCGATCTTCTCGCTCGTCGGGTGAAGAGGAGCTCGTGCTCGCACTCTCGATCCTGCGACGGCTGCGATTGCTCCATCGTCTGCGCAATGCTCTCCGATCCATCGATCCATTGTTTATAAAGATCCCGTAGCTCTGTTCTCTTGATCCGATGCCTCGATCGAAGCCCGTCCATCTGCTCCGATCTTCGGTCCGTGTTTCCGCTGCTCCACCGCTCGCCACGTCAGCACCTATCGTATCAGGAGGAGCTCACGCTCGCACTCTCGTACTTGCACTCGGTCCTCACCGAGGCCATAACATGTACTTCCGCAAATGACGCCAGAACTTAAGGTGGCCGTCCGCAGTATCCTGTCAGATCAATAGGAGGCTGCGGTAGGCCCTCGAACCGGGTTATACTCCCGGACGACGGTAACTGACCCCGCCATCGGTAGAGCAGAGTCTAGTAGAGTAGGCAAAGGGGTGGGGGAGAGAGTGGCGACCTCTCCCCCAGCCCTCTTGCCTTTTTATCCCAAGTGCCCATGCCGAGCTCAAAGTAGGACACTTGTGAGATAGTGACATAATCTATGTGCCTTTTCTCCGTTTGCCCATATCTCCAGATCGAGCCATCCAAATTGGCTGATATTTGGACAGTGGACGGCTGACGAGGAGATCTGTCCATTGGTCCCACCTGATCAGGAATCGGCCTTGTAGTGATGAAGATCATGATTTTCCAACAGCGCAATGCTAGTGCCACGTTGCAACGCGTCATGGACCAAGTACTGCACGATGTTCCCAATGGTTGCAATTACGTGGATGATATCATGGCCGCTACATTGAGCTTCCAAGAGCTGATAGCTTCACTAGATGCAGTCTTCTCCTCTCTATAATCTGTGAGCCTTCGTTTGAAAGCAGCCAAAATGTGTCATGGTGGCAAATAGCATGGAGTTCATAGGATTCATCGTCAGTGCACATGTCATATTCATGGACCCCGCGAAGATCAATACCGTCCATGAATGGAAACGACCAATCAAATCGTCCCAGGTAAAAATCTTCCTGGGATTTATCAGTTTCTACCCTTAGTTTGTCCGTTATTACGCTACGATCGTTTGCCCCTTGCAACGTCTCTCTCGTCAAGATAAACCCTTTGAATGGACAGAGGCCTGTCAACTTGCATGTGTCAAAATTAAACACTGCCTCATTACGGCACCAATGCTTGAGTTTGCAAACTTCAACTTGCCCTTCGTTATCACCATATACTTCTCCCAATTAGGCATCAAGGTCATATTGTCCCAAAAAGATGATGATGGCATGATCAGGGATGTATGCTATGGGAGCCGAGTACTCAACGACGCGGAGTTCAAGTATCCTCCAGTGAAAGGAGAATGCTTGGCGCTCTTGTGGGATATTCAGTTCTACAGGGATTACATGAAGAATGGGAAATCCTTTACCATCCTAACAGACCACCAAGCTCTCCAATGGTTAATTACGACACAAAATCATGAGAGCATCCTCAGCAAATGGGTATTCATTAGGCAAGGATGTAACCTCACCATCAAGTACTAGCCTGCATTTGCCAATCGCAATACAGATGCTCCCAGAAGATGACCACGTGAAGGATGGAAGGAGCCCGCGCCACATGAAGCAGCATCACACGGGGATGGACCATACCTAGACGAACCACCACGGATAAAAAGGCTTTCGTACAAGGCCAGGTGAGGAACCATACTGCCAAAAAGTACGAATGGGCATACCTCCTCGATGGTTTCCTCTAGGACGACGTAGATGTCGGCCACATGAACATGCACCTATGAATGGACCTCTTAAAAAACGCATCGAGATGGACTCACACAAATTACGGGGACTGGCTACGTAACATACACCGCGACCCCGTCTAAACACATGCGGCACGCATCCAGCCGGCCGCCACGTCGAGCCACATCTGGCTATTGGTGGCAAATTCCATCCGCTGATTCTTTGACTGGACCCACCTTGCGCTACCTTGGATGGAGGTTCTCATTTACCTTCGGGGACAAATTACACAACTAGAGACCTTTTTGCGGAGATCACCGGAATGCAGGGTCCCACTAATTGGAATGTGCAATGATGGCTTGATTCCGAAGGCCACCGCATGATGCGTGATCATGTCAACCACACTAGATGAATTGTCTGAGAAGACATCAATGCAGGGGCTCTCAGGTGGCGGCTAGCAACGTTGATCAGCGAGCCGTTACTGGAATATTCGTGCACTGTGGTTTCATGCTTTGTCTGGATTACTGGTGTGAAATTGACAGCAATTGTTGATACGTGTGGGATGCACACCACTGTGGCAATGCGCATCATCCGCCTTCTTAATTGGACGGACCTCATCCGACCGGTCGACCACTGCTTGAGCACCACGATGGGAGACATCACATGTTCAGAGGGTCAGATTGACCTTTTTTCCATTCTGGTCGGTAACATTCACCGGAACCTGCCGAGGTAGGTCTGCGAAACATCAACGTACGATGTCCTCCTGGCAAACAATTGGCTGACATCCTACGAGGCCACTATTCTACTCAGAGGAAAACGCAAGATGGTCCATGATGATGACGTGGCATCCTCATATGTCCCCCTTTGTTTTGACATCCATACCATGCCACCTTAGTGCGAGAGTCAATTACCCCTGGTACAAGCAACCTCTACCATCAGCCCAGGCCATGCACACAGTCAATTTTCTGGCTCACGATTCACGCGAGTGCTTGCTGACGCACCCGAGTCGTCTACCAACAGCAACGGCTCCCCACAGGAGAAACATAAACCTAATCTATTGACGTGGGGAGCGCCTAGTCCTGCCCAGGTCAACCCATGGGCAGAAACCTCGGGGAACATTGTAACCCTCCATGAGACTGTTTCAAAGCGCACATCAGCGGTGCTCAAAGATTCCACTGCACATCAACAGCATGTGTCCGACCTCCCCCTTGCTCTCCAAAGTCCAAGGCGACACGTTCGACCCATGCAGCCGCCACACACTATTCACGCGACGACCCAATCATCCCGACGTCAATCCTCAAATGCCCGGTCTCACGACCCTCGCAGTTTACTTTCCCGACAGTTTGCGCCTACGACAACCATGACTCCAGATCCCATAGAGAATGACGCCTGTGCAAACCACGTACCCAAAGCCGGTCACGAACAACAAGAAAACATCCCTGGCTCACCATCCCCCAAAGCTCTGAGACACTAGGCACAATATTAGAATAGCATCGTTGAGCACGTAACGGAGCTAGCCATGATTTCTTACCTTGAGGCCCGCGCAATGGCATCACTTCCCATCGTGGCGATAGGCCAAATATATCCTCCGAACCTTGCGGACGAATGAACCATGATCGGCACTCCCACCTTCACCAAGTATGCCAGACCCCCACAGTAACGAAATAGTGTGGTGGATGTTTGCCCTCCAAATCATCCTGAATCGTGATTGGGCAAGACGGGTCAAAAGACTTTGGGGACAGCATCGCTCATGGGTGATGATGCATGAGGAAGGCGTATGAAGCTGAGCTACTAACCTGACCGGCACACCGAATGTTCTCGGTACGTGCGACTCCGCACACGTTGACTGACAACAGTGCGTACGACGGCAAGAAACTCGTACATCAACTATCAAGTGGGAGCTCCAAGAGGTGCGGCAATGGCAAGACGCATGGAACGAGGCCATAGACAGCAGGGACGAGCCATCTGCAGCAGAGGGCCAGCGTCTCATGGACTGACGGGCAGAGTTAGGCAGGAACCTCTGGGAAACCCATGCAGAACTTGTACTCCTTTCCATAGGGCTATAGCAACTTGACACGTGATAACCAGACCTGAGGTAGCTGCGCAACAAGTGTCAGGCACAATGGGTAGCGGATGGTGCTTGGTTTCAGGCCATATTGCAACAACAGGAGAGAATCGTGGCTCTCTGTGAAGATGTCTCTCAGCAAGACTGAGTCCTCTGTACTCTGGTTGACCACACCAAACCTCTCATAGATGAGCATGAGCAACACCTTCAATAATAAATGATCCGTGATGTGGTAGTGGCACTGCTCACCGGTGCCTTGGGCAGACTGCAAGACAAATGGAACGATTATCTTGAAGAGCTAAGACGCCTCAACCTACTGCATTTCTCCAGCAACGTCGAGCCGACTGCATCATGATGTTTCCTCCACTAGACGGTGGTCAATGACCTCACTGAGAAGACCCGGTCCAACACCCTTCCATTTGTGGCTTGGAGCCGTCGTCCGTGATATGACGAATACTTCTGTTTCCTCTACCCACTAGATCTCTCTCTCAACCCCAATGTACGGTCATTCCGCCGCTTTCTTCAATGGGCATTGTAGCACCGCTGGCAGGATCGCCTAACAAAACTCTGCATCCCTTTGTTCAACGTGGGATTGTGCTGCGAGCAACGTACCGATATGCTAAAACAGACAGGGTGGATCATGCAGGACTGACTATTATCTTTCTGGTGCGTACTGTCCAACCACATGAATGTATGGTGTTTCGTGTGCTAATGCATTAGCTCTAGTGAAGAATGGTTGGCTCATCCCCTTCGCGGGCCCAATCTGGATCAAGTGCTACTAACTCGCCCCGCCTCCATGATGCGCCGTCTCATGCGGACCGATCATCCCTACCTGCGCCTCTACCTCTGGCATACGTTCTTGTCAAGAAACCGGGCTGCGGTTCCAACATGGCCCGATGGGTCTTCAGTGCTCACGGCTGTGTTTTGTGTGGGCAGTTCTCAATGTGAGCGTGAGCTTTCTAGTCCCCTCACGCTTTGTTTATGGCAATCGAAGAAAAATGCGAGACATGTTGGAACTTGAGGAGAGAGGGAGCCTTGGAACAGTGAGCATGTGGGACTAAAAGGGCATCACTTGTGCTGAAGAATGGTTGTTGAATCACTCAAAAATGATGGAGTAGATAAAGAGTTAGAGCTTAGACAAGTCAGCCCTCTCACAAGCCACACCACTTAGCCATGGAGGCTAATGTCCACACACTAGAGTCCACAATCTTACACAAGGGAGGAAATCAGCCTAACAATCAGGCTAACCAGTCACACACGACCAAGAGAGCTAGAGAATGCTCTCATGGCACACTCCTAGTGGTCACATAGCCCACAATACCATGGAAAATCGCCATATATCCATGGCTAGCACACAAGGATCTCACCTCACCTAAAAAGTAAGGAGAGGTACCTTTATCCTAGTCAACACACTCTGACAAGGCAATCCTAAGACCAAGGACCTTTTTGGATATTTCTCCCATCAGGTCTTGACCCTGGACCTCTTGCCTTTTTCTTTTCTCAGGCTAAGGCATAGAGCCATCACCCATGGCCACCCAGACATTGGCGGTCCATGACCCCCGAGACATCGAAAATTCATATNAAATCGCCATATATCCATGGCTAGCACACAAGGATCTCACCTCACCTAAAAAGTAAGGAGAGGTACCTTTATCCTAGTCAACACACTCTGACAAGGCAATCCTAAGACCAAGGACCTTTTTGGATATTTCTCCCATCAGGTCTTGACCCTGGACCTCTTGCCTTTTTCTTTTCTCAGGCTAAGGCATAGAGCCATCACCCATGGCCACCCAGACATTGGCGGTCCATGACCCCCGAGACATCGAAAATTCATATCTCCCAATCCGACCATTGGATAGGCCTGAAACTTGGACCATAGATAATTTGCCAGCTGATCTTTCCAATGGTGAAGACAGATCAAAGATCGGAGTAAGCATCTGGAAGTTTCCTGGAACTTACTCCTGTGGACCTGAAACTCAGCCAGACGGCTCCTTTCCCAACAATCTCCCACTTTGCCGCAGTCTGAGTGGGCAAAGTCCACATGCCTTCATGCAGAACTGCTACTTCTCACGGGTCACTGGCTTGGTGCAGAAATCAGCAACCTGCCTGCTGGTTGGAGAAAACTCTAGCTTGATAGCACCCTCTTGCACCATGTGCCTGATGAAGTGATATGCGATGTCAATGTGCTTGGTGCATGCATGGTGCCCAGGATTCTTGGCGAGTGCGATTATGCTCTGGTTGTCGACGCGCACAGGAACTAGAGATACTACACTCCCACTCATCTCCGCCATGAGACGCTGGACCCAAACTACTTCCTTGGCTCCAAAGCTGAGAGAGACGTACTCAGCTTCTGTGCTCGAGGTGGCCACGACCACCTGTCGCTTGCTGCACCAGCTGATGGCACCTCCATTCATGAGAAACACATGTCCAGAGATGACTTGCGGGTCTCACGATTTGAAGCCCAATCTGCATCTGTGTAGCCGATGATGCTGTTGTCGTTGCCGTTGTAGGTGATGTCGACGTTGATGGTTCCAGCAAGGTAGCAGAAGATCCGCTTCACTGCCTTCTGATGCACCGGTCCGGGATTAGCCATGTACTGGCTCACAGCGCTCACAGCCTGTGCGAGGTCCGGCCTGGTTGCCACCATCAGGTACATAAGACTGCCGACGGCGCTCTGGTACTTCTGCCGCTCAGCTGCATCTGCTTCTTCACTCAAGCTCACGAGGTACTGCCGCGTCTCCAGCGGCGTGCCGATGGGTTTGGCCTCTGCCATGGCGAACCGCTGCAGGACCTCCTTGATGTGGCGACTCTGCTGTAGCGAGAGAGAGTGTGACTTGCGGTCACGCATGATCTGGATGCCGAGGAAGTATGACGCCTCCCCAAGATTAGACATCTCGAAGCGCTCCTGCATGGCCTCCTTGAACTCCTGCAGTGCAGCCATGCTGTTGGAAAGGAGGAGCATGTCATCCACATAGACAATGATGATGAGGATCTCATGCTCATGCTGCCAGCAATACACGCTATAGTCACACTCACTACGCTGAAACCCCATGCACTGCAACACCGCATCCAACTTCTGGTTCCAAGCACGCGACACTTGCTTGAGGCCGTACAGCGACTTCTGCAGCTTACAAACCAGGTGCTCCTGGCCATCCATGACGAACGCCTCCGGCTGTTCCATGTGGAACTCCTCCTCAAAGTCACCATTCAAGAATGTCGTCTTGACATCCATGTGGTGAACCTCAAAGTCCTCAGCTGCTGCATAACAGAGGAGCATGCGCACAGAGGCAAACTTTGCAACATGGGCAAAATTTTCTATGTAGTCGATGCTTTCCTGCTGCGAGTAGCCCTTGGCGACCAGCCTCGCCTTGTACTTTTCCAGGTTACCATCTGCTCCCCGCTTCTTCTTGAACACCAACTTGCACTTGATCACCTTACATCTAGGTGGACGCTCAGACAGCTCCCACGTACCGTTGTCCAGCTGTGACTGCATCTCCTGCTGCACGGCTTGCGCCCAATCTGCTGCATCCGGTGCAGCCATGGCCTCCTTGTATGACATTGGCTCATCTGAATCTGCTGCAAGTGTAACATTCATTTGTTCTGGTTTCTACAGAAAGGAATGGCCGCGCTCACCAGGCTTGTAACGCGCCCTAAGTGGGTACTTGAGACCTGGTGTTGGAGCGTTAGCGGGCGGTTGGCGCGGTACTGCTGGCACAACTGTTGCTACTGGTGGTGCTCCCTCCTCTACTTCTGCCGGTGAGGCTGCTGTATCAGCTGCATCAGACATGGGAGAGTAGAGTGATTCTCCCACTGTCACAGTAGAGGAAGGATTGGGAGAGACAGGATCAGGAAGGATTTCTTCTCCCACTATCTTGTCAGCTGCTGGTTCTGCTGCCTCTTCACAGACAATGTTGGTGCCGATGACATTGCTCTCGTTGAAGACAACATCCCTGGAGATGATGATGTGGCCTGTATCCCTCTCATAGAGGCGATAGGCCTTGCTTGCCACGTCATAGCCAATCATCAGCATCTGGGCACTCTTTCCGTCCCATTTTGCCGCTTCTCCTTGGGCACGTGCATGTGCGCCAGGCTGCCAAATGCTCAGAGATGACCCACGCTTGGTTTCTTGCCGAACCACGCATCGTACGGCGTCATCTGCTCCAGCGTCTTAGTTGGACTGCGGTTCTTTATGTAGACCGCAGTGCTCACGGCTTCAGCCCAGAAGTCGTAGGTCAGCCGAGCCGCATGTAGCATGGAGCGCGGACTCCACAATGTTACGGTTGGCGCGTTTTGCTACACCATTCTGCTGCGGCGAGTACGGCGCGGTACGCTGCGCCTTGATGCCAGCTGCTGCGAGGTAGTCCTGGAACTCCTTGCTCAGGTACTCTCCATCGCAATCACTACGCAGCGCCTTGATCTTCTTGCCAGTCTGGTTCTCCACCATGGCCTTGAACTCCTTGAACCTATCAAAGCATTGGTCCTTTGAAGGAAGGAAGTACACAGCAGTGTAACGGCTAAAATCATCAATGAAGGTCAGGAAATACGTAGAGCCTCCAAAGCTCTGGGTCTGCATCAGTCCAAAGAAGCCCGTGTAAACCAGCTCCAACACCTCCTTCGCACGCTCCCCTCCTCTAGAGAACACCTCCCGGTGTTGTTTCCCCTCCAAATAGCCGATGCACAACTGCTGCTAAAAGTTAGAGATGGTAGGCAGGTCACGCACTATCTGCTTTGCTTGAAGTTGCTGCAAGGCGCGCATGCCGATGTGGCCGTAGCGTGCATGCCAGATTTCGCAATCTGTCACCTGCACCACTGCTGCAAGACTCTGCTCACGCGAAATCTTGGTCACCCCCAGGAGGCGGTACATGTCGCCCTCCTTCACCGACCTGGCCAACTCCTCTCGTGTATCCCTGTTGAGGATGTAGCCATAGTCATCATTGAAGACAACGCGCTAACATGTGTTTGTAAGAAAAGAGACTTAGAGGAGGTTGAATGCAGCATCAGGTACATACAGCACGCCATGGAACACTCCCACTTCAATGCCACGTGGGGTCTCCAACCACATCTCCACAATCCCAATCCCCTTAGCATACACCACCCAATCATCACCCATAGCAATGATGGGGAGGGATGGACAGCAGCTGCGTAAACCACTCATTGTGATGTGTGAAGCTCTTGGTACACCCTGAGTCCTTGTACCATGCGAGATCCGCCTTCTCCACCCGCGACATGTCAGATTTCGCCATGAAGAGACGGTCGCGCACCTCCTTTGCCACATTCGTGTTGCCAAAGTGGCGTACACCAGCCAGGTTTTGCTGCTGCTGCTGCTGTTGTTGACGCTACTGTGACTGCTGCTGCTGCTGTAGCTGCTTTTGCTGCTTTTGCTGCTGCTGCTGCGATGACTGCTGCTACTGCTGCTTCTTCTAGTCCCTCTTGAGCTTGAAACACTCTTTTTTGTAGTGTACCTCTTTCACGCAGTAGTGGCATTTGCCTTTCTTTTTGCCTCTCTGCGGCCCAGACTGCTGCTGCTGCTGCAAGTTGCGTGAGCTCGTGGCCATAAAAGCTGCTTCACTGCTGCCGCCGCCATTGCACTTTGTTGCATTGCGACGCAATTCCACCTGCACCAGGTGTGTGCACATGAAGTCGAGGTCAAGAGTTGGCAGGCACTCCAGCGTCTCTCGCACCGTGTCGTAGTTGGTTGGGAGTCCCCTTAGCAAGAGGAGGATAAAGCGCGTCTCTTCCACAGGGTTGCCGGCCGCTCTCAGATGCTTCGCGAGCTCCTTTGCCCTGTCCAGGTACGCCTCCATCCCTTCACAATCCTGCATTTTCATCGCCATCATCTTTTCCTCCAAAAGCATGAGGAATGCAGGATCCTTGCTCTCATACTTCTTGCACAACGTGTCCCACCCTTCCTTTACACTAGCCTTGTCACTCACATACTGAAGATGCGGGTTGGAGATGGTATTGAAAAGAAACCTGTAGGCCTCCCTGTCCTTCTTCTTCCACTCCTCATACGCCGCTGGTACAGCTGCAGAAGAACCCGCATCAGCTACACCCTTTTGCGGCGTCTTCCCCGCCACCACCTATGCTACGGTGGTGCCTTTTGTCTGTGGAGGCGGAGCGCGCTCCTCGCCGCTCACCACCTCCCACAAGCTTCTCTCATCCAAAAGGAGGCGGGTACGGATCTTCTAAAATGTGAAGTTGGCACATCCTTCTAGCCTCTCCAAGGGCTGGGCTGCTGTTACCATGCCTGCTGCTGCCATTTTGAGCTTCGGTGATGGTCAACGCTGCCCTTGGGTGGCGGCGCTACCCCTGCTTCTGCTGCTGCTTCTGCCAGAAATCTGTCTGACAGAAAATGGATTGTAGATGCCAGCAGATTGGGAATTGGGAAAAACTGAGCCCACCACTGAAAAATGAAGCTCAAAACCTTTCAGATCGACCCATAAAACAGGGTCATTAACAGGGGAGTTTGAAAGATATGCCCTCATGAAAACAGGGTGTGCTTCTGCTCCTACTCCAACTCAGACCAGCCAGTTTGAAAACGGTGTTTCTCCCAAACAAATCTATGGAATGCAAATATTTTTGCACCAATAGAAAGCTTAGAAAACATACTACAATTTGCATGTGCCATTTTTAAAATTTGACAAAGAAACAAGATAGTTATGGTCATCACAAAGCGACAGTCTTAGTCATAGAGAAGAATGTAGTCCTGACCGACCTCGTTGTGAGCATAACTCTCTATCCGACCGTTGGATGGTCGCGATCTTGAGCTTGTCGGAAAGCTTGTCTTACGATCTTGAAGATCGAGTGGTTGACCGTCAAATCTGGTCAAGGTTTGACCCTAACCCGTCACTCTCAAAGTGACGGCATGTGCTGGCTGAATCTGGTACAATCTGGCTCTGATACCAAATGTTGGCACTTGAGGAGAGAGGGAGCCTTGGAGCATTGAGCATCTGGGACTGAAAGAGGATCACTTGTGCTGAAGAATGGTTGTTGAATCACTCAAAAATGATGGAGTACATATAGAGCTAGAGCTTGGGCAAGTCAGCCCTCTCACAAGCCACACCACTTAGCCATGGAGGCTAAGGTTCACACACTAGAGTCCACAGTCTCACACAAGGGAGGAAATCAGCCTAACAATCAGGCTGACCAGTCACACACGACCAAGAGAGCTAGAGAATGCTCTCATGGCACACTCCTAGTGGTCACATAACCCACAATCCCATGAAAAATCGTCATGTGTCCATGGCTAGGATACAAGGATCTCACCTCACCTAAACAGTAAGGAGAGGTACCTTTATCCTAGTCAGCACACTCTGACAAGGCAATCCTAAGACCAAGGACCTTTTTGGATATTTCTCCCATCAGGTCTTGACCCTGGACCTCTTGCCATTTTCTTTTCTCAGGCTAAGGCATGGAGCCATCGCCCATGGCCACCCTGACATTGGCGGTTCATGACCACCGAAACGTGGAAAAATCTTATCTCCAAATCCGATCGTTGGATCG
>SZWC01000908.1:274032-330723 GCA_023375785.1 Penium margaritaceum
GGACCGCCGATGTCTGGGTGGCCATGGGCGATGGCTCCATGCCTTAGCCTGAGAAAAGAAAAAGGCAAGAGGTCCAGGGTCAAGACCTGATGGGAGAAATATCCAAAAAGGTCCTTAGTCTTAAGATTGCCTTGTCAGAGTATTTTGACTAGGATAAAGGTACCTCTCCTTACTTTTTAGGTGTGGTGAGATCCTTGTGTGCTAGCCATGGACACATGGCGATTCTCCATGGGATTGTGGGTTATGTGACTACTAGGAGTGTGCCATGAGAGCATTCTATAGCTCTCTAGATCGTGTGTGATTGGTGAGCGCGATTGTTAGGCTGATTTCCTCCCTTGTATGATATTTTGGACTCTAGTGTGTGATGCCCTTTCAGTCCCTCATGCTCGCTGCTCCAAGGCTCCCTCTCTCCTCAAGTTCCAACACCTAGCAACCTGCGGAGCCACACCACCTCCTTGACCGCCTCGGCTTGTGCGATATACTCTACTTCCACTATGGAGGTGGCAACGCAGTCCCGCTTCCTGGTGCACCATTAGACCGCTGTACTAGCGAGGAAGAACACGTAGCCGGATGTGGATTTCTGCTTATCCACATCGCCAACGTAGTCTACATCCATGTAGCAGACCAGACGGAAAGGGTCCGCCTGCCCCTTGCCCTCGAACCTCAAGCACATATGCTGCGGCGCTTAAATGTAGCGAAGGATGCGCTTGATCGCCTGCTAGTGTAGTGGCCCTGGATCGGCCCCGTACCTGCTCACTTGACCGAGCACGTAGGCCAGGTCCGATCAAGTTGCCAACATGACGTACATGAGGTTGCCCACCGCCGATTGGCAGGGTACCCCTGCCATATCCTCTCGCTCTTCTTTTGTCTACGGCGTCATTGCCGCACTCAGCTCACAGGTCGTGGAGACCGGACTGCCAACTGGTTTGCAGTCCTCCATGCCGTACTTCTACAGCACCTCAGCCACGTAATTGGCCTGCCCTAGCTCAAGCGTGCACGCCCACTGGTTCTACATGATGCTCACCTTGAGGTAGTACGCTGCACGTACACGCAATGATCCGATTCACAGTGCTCCAAGCCGAGTTGTGCCATGAAGCTGTCCATCTGTTGGTACCAGTATCTGGGAGATTGTTTTAGCCCGTACAAGGACTTCCGCAGCTTGCAAACCTTGCCCTCTGGCGCCTCCACCCCCTCTGGCACTTCCATGTATATCTCTTTGTCTATGATGCCGTTGAGGAAGGCCGTCTTTATGTCCATTTGGTGGAGCTCCATGTCCTTCGTGGCTGCCACCGCAAGGATCGCCCTGATTCTTGTGAACTTGGCGACGGGAGCGAACATCTCATTGTAGTACTCTCCCTTACGATGTGCGTAACGTTTTGCCACCAGCCGCGCCTTGTACTTGTCAACCACACCTTCTTTTGTGAACTTGGTCTTGAAAACCCACTTTGAGCCGATGACCTTGGCATCTTTCGGCCTGTCAACCAGCTCCCACGCATCGTTTTGCATGATGGATGCCAGCTCCAATTTGATGGCTACGTCCCATTGATCCCCTTTGGACCGCGCAAGCGCCTCTTGCATCATCCACCCGCTACAGTCCACGTACTCTCCGCCGTTGTCGCTACGTAGCACTTTGACCTTCCGGCGAGTCTGCCTCTCCACTGTGGCGACATACTCCTTCAGCCGGTCCAGGACCTCGCCTTTCTGCTTTATGGAGTATACGTAGACTTTTCTTCTAAAGTCATCTATGAAGGTGACAAAGTAACGCGCGCCGCTCTTTGACACCATCTTGAATGGTGCACACATGTCACTGAGAAAGACCTCTAGCAGGTCCGAGACGCGTCTAACATTCTCGTTGAACGGTTTGTACCGTGCCTTGCCCAAAATGCAAGGCTCGAACGTTCAGTGCACTGCTGCATCTGTGGCCTCTTTCGCACCGTCGATGACGAGACCGCGTAGCAGCTCGCGCTTTATCATCTCTTTCACGACTGTAGGTGAGGAATGCCCTAGTCGTCAGTGCCAGAGCTACAAATCAGCTCCCCCTCCCTTTACTAGGTTGATGGTGTGTTCTTGCGAGTCTGCTGAATCTGTCGCTGTGGGGATCACCTTGGTCTCCACGATGTAGGCGCCTCCCTCACGCTTAGCCTCTAGCACGGTCATGCCGCCACCGTCCTTCCACACGACAGACCCTCTTCTCCTGAAGAGCACCTCGTAACCCTTGTCAGTCAGGCGGCTGACACTAAGGATGTCAGCCAAGCCAGGTACATGCTGCACGTGCTTGATCACGCGCTGCACCCTCTTCCCACCAACCACCAACTTCACCTCCACGTCTCCTTGGCTAGCCGCCGGCGCAACCTTGTCGTTTGCGACCACCATGGACTTGCTGGACTTGGTGTAGTTGATGAACCCCACCTTCTCGACAAGGTTGTGCTCCTCGGCTCCGGAGTCAAGGCATTGGCGGTTAGCCTTCTTGCGGTAGTGGTTATGAGTACCACTGAGAAGTGCACTCTTGCCTTTGGCAACCTTGCCGTGTTGGAACTTGAGGAGAGAGGGAGCCTTGGAGCAGCGAGCATGTGGGACTGAAAGGGCATCACTTGTTATGAAGAATGGTTGTTGAATCACTCAAAATGATGGAGTACATATAGAGCTAGAGCTTGGGCAAGTCAGCCCTCTCAAAAGCCACACCACTTAGCCATGGAGGCTAAGGCTCACACAGTAGAGTCCACAATCTCACACAAGGGAGGAAATCAGCCTAACAATCAGGCGGACCAGTCACACACGACCTAGAGAGCTAAAGAATGCTCTCATGGCACACTCCTAGTGGTCACATCACCCACAAACCCATGGAGAATCGCCATGTGTCCATGGCTAGCACACAAGGATCCCACCTCACCTAAAAAGTAAGGAGAGGTACCTTTATCCTAGTCAGCACACTCTGACAAGGCAATCCCAAGACCAAGGACCTTTTTTGATATTTTTCCCATTAGGTCTTGACCCTGGACCTCTTGCCTTTTTCTTTTCTCAGGCTAAGGTATGGAGCCATCACCCATGGCCATCAGACATCGGCGGTCCATGACCCCCGAAACTTCGAACATTCATATCTCCCAATCCGACTGTTTGATCGGCCTGAAACTTAAACTGTACATAATTTGCCACCTGATCTTTCCAATGGTGAAGACGGATCGACGATCGGAGGAGGCATCTGGAAGTTTTCTGGAACTTGCTCCTGTGGACCTGAAATTTGGGTCGGATGGCTCCTTTCCCAACATGACGCTGGCCTTTGATTCCTCGGTGCACTCACGGGCCCAATGGCCTACCTTGCCGCAATTCCGGCACGCACCCTTCTTGGCGCCCTTCTTGCTGTCGCCATGTCCGCCAACTTCCTTGCCCTCACTTCTGCCACCACGCATTTCGGTGACGAGGGCCGATGAGGGAGACGAGGACTCCGCTCAGCTCCGTCGTTGCACCTCGTTGTGGATGTACTCTGTGAACGCGCCATAGATGAGCTTGGCCTCTACCCATCCTCCAACTAACACGAAGGGCCATGAGGAGGACCATCGCCTGTAGCTGCATGTGGATCCTCCACCCCATGTCGTTACACTGTGAGATGAGCGACTCGATCTGATTCATGGCGGTGATGACATCATCTCCTCCTTGATTGTCACAATCAGGAGTCGCTTCATGTCAAAGATTTTGTTCGCGAGCGACTTGGATTGATGGAGGGTGCAATGTTTTTGCCAAGCTTCAGCTGCCAGCTTGCACCCTTGAAACTAGTCCCACAGCAACTTAGCCGTCATGGACACCAGCAGCATGAGCGCATCTATGTTCTTCTTTGCGAAGGCCTCTTTTGCGCTTCCGTCGCTGTCGCTTCATCAAGGATTTTGGTTCCCAACATGACCTGCAGCACACCCTTATACGCGAGGTGGATCTCAAAGTGCCACCTCTATAATCCAAAGCCAGGGTGGCCCGCATACTTCTGGATGGCCATTGCACAGTCTTCAACTCCAGGACCTCAGAGTTTGACGGCGATGTTGTCTCCGACGACAATCCCATCCGCCGCAAAAGCCGTGAGTGATGTGTAGACCGGTCAGGGCCGTGTTGGGCCCATAATCCTTTGTCAGAAAACCGGGGTACGGTTCCAATGTGGACCGACAGGTCCTCCGTGCTCACGGCTGTGTTTTGTGCGGATGGTTCTCAGTCTGAGCGTGAGCTTTCTGGTCGCCTCACGCTATGTTTTTGGTAGTTGAAGACAAATATGAGACAGTCACTTTTGCGAAGGGAAGAACACAATTTTGCATTAATTTTTTAACATGGACATGATCTGAACATTTGTAGGGCTAGTCATGAGCTCTCCAACGCACCAAACGGTTTCGATGACTGAATCATCGAGTTTGGTGATGGGGATTGATATGGGTCGAAACCTGTTCGCGGACCTCCAGTCGGAATTTTGACTAAGTCCTCGAGTACTTCATTTTGCTTTTGAGTTTCGGACTCCGAGCCAGGATTCTGGCTAAGTCACTCAGTCACAAACTGCACTCCTGAAATCCGGCGAACCATCCACCTGATGCCTCAGCATATCTTCCGGAGCAAAATCCCCATATGGCATTTTGTTTCTCGTTCCGGTCAGTTATTCACCGGAAGTCGAACCGCGGCCGGCTCCCATAACTGTCGCGCACACCCCAATATTTGAAGCCCATATTTCCCTCGTTACTAGTCGGATTCCACTAAAACAACTTCCACCAGATTCAGCGACTTGTCAATTTTTAGGGGCAATCCTTCATTTGTAGGATCCGAGTAAACATTTAGTCGCCAGATCCATCGACGAGGGATTTCCTCTCTCATGCGGCTCGTTGGCACCTCCCGGCGCTACACTTGGATATGCAGAGGGGCAAATCTACAACAGGTCTTTCTGCCTCCACCACCTCTCAGGGTAACGACACCACTAGTCTTGTGCATCCTTTGCCTTCAGTACTTGTTGTTGCAAAATCCACATGTCCAATGGCCGGCTTGCCTCATGTGGATCACCCACCGGTTTCTCTCTCTCCTCTTCCATTCTCTTCCCCTCCTACCCGAGTGAAACATTGATTGCACTTCCCGTCTTCGGTCCCCTTCCCCGACCATCCTCCCCTTCTTCCCCAACTACTACTCACCTGACACCATCAGCACTACAGAAAGTGCTATCGGCGGATCGTCCGCCACTCTGTGATGACCTGGCGAGGGTTTCGCCTCTCTCCCTAGAGTTCTAGGAACCCTCTGTTGTATAGCCGGTGCCTGTTGCTATCCTTCTTGATGCCACATACAACGTGTGTGCCCCAGACACTGACTGTAGGCCGCCGTTGATGTAGCACAAGAAGCTACCTAGCACTCGGCACCGGACACATCTGGCCGAATCTGGTGTCCCATAGCAACGGCTTCAACAAGTACGGCGTTAGCAGCCACCACTTGAACTTCTTCCTAGCGGACGCCGGCTGAGTCCTCTCTTCTTATGGATGGAGAGACCTAGCACCAGGCCTAGTCGGCACGTTGCCAGGTAGATCCTCCTCCAAAAACCTTTACAAGGATGCGGTGCCGCCTTCTTGCCCTTGTGCGTACTGTGGATCTGGACCATTGGCAGTAGGAACCGCTCGTTAAGATCTATGAGTGGACAGATTGGGCTTAGACCTAGGTTCTATCTGGGACGCGCACGATGGTGGAGATCTATCTAGACGTCCATGTACGTTGCAAAGCAAAGGCCACACTCAAAAAGTATGAGTGGTTGTAGGGGAAACTCTGGAGACGTGATGATGAAATCTAGTGGATACGCCATTGTACTCCCCTTACGCTACGTGATAAGCTAATCTTACTGCAGCAAGAGCATGAGCGGGTACACGCCTGCTCTGCTACAGTGTAGGACAACGTGGTGCCCCAAGTCTATTGAGTGGGACTAAAAAAGCAGACCACGGAAGTGGTCGCCACCTGTGGCACTTGTCTCCTTCACTACCCTCGTCAGCGTATTCATCAGCCCCGCTTTGTCTGTGTTTGCATTGAAGCCCCCATGGAACAGGTGGTCATTGACATTCATGGTCCTCTCCCCTTCCAGACACAACAATTTCCACTTGATTCTTGGTATTGACCACATGACCGAGTGGTCCTGGCTCAGCCGGCTCTCATGGCAAACGCAGCCCATGCTGTTGCCTTTCCCAAGGAGGAAGTCATCTATCGCGGAGGCAGCTACAGGGTTGTTCAGTGCGACAATGGTTCATGCTTTGGTGGAAAATTTTCTGAAGTGGCGGCTTACTTCAACATTGATATCGACAACGGGGTGCCCTATCGGCTAGAGGCGTAGGGGTAGGTCGAGCGCATACACGGGACCATCACGTAGAACATCCTGAAGCTTTTGAATGACAATGCACCTTGTGATGATTGGCTGTAGGACATTGTCTACGAGTACAATATCACAACACACTCCACCAATTTCTCACCCTACACGCTAGGCCATGGACAGCAGCATTGGAGCATGTCCACCCTGCCTCTCATTCCTGATACACCGGTGCCTCCACACGACGAAGTTACAAACATCGCAGATGACGGAGAGTTCATGAAGCAACGAGGTGCATGGCTTTGCAAGTGCCTACAGGAGGCTCGAACATCTGGGTCTGTCGCAGTACGACGGGGAGTGGACCGCACTAACGCTGGCCTCATGCTTGAGGATATCCAAGTCAGTGATGGTATGCGCCCCAAAAGTGAAGAACAAGGTAAGAGGCATCACAAAAAAGCAACGTTACTTGACCAGTATTACCGGGTCTGGGCAGTGGATCAGGTTTACGTGTGGCTCGAGGGCCGCTACACCTCCAACATCATGGTGAGACGTGAAAGGTTTGAAAAACTGCTGGTCTAATGGCAAGATATTACGGCATGGCGACACCCGTCCCGCATCCCAGCTGATGATGACGTTGAGGAACTGGGGGCAACCATCGCTGATGCATCCCATTCTCCCCATCACCCGCAATGCCCTGCTTCACCGTTGACGACACCACCTACAGCAACATCAACCGCCCCACCTGAAACTTTGGCCGGGAGGACTCGGCTTGAATCGATGGGTATTGGTATACCTCTTCCGGCACAAGAGGACATTAGATCACACGATTGGAAAACCAGGGCAAAAACGACATCGCAGTAACAAGAACAACAGGAAGAAGCAGTAACAGACTCGGCAGGTTGCACTCAAGAGGCATCGAAAGCCAAAACGAGAAAGTAACGCCAAGTCGGGAAAGACAAGCTCCCTACTCGGCGACCTCATGTGACTGAAATGGCACCACGAGGAACGGTGGCAGAAGGCCAGGAAAAGCCACCTCTTCGGGATGTTGCAACAGGTGTGGTGCTCGAGGCGCTAGCACTACCAGTGGTGGTAACAGAGCAGGAAGGACATAGGATGCTACCTGCAGAAAACTGCCGCTGCCGCGGCACTCAAGGCACTAGTCCAATAAATGGTGGAAGCAGGACAATAGGATAAGAGGGAGTTGACTCTCACATGAGCCATGGCAGGTATGGTGGAGGAAGTACCTATATCAGTGGCAGAAGCTGCAATGCGACAGCAGCACATGCAGCGGTCTCACACAGCAACTGCACTAAGTACGATGGACAATCAGCCTGTACCACTAATGGCGGATGACGAGCACACACAAGGCCGGTTGTTTTTTGCTATAGTGTCGCCGAGCGCATGAACCCAAAGGGTCCCAGAGAGGGTCCAAGAGGAACTGCCTCTTGCATTTATTACATCTAGCGCGGCGCCGGAGGCGCTAACACCACCGGCAGAAACAACAGAGCAGCAGGACAAGGAGGTACTACCTCTTGCGGTAGCTTCGCCGAGATGGTGCCACGGACGCCAACACCATCGGGAGTAACTGTAGAGCAGCAGGACCAAGAGGTGCTGCCTCTTGTAGTAGCTGCACTTGGTGCGGTGCCAGGGGTACCAACACTAATGTTAGTAACACCAGAGCAACGGGACAAGGAGGTACTGCCTCTTACGGAAATCGCACTCGACGTGGTGCTAGGGACACCTGCACCATCGGAAGCAACAGCAGAGGAGCGAGACCAAGAGGTGCTGCCTGTTGTAATAATTGTACTCGGTGTAGCAGAGGAGGCACCAACACCACCAGTAGTAGTAGCAAAGTAGCGGGACCAGGAGGTACTACCTCTTGAAGCAACTGCACCCAGTGTGGTGCAGGAGGTGCCAGCACCACCAGCAGCAGTAGAAGAGCAGCGGGACAAGGAGGCGCTGCCTCTTGTAAAAGCTGCATCTGACACGGCGCCACAGGTACTAGCACTATCGGGAGTAGCACCAGAGCAGTGGAACTAGGAGGTGCTGCCTCCTGCAACAGCTACACCCGATGCAGCGCAGGAGGTACCAGCACCACTAATAGTAGCATGAAAATAGCGGGAGCAAGAGGTGCTGCCTCTTGTAGCAACTGCACCCGTTGCAGCACAAGAGGCGCCAGTAGCACCAGCAGCAGTAGCAGAGCAGCGGGACCAAGAGGTGCTACCTCTTGCAGCAGATGCACCTGGTGCAGCGTATGAGGTGCCATCATCACCAACTGCAGTAGTAGAGCAGCTGGACAAGGTTGGTATTGTCTCATGTAGCAGCTCACTTAACACGGTGCAGGAGGTGCCAGCACCACCACTAGCAACAGTAGAGCAGCAAGAACAGGGGGTGCTACCTCTTGCAGTAGCTCCATCCAGTGCGGCATAGGAGGCCCCAGCACCACGAGCAGCAGCAGTACAGGAGCAGGAACAAGTGATACTGTCTATGGTAGCACACATATTAGGCGTGATATCCAAGGCATCGGCACCACCGATGGGATCTATAGAAAAGCGACGGCATAAGAAACGATCTTGTGTACCAACTGTACCCAATGCGATATTAGAGGTGCCAGCACCATCCATGGTGATGGATGGGGGAGAAGCACGTCAAGAGGAGACATCCATTGTGGTGACGAGTGTGTATGGTACCGCATGCGGACCCGTGCTACTTGTACGTAGATCATGAGGAGATAATGTGGGGATGTCTCAGCTGGCAAAGATAACGCCCGGCTTAGCAAAATGAGTCTTGTGGCAATCGGAGGCAGCTAGGTATGTCAACAGGGAGGAGAGGGGACGGGAAAAGAAGACCTTTGTGACTCAGGCAGTCCGGGAAGCAAGGCAGGAGAAGCTCAGCCTCCTACATGCACCATCCCTTGGGAAGGAACCACTCCCTCCTGATGACAGATCCTAGTGGCCAACCTGTACACGGCAGGAGAGACAACGGAAGCAAGGTTGGCAGGAGGCCATGGAAGGGGAGGCAGGACAAGGGGGGCAGGAACATCAGGATGAAGAGTCGGAGCTGAGTATGGAAACAGAAGACCAAGATGAGGGGGAGAAGGAAGATGGGAGCATCATGGGGGCGTATGCCACGTGCAAAGAGGAGGTCGAGAACAAGTATGGAGTGTCCTGCAAAGGATGTGGGAAAAGCTTGCATGGAGGATGGTGCGATGTGGATTTGGATATTAGGCAAGACATGGGGATGTGTGAGGTGTATGCCGAGGCTTTCATGGAAAGCATATGGGAGGATAGAGAGGAGGTGCTACGAAGAGAGGAGGCTACTGAAAGACTCTGCTTGGGAAAGAAGATGGAGGGATGGAAGTATAGTACGCCGCAGGCAAAGCAAGAACCTTGCGGCAACTGTGAAAAGCTAATGGATGGTACCACCTTGATCCGGTGCTTCAAATGCAGACACCCAATGCATGCCACCTACCACGACCCAAAGGTGCGGATGCATCAGAAAGAAATAGACTGTAAGACGTGCGCGCCAATCATGTTGGTGAGGGCAGACAAAGAAGACAGGAGGAAGAATAAGCCACCATCCAAGCATTGGATTGAAAGGTATGAGACCTGCAGTGAACCCCATGATCCCACAGAGGCCACGTGGTGCTACCAATGCAAGGTGCCTCTTTACCGCAAGTACAAAACCGAGATCCCATGAATAGGACTACGCTCTAAGGGGTGCATACGAGCACTAATTGAGCAAGAGCGGCACATAGGCAAGGAAGGTGGACGAGTTGTCGGACGAGCATCTAACGCCCCCAAGGCGGAGGAAATGGAGAAATGTAGGAAGTACGAGTGGCCGGTGAGAACACAGAATAAGTGCTGCTTCCAATGTAAGGAGGTCCTCCACTACATCTATGGGGAAGAAGAGCTGCTGAAGCAGAAGGTAGTGTATGTCTTCCCAACCTGTGCACCGGAATTGAAGGAATGAAGGCAAAGGGAGAAGGAGGAGCAAGGAGGGGAACGCCAAGGTACCGCAAGGATGGATTTGCACCCGTCTTGCGTAGACTGTGGCAACTGCAATGCCACTGAGTGGTGCAAAGATTGTCATCAACCGCTCCATCGGCCATGTGGATAGGTGCTATCGGGGATAGGACACCATTGTGACATATGCCTAGAGAAGTAACGGTTCCTGAAAGCCCGAGCACGAGTAAAGAAACAACAAGAGAGGAAGAAGGGGCAGGAGACAAAGGAGGAGGTGGTGCCACCATCATACGCAGATGCTCAGTCCACAGAGTAGCTGCACTATAACGTTATGGCTTTGCCAGGACTGGAAGGGGCCGTGGATCGTAATGCACTATCGGCCATGAGGACACTATGGACTAGGGATGTGCCCGATATCAGGAGCAAAGTGTTGGAGATTGTGAATAGAGCATTGAGCATGATGCCCCAATGGTGCCTCCTGAGAGAGAGAATGTTGTTGGCGGAAATACGATCGGGTCTCCAGCCACCTCTGGTGAATGTTCATTTCCCGCGGCACAACGATATTTCAAGTGCAATAGGAAGAATGCAGCATGTACGAAGGACTGAGGTAGGGCAAGAAATGATGGTACCCAGGCGCTTTGAAATACCACCCCAGCATAATGCTCCAGACGATGATACACCGATACAACGACGTGACCGACATATGACCCCGGGCGGACATCCAGGGGAACCTGAGTCGGTGAGGGGCGGGTGTTACCCTTCATCAGCACAAGGGGCAGCACGAGGATAATTATAGAGAACACCCACAGGAATGCAGAGAGGGACAACAAGAGCCAAAGTAGGGGTAGGAAGAAATCGATGCACTGGTGATGCCACATAAGTAACAGGACCAAAGAGAAGTAGGGGAATAGGAAAGCGTGCAACTGGAGAAGAAATGGGAAGGGGCAGGTTGACCAGAAACAAACCAGCTGGAACGGGAGTCAAGGAAAGTCAACAGATGGAAAACATCATGGTAGAAGGAGGAGGCACCCGAAGGATGTACACAAGTGAGAAACGGCCGGAGGACAGGGCACCCAAAGAGGGTAGCTGTCCATGGGGTGAGAAAGAGGTGTTTCTGCCTGCTCGACAATACGCATGTTACAAGCGGCATACATACCAGGAGTATGGGATGTTGGACAAGGAGGACGGCTGGATCTGCAATCCCTGCTAAAGATCAAGCAAGGAATTCCCTTGGAAGTAGAAATGATGCTTGGGTAGGGGCATAATACTCCAGCAAGTATCATGTGCTTTGGTTGCATAAGGCGGCAGGACGCTCTGGTGGGAAAAATGCAGATATTGCAAGCGGGAGGCACACGGAGCTTGCAGTTAGACAGACGATGAGGGTTTTGACAAGTGCACAAGCTAGTGAGTGTGACCACACACAGGAACAGAAGAACGAGACTGCCTAGTTGTCAGGAGGAGCTGGGAGGTGTGATGCCGTGAAGTGAGAAATGTGGGTACTTTTCCCAAAGTGAATATGTGAAGAAGGTCAATGAACAAAGATTGCGGCATGGGGGATGCATCGCGCTATACCAATGCCTCCGCTATGCAATTCGCACAGTGAGCCATGCGCCACTTGTACGGGCCCAGTCCGCATCCACAAATGGTACTGCATCAGTTGCCACTAGTTGGTGCACCTTCAGTGCGCACGCCACTACGCCAATGTACAAACAGGGCTAAAGGTACCTCTTTGCATCCCCTATGAGGAGAGTGATGAGGCAAGGAGGAGGGTGCAGGCAGAGAAAAGAGAAGTGGGCCGGCAGTTGCGGGACCAGCTCGGGAGGGGAATGGAAGGAAGGGGACGTAAGGCGACACCGCGTCAAAGCCCCAAGGCACGGAACGAGGGGATGCGGCAAGACGAGCCCCATCGGGAGTTGAAGGATATGGAAAGAATGAGGTGGGCAGAAGAAGAATAGCTGTCGCCGGAGGAAGGGGCAACTTAGGAGGAGGAACCTACATGGAGTGAAGGAGACACGCACTGAGCAAGGCAATGGAAGATCCACCGGAGGACAAGTGGGATGATCAAAACAGGGAAGAGGGATGAATAGTTGGGGCTGTCGAGCACGTTTTTTGTGAGTAGGGTATAATAGTGTTAACCATGTATTGTTCAGTCACCAAAGAAAGGGGAGGAGAGTGGGCCCGGGGTCAAGGTCTTGAAAGAAAATCGACAGATAATCCGCCCACGACCAGTCAAAGCAAAAAATTACGATAGGTGTCGCTTGGTTCAGAAGAACGACAAGGCGCGGGATGAAGTGATCCAGGGGATGATGTAGCCCAGTTGGACCTACAAGGAAGAAAGGGAAGTCATCTGAGGCTAACTTGATGGCCACGGAACTATGCCAAACCTTAGGGAAAGGAGCGGTATCCTGGGTGCCTTATCCCAAGGATGTTTTGATGTGCAAGTCACGCCGGGCCACACCATCAAAGAGGGGCACAGGAGAGGTGACGCGGATAAGAAATAAGAGGAGGATACCAAGACGAAGATGCTGCTGATAGCGGATAACCGAGAGCTGTTCATTGAAAGCAAAGAACTAGCTGCTAGCTCCTGATATCCGAGACAAACCCCTTTTACCTTTGCCTATCAACGAAGCTCACAAACTGATGTACGTTGCGCTTTGCTCCTGACTCGACGCTGGCCACGATCCACGTTGTGACAAGTGTTCGTTCAAAGGACAAGACGATGAGCTCGCTGGCCATCAGCCAGACTGAGACATTGATGTCCCTCAGTCAAACCAGACCGTCCAGAGGGACCTGTATCCCGTCTTGTGACAAGTTAGAGTAGATAAGCTAGATTGATGACCGTGTGTATGTGTGTGGGTGTGGTCAACCCCGTATGGCAAGGCCACTTTGTGAGGAGCATGTCACGGAGCCATCGTAGTCTAACCTCTAGTTCTCGCATGAGAACCTGCCACTTAACTCAAGGAGGGCGGTGCGAAAGTCACCAGTGGCCTTCTAGGCCATCTGCAACTCCTGTAATATCCCTCAATAGCTCAGTGTGCGCACGGTCCTAAGCGTGATCCAATGCTCGCACCACCCTGCTGGATGGGCTGTGGAGCATTTATGGTAGCCGTGATTACAGAGAATTCCCTTTGACGACGAGCCACAACCAGTGAAGAGCTGGCACGAGGTCACTCGTGATATTTGACAGCGAGCTGCCAAGGCACCTGAGGAGCGGGCGGAGGCATTTTGCGCTTGCCAACAGTATCGGCAGGAGCTCTCTTGCCTACAAGAGGAAGAGCTAACGCGCGCCAACACAGAGGCAAGTCGTCGTGCAGACAGTCCACTAGCACTGCGTCATGTAACTTCTCAGGAGAACGACCGCCTTATTGCCAGCGACAATGTGGTTGTGCCGAGTCCACTGCCGGCGGATGATCCATCGACATAGGAAGCTTATGGTTTACGTGTTTTGCTTGGTGACATGTAGAGGAGCAATTGTGTGTATGGAGATGATGTGCTGATTGTATGTTGTTCATTCTGATTGACAGGAATGTAGTTTGATTGTCTAAATTGCTTCAATTGTGCTACTAGGAGTATTTGGATCGGAAGAAGTTCATTTCATCCGGTGTATGATCGACCGATCAGTGTGAATGAGTGTAATTTCTAGAATGATCACATTGACAGTCTTGGAGTTTTCTCACAAGTTGCAACAAGAAAACTGCATTGGGTGTCAGCGAAACAATATGTGTGATATATGCCCCGCTATTATGCCAGTGAATCATCCGTGGAAGGAATAGGGAGCGAGAATGAGAGGATCAGGTGCTTGAGGATGTACTTGGATTGGGTGGAAATAGCAAAGCATAGTAAGTAGGATTGGATTGGGAAGAGTGACTAAGTAGACCCACTGGGATAGCGCAGCGCAAACCACGACAGAGAGCAAACCCTCACATGCTGTCAGACCCGACTTTGGCGAATGGCAAAAAAGGGTATGACAATAGGCCCCCAGGGATGTGGTACAAGGAGATGAACGGCTTCATGGCTGGGTCTCACCTTCACGCACTTCCAGAATGATCCTAGTGTCTTTGTATGGGAGGGTTACTAAGGCTTGATACTGGTTGTACTGTACATGGAGGACCTGATCATCTCCTCATAGTCAGTCGAGCTGTTGAAGAAGCTGAAGCCATATCTGAACAGCAGGTTAAAGACAGAAGACATGGGTCCTCTCGCGTTCTACCTCTGGATAGCCGTCCACGGCAACCGAGCAACAGGTACAATCAAACTAAACCAGATCAAGAACATCATGGAGGTTCTGAAGTGCTATATGGAGGACTGCATTCCCATCAACACACTCACGATAACAGACATTAAGCTCTCCTCCTATATGAGCCCTAGTACAGAAGCAAAATGGCAGAAGATGGAGGACATTCGCTACTTGTTAACTATTGGTAGACTCATGTATGCCATGGTAGGAACACGTCCCGACATTTTTTATGCTGAGGGACAGGTAAGGATCTTGGTGGCCAACCCAGATTCACATGAATAGCAAGTACTAAAGCGCATTATGTGCTATCTATAGAAGACACGACACATGGGACTCGATTTTCGAGACCAACAAAGATCTGCCATGCTACACATTGTATTCTACACATATGCCAACTGGTAAGGAATAATCATTCATAGAAAGTCCACCTCGGGGTTCGTGTGCCTTTCAAATGGTGGTGGAGTCTCTTAGCAAGACCGTGTCTCCCTCTCCACTGCTGAGGTACAGTAGCTTACTTGTTTAGAAGCATGCAAGGAGATACATTGGCTACGTAGCTTCCTTATTGAGATAAAAGTGCCACAGGTGGAAGCAATGGTGGTCCACATCGACAATAGTAGTGCCATGAAGATAGCACGGGATGACGTTATCTCTTGCGGACGAAGGACATTGACATCAGTTACACTACTCAGGAGATTTTGGATGTGGAATACGTAGAGACCAAGAAGATGCTTGTAGATTGCATAACCAAGGCACTTGACAGTGAATTGCATTATGCGGGTACCTACGGGATCAGTATGGTTAACACAACCAAAAACAACTAAGGCCAAGATATCTGGAGAGAGGGAATATCTCATAGCAAATGGACTGAGGTACAAGGGATCAGTATGGTTAACGCAACCAAAAAAACCTAAGGCCAAGACACTGAGTTTGTTGATCTGATATACCCCTCGTCCATATCTGACATTTTGATAGGCACATGACAAGCTAGGCATGCACTGCTCCCTTCGAGTAAGTTTCCCAAGTCTGGTCCAGATAGACAAGGCATGTACTGCTCCTTTCAAGCAAGTCTCCTTGGTCTAACTGGATAGTGTACCTAGAAAACCCAACCTAGGACCTCTTTATGGCTTAGACCTACCAGATTTAGTCTCTGGAGTAAGAGGTCAGTGGGTCCAACCCCACCCTAGTGACTAGTTTTCTTTGTGACCAAAAGGGGGACAAAAAGATTCTGAGAGACTTCTTATAACATTCCAAGATCCTTCTTGGTGGCTTGTACTACTTGGCGGTCACAGAGAGCGCCATATAGGTAGTGGGATTATACAATCTAGATTTCCCCCAAAGTGGCTCATCCAAAGAGCCACTACACGCCTAGGCTATAGGTTGGCTCTAGTGTCCTAGGGCCTGTAGTTGTCAGTTGCTTGTGATTCTTTATAGTTCTTATCTTTCACACTCCTCAGAGAGTTATTCACCAGAGGTAGACAGTAAAGAAGCGTTGGTTGGTCTATGTCCCTGGATTTAGCTCCTCACGCAATTGTGACCAGGTGCTATGGACATAGTACAAGGAAGTGTTTCCTATTAACTAGTTAGTATATAATATTGATTCAACGTGATATCTCCACCTAGTTGAAATGCTAGGAGCAGACGGTAAGTATCATTGTATCGGCCATGTTTTCTAGTCCGTTGCCCCAGGCCGGTTTACAGGTGTACTACCTAATGAGATGAGCCACTTTGAGGGAAATCTAGGTTCCATCACCCCTCTTGACTACATGGTGCTCTAGACGATCACCAAGTGCCACCAACGATAAGGAAGAACTTGGAATATTTTGAGATATCTCTAAAGACTTTCGTCTCTCCCTTTTGGCACCATAAGAATTTGCCATTGTAGGATTCAATCCACTAATATCTGATTCCAAAGACTAACTTTGGAATGTCTAAACGATAAGAAGTTGTCCTAAGTAGTGTTTGCTGGCTACACTGTCCAACTTAGTCTAAGGAGACTTACTCTAAAAGATTAGTGCATATCGTGTCTATCTGGATCAGAATTAAGGGACTTATCCCACGCAAGTACCATGTACCTAGTCTATAAAATGCCTATCCAAACTTTAGCTGTGGAGAAGGGGCATAGCAGGTGAACAAGGTGTTGGATTTGGAGGAGAGGAGAAGCCTTGGAGCATCGAGTATGTGGGACTTGAAAGGGCATCCGTTATGCTGAAGCATGGTTATTGAATCACTAAAAATCATGGAGTACATGTAGAGCTAGAGCTTGGGTAATTCAGCCCTCTCACAAGCCACACCGTTTAGCCATGGAGGCTTAGGCTCGCACACTAGAGTGCACCATCTCACACAAGAGAGGAAATCAGCCTAGCAATTAAGCTGACCAGTAACACACAACCTAGAGAGCTAGAGAATGCTCCAATATCTCACTCCTAGTGGTCACATTTCCCACAATCCCATGGAGAATGGCCATGTGTCCATGGCTCGCACACAAGGATCTCAGCTCACCTAAACGTGTTGGGAATATGACCATCCAGCTCAGTTTCATGTCCTTATGAGCAAGTTCCAGAAAAACTACCAAAGTCCTACTCCAATCGTCAATCTGACTTCACCATTGGAAAGATCAGGTGGCCAACTGTGTACGATTCAAATTTCAGGTCGATCCAAGTGTCAGACCCAGAGATATTCATTTTCGTGGTTTTTGGGGTCATGGACCGCCGATGTCTTGGTGACCATGGGTGACGGCTCCATGCCTGAGCCTGAGAAAAAATAGATGAAAGAGGTCCAGGGTCAAGTCTTGATGGGAAAAATGTCCTAAACAATCCTTGGTCTTAGGATTGCCTTGTCAGAGTGTGCAGACTAGGATAAAGGTACCTTTCCTTACTTTGTAGGTGAGGTGAGAACCCTTGTGTGCTAGCCATGGATACATGGTGATTCTGCATGGGATTGTGGGTTATCTGACCACTAGAAGTGAACCATGAAAGCATTCTCTAGCTCTCTAGGTCGTGTGTGACTGCTCAGCCTGATTTCTGGGCTGATTTAATCTCTTGTGTGACATTGTGGACTCTAGTGTATGAGCCTTAGCCTCCATGCCTAAGTGTTGTGGCTCTATATGTACTCCATCATTTTGAGTAATTCAACAACCATTCTTCATCACAACGCATGTCCTTTCAGTCCCACATGCTTGCTAGTCTAAGGGTCCCTCTCTCCTTCAGATGTAATATTTGGTATCAGAACAAAGTGCGGCCAGATTCAACCAATATAGGCCGTAAAATTGAGAGTGACGGGTTAGGATCAAACCTTGTCCAAATTTGATGATTGACTACTTGATCTTCAAGTTCATAAGACAAGCTTTCTAACAATCTCAAGACCATGAAGATCCAAGGGAAGGATTGACAATTTTGCTCAAAACAAGATCGGCCAGGGCTACAGTCTTCTTTGTGAGTAAGACTGTTGCCTTGTGATGACCATATCTCTCTTGTTTCAGTGTCAAATTTAAAAAGTGGCACATGAAAATCATAGTCTAGTTTCTAAGTTTTCCATTGATGCAAAAACATTTGCATTCCATTGGTTCATTTGGGAGAAACACCATTTTCAAGCGGGCTGATCTGAGTTGGGGTAGGAGCAAAAATTTACCCCGTTTTCAAGAGGGCATACCTTTCATGATCTCCTATTGATGATCTTTTGTTATGGGTTGATCCAAAAGGTTCTAAGGTGCGTTTTCTAGTGGTGGACTCCGTTTTGTCAAATTCCCACTCTGCTCATATCTACCGTCCATTTTCTGTCTGACAGAGTTTTGGAAGAAGCAACAGTAAAAGCATGGATAGCGCCGCCACCCAAGGGTAGCGCTGAATATAACCAAGGCTCTAAATTGCAGTTGCAGGCAGTGTGATAGCAGCCAAGCCTTTGGAGAGGCTAGAGGGACGCACCAATTCACGTTTGCAAAGATCCATACAAACCTCCTTTTGGAGGAGAGGGGCTTGTGGGAGGTGGTGAGCGGCAACGAGTTAGCTTGAGATCTACTTGTGAGCATCACCGTAGCACAGGAGGCGACGGGGATGACGGTGCAAAAGGGTGTAGCCGGTGCAGGTTCATCAGCAGCTACACTAGTGGCGTATGACGAGTGCAAGAAAAGGACATGCAAGCCTACAGGTTGCTTGTCAAGACCATCTTCAACCCGCATCTGTAGTATGGAAGTGACAACGCTACTGCAAAAGAGGGGTGAGATATGCTTTGTGACAAGTATGAGAGCAAGGACCCTGCACTCCTCGTGCTTTTGGAGAAGAAGATGATGGCGCTGAAAATGTGAGGTTGTGAAGAAATAGAGGCATACTTGGATAGGGCAAAGAAACTAGCAAAGCAGCTGAGAGCGGTCGGCAGCCCTTTGGAAGAGACGCGCTTCATCCTCCTGTTGGTGAGTAGACTCCTAACCAGCTACGATACAATATAAGAGACACTCGATTGCCAGCCAACTCTCGACTTCGACTTCATCTCCACACACCAGGTGCGGGTGGAATTGTGGTGCAATGCAGGAAAGCGTAATGACGTTGGCAGTAGTAATCAAGATTTTGTAGCCACGAGCCCATGTAACCAGCAAAAGCAGCAACAATCTGGGTAGTAGAGAGGCAAGAGGAAATGTAAGTGCTACTAGTACCCGAAAGAGGGGCACTACAAGAAAGAGTGCTTCAAGTTCAAGAGGGACCAGAATGAGCAGGACCACCAATAGCAGAAGTAATATTCTCCACAACAGTAACAGCAGCAGTCACAACAGCATCAACAACAGTAGCGGCGGAACGAGGCTAGAGTGTGCCTCTTTGGCAATATGAATGTCGCCACAGAGGTGCACGACCACCTCTTCATGACAAAGTCTGATATGTCACATGTCGAGAAGGCAGACTTGGCATGATACAAGGACTCAAGGTGCCCTAAACTCCGACTTACCACAAGGTGTGGTTATCGCAGGTGTTGTCACTTCTCTGTCACTCTATTGCTTTAGATGATGATCGAATGGTGTGTCTTGAGTACATTGGGATTGTGAAAATGTGGTTCGAGACCCCGCATTGCATTGAAGTTTGAGTGTTCCATGGTGTGCTCAGTGTACCTAATGTTGCATTCAACCTTCTCTCAGTCCCCTCTTTTACCAACACAGGACTATGTTGGATCTGGAGGAGAGAGGGAGCCTTGGAGCAGCGAGCACGTGGGACTGAAAGAGCATCACTCGTGCTGAAGAATGGTTGTTGAATCATTCAAAATGATGGAGTAACTATAGAGGTAGAGCTTGGGCAAGTCAGCCCTCTCACAAGCCACACCACTTAGTCATGGAGGCTAAGGCTCACACACTAGAGTCCACAATCTCATACAAGGGAGGAAATCAGCCTAACAATCAGGCTGAGCAGTCACACACGACCTAGAGAGCTAGAGAATGCTCTCATGGCACACTCCTAGTGGTCACATAACCCACAATCCCATGGAGAATCGCCATGTGTCCATGGCTAGCACACAAGGATCTCACCTCACCTAAAAAGTAAGGAGAGGTACCTTTATCCTAGTCAGCACACTCTGACAAGGCAATCCTAAGACCAAGGACCTTTTTGGATATTTCTCCCATCAGGTCTTGACCCTGGACCTCTTGCCTTTTTCTTTTCTCAGCCTAAGGCATGGAGCCATCGCACATGGCCACCCAGACATTGGCGGTCCATGACCCCCGAAACTTCGAAAATTCATATCTCCAAATCCGACCGTTGGATCGGCCTAAAAGTTGGACCATAGATAATTTGCCAGCTGATCTTTCCAATGGCGTAGACAGATTGACGATCGGAGCAGGCATGTGGAAGGTTCCTGGAACTTGCTCCTGTGGACCTGAAACTGAGCGGGACGGCTCCTTTTCCAACAGAATGTGCATCGTCTTTGACGAGGACTATGACTATATCTTCAATGAGGATATAATAGAGGAGTTGACCAAGTCGGTGAAGGTGGGTGACATGTACCCCCTACTAGGAGGAACTACGATCCCACGTGAGTAGAGTCTTGCAGCAGTGGTGGAGGCAACTGATGGTGAGATTTGACATGCACGCTATGGCCACATTGGCATGCGCGTCTTGTAGTAGCTTCAAGCAAAGCAGATGGTGCGTGACTTGTTCACCATCTCCAACTTTTATTAGTACTTATGCATCAGCTCTTTGGAGGAGAAGAAACATCGCGAGGTATTCACTGGAGTATAGGAATGCGCAAAGGAGGTGCTGGAGCTGGTCAACACAGACTTGTGTGGCCCAATGCAGACGAAGAGCTTTAGAGGCTCTAGGTATTTTGTGACCTTCATTGATGATTTCAGCCGTTACACTACTCTGTATTTCCTTTCTTCCAAGGACCAGTGTTTTGACCCGTTCAAGGAGTTCAAGGAAATGGTGGAGAACCAGACTAGCAAGAAAATCAAGGCGATGTACATCAACCGTGGTGGAGAGTACCTAAGCAAGGACTTCGAGTACTACCTCATAACAGCTGTCATCAAGCCGATGCGTACTACGACGTATGCACCGTAGCAAAACGGTATAGCAAAACACACCAGCCGTACCATCGTTAAGTCGGCACGCTCAATGCTGCACGCTATCGGCTCACATACGACTTTTGGGCCGAAGAATTGTGCACTGTGGTGAACATAAAAATCTGTAGTCCAACGAAGAGAGAGCAAATGATGCTGTACAAGGCGTGATTTGGTAAGAAACTGAGTGTGGGTGATCTCGAAACATTTTGTAGCCTCGTGCACATGCATGTGTCCAAGGAGAAGTGGCACAAATGGGATGCAAAGAGTACACAGATGATGACGATCGGTTATGACATGGCCAGCATGGCGTAACGCCTCTATGATATGGACACTAGCCACATCATCATCGCAACGGATGTCCTCTTCAACGAAAACGTCATCGACACCAACATCATCTGCAAAGAGGCAGCACAATCAAAAGCTGACAAAGTAGTGGGAATAGAAATTTTTCCTTATCTAGTCTCTCCTAATCCTTCATCCACTATGACAGTGGGAGAAATAGTCTACTCTTCAATGTGTGATGTAATACATACACCGGGCTCATTTGTAGAAGCAAAGGAAGGATATATAGCACCACAAGTAACAGCACTTGTGCAAGTAGCACCGCGCTAGCTGTCCACTAACAATCTAGCACCAGATCGTAGATAGCCTCTCAGGGTGCGCTACAAGCTCGGTGAGCACGGCCATTTCTGGATGCTAGAAAAACCAGAACATATGAATGTCGCAGTTGTAGCACATTCTGATGAACCGATGTCATACACGGAAGCCATGGGTGCACCCGATGTAGTATATTGGACACACGTTGTGAAGTAGGACATAAATTCGCAACTGGACAACGGTATGTGAGAGCTGACTGAGATTTCACCTGAATGCAAGGTGGTCAAATGTAAGTGGGTCTTCAAGAAGAACCAGAGAGTAGATGGCAACCTGAAACATCCAAGGCGAGACTGGTCGCCAAGGGCTATTTGCAGTAGGAGGGCATCAACTACACCAAAACCTTTACCTGTTTTGCAAAGTTTGCCTGTGTGCGCAGGCTCCTCTCTTGGGCAGCAACCGAGGACTTAGAGGTTTACCACATGGATGTCAACAGGACATTCTTTCATGGTGACTTGGAGGAGGATATCAACATGGAGCAGCTGAAGGTGTTCGTCATGGATGGTGAGGAGCACCTGGTTTGTAAGCTGCACAAGTCACTGGTAGCATGAGCATGCAAACCTCCTGATCATTGTCCATGTGGATGACATGCTCCTACTTTCCAAGAGCATGCCTTCACTATAGTTCCAGGAGGCCATGCAAGAGCGCTTCCTGATGTCTGATCTTGGGGAGGTTTCATACTTCCTCAACGTCCAGATCATGTGTGACCGCAAATCACGCTCTCTCCCTAAAGTAGAGTTGTTACGTCTAGGATTTCTTACAGTGGTTCGGCATGGCTGAGGCCAAACCCATCAGCACACCGCTTAGGACGTGGTAGTACCTCGTGAGCTTGTGAGCAGAAGCAGATGAAACTAAACAATACAAGTATTAGAGTGCCATCAGGACATCGTGTACCTCATGGTGGCAACTAGGCCAGACCTCACACTGGTTGTGAGCATTGTAAGCCAGCACATGGGTTATCCCGGACCTGAAAACCATAAGGCAGTGAATCGGATCTTCTTCTACCTTGCGGGAACCATCAATATCTGCATCACAACAGCGGCACCAACAATAACATCATCTGTTACACAGATGTAGATTGGGCTTCAAACCGTGAGGAACGCAAGTCCATCGCTGGACATGTGTTCCTCATGAATGGCGGGGCTATCAGCAAGTGCAACAAGTCGCAGGTAGTCGTGACCACCTCAAGCAGAGAAGCTGAGTATGTCTCTCTCAGCTTAGGAGCCAATGAAGTAGTTTGGCTTCAGCGTCTCTTTACAAAGATGAGTAGGAGTGCAGCAGTTCAAGTTCCCATATGCATAAAAAACCATAGCATAATCACACTCGCCAAGAACCCTGAGCACCATGTTCGCACAAAGCACATCGACATTTCGTATCACTTCATCAGGCACATGATGCAAGAGGGTGCTATCAAGCTCGAGTTCACTCCAACCAGCAAATAGGGTGTTTATTCCGATACCTTGGTATAGGAGTAAGCTAGTTACCCGTGAGAATTAAACTCTTAATGAAGGCATGTAGACTCAGCCCATTTTGATTACGGCAAAGTCGGAGATTGTTCGGTATAGGACCATCCGAATCTGTTTCAAGTCTTCAGCAGCAAGTTCTTTGAAACTACCAGATGTATGTTCCAAATTTCAATCTGACTTTACCATTGGAAAGATAAGGCGGCAAATTGGCTAGGATCCAAGTTCCAGGTCAATCCAACGGTCGGGTTGGGAGATATGAAGTTTCGTAGATTTCGGGGTCATGCACCGCCGATGTCTGGGTGACCATGGGTGACGGCTCCATGCCATAGTCTGAGAAAAGAAAAGGGCAAGTCGTCCAGGGTCAACTCTGGATGGGAGAATATCCAAAAGGATATCCATGTCACCGTTCAAGTCCGCGATGCGTATAGCAACTTCTACAACTTACAAACTAGGTGCTCCTGGCGATCCATCTTGAACCCCTTTGCCTGCTCCATGTATATCATCTCTTCCATGTCACCATTCAAGAATACCATCTTGACATCCATGTGGTGAACCTCAAAGTCCTAAGCTGTTGCATAAGAGCGGAGTGTGCACATAGAGGCAAACTTTGTAACAGGAGTAAAGGTTTCTGTGAAGTCGATGCCCTCATGTTGCAAGAAGCCCTTTACGACCAGCCTCGCCTTGTACTTTTACAGGTTGCCATTGCTCCCTGCTTCTTCTTGAACACCCACTTGCAGTTTACCATCTTGCATGGAGGTGGACGCTGAATAAGCTTCCACATGTCATTGTCCAGCAGCGACTGTATCTCTTGTTGTACAGCTTACGCCCTATCTACTACAACCAGTGCAACAAAGGCCTCCTTGTAAACGTTTGTTCATGTGAATATGATATAACTGTGACATTCACATGTTCTGGTTTCTGTAGCATCCAGAAATAGTTGCGCTCACAAGGCTTATAGCGCTTCTTAAGAGGGTACCTACGACCTGGTCCTGTAGAATTAGGGAACAGTTGGTGTGGTATTGCTAGCACAAATGATGCTGCTTGTTGTGCTACTTCTCCTTTCTTTGCTTTTTCCGATGAGGCCGTCATATTTGCTGCATCAGACATGGAAGAGTACACGTGTTCCTCCACTAACAAAGTGGAAGAAGGATCAGGAGAATCTGGATTAGGAAGGATTTGTGCTTACACTACCTCCTCAACTACTGGTTCTACTATCAATTCACAAGTAATGTTGGTGCAGATGACGTTACCTACGTTAAAGACGGCATCCCTAGAAATGATGATGTGGCCAGCATTATGCCATAATCATCAGCATCTACACGCTCTTTGCCTCCCACTTCTGTCGCTTTTCCTTTTGTACGTACATGTCTACCAAGCTTCCGAGCACGTGAAGTTGACCCAAACGGGGCTTCCTGCTTATCCATGCCTCATACGGCGTCATCTACTCCAGTGCCTTAACTGCACTGCAGCTTTTTATGTACACTCTAATGCTCACGACTTTGGCCCAAAAGTCAAATGTGAGCCGAGCCGCGTACAGCACGGAGCACATAAACTCAACGATGGTGCGATTGGCGCGTTCTGCTACAGTGTTCTGCTGCGTCGAGTATGGCACGCTATGCTACACCTTGATGCAAGCTCCTACAAGGTAGTCCTACAACTCCCTGCTGAGGTACTCTTTGTCAGGAATGCTGTCCCGTTGTGCCCTGAACTGCCTAAGGGTGCACGGCTACTTAGTGCAAAGAGACTTCCAAGGGAGGTGTGCTCTTTGGGTCGCTACAAGACCAAGGGAGGAGAATTCTGGAATAATACAGATTGTAGGAACCGAGAAAGGCTGCAAATAATTAATAGTTAGTTAGTTCGGTGAGATTACACCAGATTTGTATAGCCTGTGATGTAAGCTTTCCAACGCATCCAAGCACGCCCAAAGCGGAGTAGTATAGCCCCTGCTACGCCCATCCACGCAACCCTTGGTGGAGCCGCCGACGTGAGTCGTCTCTGACACGAGCCGACAACGGCTCGAAGCACCTTTCTTTTATTGACAAGATAAAGGGCGGCTCGACCTGGTCCAGGAGACCTCCCTGGTTGCTTCCTCTAGGGCCTTGGGGTCTATGGAGCCAGTTGGAGCTGAACACGGGCCACCGGCGGTGGAGTATCCCGTCACCCCGGACGGGTACCAGATTCCACCCGCCTCACCACCCGAACATTGGATACGGCTAACTCTCTGAATTCTCAACCACATGGAGCAACTGAAAGCTCGAAATCGCATGGAAAAAATCCAAGGAGTCCCAATCTGCAATCTGATTGGACATCCAACTACTCCTTAGCGGTCGGACCAGGAAAACGACAAACGGCAAGGGCATGGTAAGGGCACTTTTTTCAACAATCTCCCCCATGCACGATCCACGCCGGATGCCTCATGCTCACTCTTTACTCGTCTGCTCCTGTGCCTTCAAGACCTTCACACCATGTCAACCCAAGCCCTGCAAGGCTGATGACATGCCGATCCTGGGGCTGTGCCTTGGTTAAGCAATCTACAAGCATGTGCTTTGTGCTGTAATACTGCAACACAACCTGTCCCTTCTCCACCATGTCACGCGCGTAGTGGTAGTGCACGTCAACGTGCTTCATCATCTTGTTCTGCATCGGGTTGTTGGTCAGCGAGATGGAGCTAGTGTTGTCCTCTTGAACTATTGTAGGCTCCTACTGCGGCACACCCAGCTCCCCCAGTAATCTGCGGAGCCACACCGCTTCCTTGACCGCCTCAGCCAGAGCGACGTACTCTGCCTCCACTGTGGAGGTGGCGACACAGTCATGCTTCCCGCTGCACCACTAGACCGATGCACCTGCGAGGAAGAACACATAACCACAAGTGGACTTTCCCTTCTCCACATCGCCGGCGTAGTCCGCGTCTGTGTAGCAGACTAGTCGCAAGGGGTCTGACCTCCCCTTTCCGTCGTACTTCAGGCGCGCATGCCGCGTTGCCTGCAAGTATCGGAGGATGCGCTTTACCGCCTGCATGTGTAGTGGCCCAGGGTTGGCCACATACCTGCTCACCTAACCCACCGTGTAGGCCAAGTCTGGCCGAGTCGCCACCATGGCATACATTAGGCTGCCCACCACAGAGTGGTAGGGCACCTCTGCCATGTTCTCCTTCTCCTCTTTAGTTTGCGGCGCCATTGCCGCACTTAGCTCACAACTTGTGGAGAATGGACTGTCCACTGGTTTGCAGTCCTCCATGCCGTACCGCTTCAATACCTTGGCCACGTACTTGACCTGCCCCAGCTCAAGCGTGCGTGCCCTCCGGTTCCGCATGATGCTCACACCGAGGTAGTACTCCAACTCCCCCATATCCTTCATCTTTAATCTGCTGCTCAGCTGCTCCTTGAACTGCTGCAAAGCCGCCGGATCTGATGAACACACGATGAAGATATCCACGTAGAGTGCAACAATCTGATGGAGTCCCTTGCTGCACCGCATGTACACACTGTGGTCTGACTCACACAGCTTGAAGCGGAGGTCTGCTATGTAGCCGTCCATCTGCTCGTACCAACACCTGGACACCTGTTTTAGCCCGTACAAGGCCTTACGCAGCTTGCACACCTTGACCTCTGGTGCATCCACCCCCTCCGGCACCTCAAGGTAGATCTCCTTGTTGATGATACTGTTCAGGAATGCCGTCTTGACATCCATTTGGTAGATCTCCATGTCCTTTGCGGATGCCATCGCGAGGATCGTCCGGATGCTTGTGAACTTGGCAACGGGCGCAAACGTCTCATCGTAGTGTTTGCCTTTCTACTGCGTGTAATCCTTCGCCAATAGCCGCGCCTTATACTTCTCCACCTTGTTGTCCTTGGTGAGCTTCACCTTAAACACCCACTTGGAGCTGATCACCTTCACCCCTCACACCAATCCACCAACTCCCAAGTGCCATTCTCAGCAAGGGACGCAAGTTGAGATTTTATTGCTTCGCCCCACTGCTGCCCGTCAGGCTGTGCAAGTGCCTCTTGCACGGTCGTCGGCTCCGTTGTGGCTACCATCATGCACCGTGCCATGCCGACCCAACGGCATGTGCTCGCGTCATATCGTTTTGCCGCATTCCGCTGCCTCCGGCTTGGACGCGGAGTCCTTGGGAACGTTGGCTGCACGTCCTGTTGCTGCCCTGTTACAACGTTGTCCTCGGCCGTGGGCTCCCTCGCGTCGGCTGCTACGTCTTGTGCTCTAGCGGCACGTGCACCTGTTGCATTGCCCTGCTGCGCTCGCGCACCGTCATCCTCCGAAGACCCGTTATCGACCTCTGCAGCCCCGGGCTCGTCACGCTCAAGAAGTTGGAACCACTCCCCTTACTTTGGAAAGAATGGTGTGTCAATGTTGTTGCTGCTACTGCAGTAGCTCTGCTGCTCGTCAAACATGATATCGCGGCTGGTGATGACGTCCTACGTTCGTAGATCAAAGAGGTGGTACGCCTTGAGTGCACTCTTGTATCTAAAGAACGCATACGTCTTTGCACGTGGGTCCATTTTGGAGTCTTTTCTTTGCACAACCTGCACCAATGCATGCGCGAACGCCTTCAGGTGCACCACGCTTGGTTTGCGTCCGCTCCAAGCCTCCTGCGGCGTCTTCCAGCCACTCTTCTCCTTCAGCACTGCTGTTGGGGTGAGGTTGGTAGTTTAGTATGCCGTACTCACAGCCTTGGCCCACAGGCTCCGTGGCAGTATAACGTCCAGATTTGACATCCAACCACTCTCTAGTGGTCGGACCAGGGAAACGGCAAACAACAACCATGGCAGGGGTTCTTTTTTAACACTCTTTACCAGAATCGCTACGCAGCGTCTTGATTTTCTTGTCAACCTGGTTCTCCACCATTTCCTTGAACTCCTTGAACCTGTCAAAGCACTAGTCCTTGGAAGAAAGGAAGTATATAGCAGTTTAATGGCTAAAATCATCAATGACGGTCAGAAAAGACCTAGAGCCTTCAAAAGTCTGGGTCTGCTTCGAGCCACACAAGTCTGTGTGTACCAGCTCCAGCACCTCCTTCGTGCATTCCCATACTCCAGAGAACACCTTGTGATTTTGCTTTCTCTCTAAACAGCCAATGCATCACTGTTGCTCAATGTTAGAGATGGTGGGTAAGGTACACACCATCTGCTCTGCTTGAAGTTTCTACAACGTGCGCATGTGGATGTAGCCATATCATATATGCTACATCTCACCATTTGGTTGCATACATCACTACTGCAAAACTCTGCTCACGTGGGATCTTAGTTGTCCCCAACTGACAGTACATATCACCCCCCTTCACCGACCTGGCCAACTCCTCTCTAGTGTCATTGTTGAGGATGAAGTCATAGTCATCGTCAAAGACGACACGTAATCTTGTGTTGGTGAGAGAGAAGACCGAGAGGATGTTGAATGCAACATACAGATACAGACAACATGCCATGGAATACTCCTACTTCAATGGCATGGGGGGTCTCTAACCACATCTCCATAATCCCTCTCTCCTTAGCATACACTACCCGATCATCACCCAAAGCAATATAGCAAGGAGAAATTGACAATAGCTACAAAAACCAATCATTGTGATGCATCAAACTTGTAGTACACCCTGAGTCCTTGTACCACGCCTAGTCCGCCTTCTCGACATGTGACATGTCAGACCTGGCGAGAGAGGCACTCATCCCTGAACACATTCATGTTGCCAAAGGAGCACACTGTAGCCTAATTGTTTTGTTGCTATTGCTGACGCTGATGTGACTGTTGCTACTGTTATTGTGGAGACTACTTCTTTTCGTACTACTAATGCTGCTCCTATTGGTCCCTCATGAACTTGAAGCACTCTTTCTTTTAGTGTCCCTCTTTCTAGCATTAGTGGAATTTGCCTTTCTTCTTGTTTCTCTGCTCCTTACAATACCGCTGCTACTGTTATTTGTGTGAGCTCGTGACCACAAAAGCTGCTTCTCTTCTCTCGCTACTATTGCGTTTTCTTGCATTACGAAGATATTCCACTTGCACCAAGTGTGTACAAATGAAGTGGAGGTCGATATTTAGATGGCACTCCAGTGTCTCTCGCACCGTGTCATAGCAAGTTGGAAGTCCTCTCTGCAAGAGGATGTTAATCGACCTCAGGCAACGGACAAGAAAAGAAGGCCGACATAATGGCACTTGCTGTTTGCTCCTAGTATTGCAACTAAGAGGAAATATCACCGTCTGAATCATGATTCCATACTGGGCAATTCATAGGAATCACTTCCTTGCACTATGTCCTTAGAACCTGGTCCTTTTTGCGCGATGAGCTAACTCCTAGGACTTAGACCAACCAATGCTTCTTTAGTGTTTGCCTCTAATAAAAAATTCTGTAAAAATTCTCAAAGGCAAGAACTGTAATGAATCACAGGCAACGGACAGGTACTTATAGTCCCAGAGCCAGCCTCTAGCCTAGGCGCAAAGTGGCTCCTTGGATGAGCCACTTTGGGAACAATGTGGATTCCTTCATCCTCCCTGCCTTCCTGGCACTCTCTCTAACTACCAAGTGGCACAAGCAACTAAGAAGGACCTTGTAATGTTCTAAGATGTCTCTTAGAACCTTCGTGTCCTGCTTGTGGTCACAAAGAAAATTAGTCACTTGATTGGGATTTGACACAGTGACCTCTCATTCAAGATGAACCATGAAAATCTTATCCACAAGGAGTTGTCCTAGGTAGTATTTTCTCGCTATACTTTCGAATAAGGACCAACGAAACGTGCTCCAAAGGAGCAGTACATGCCTTGTCTATCCAGACTAGACATAGGAGACTTACTCCAATGGAGTAGTGCCTGTTCAAATGTCAACTATGGACAAGGGGCATATTAGTTCAACAATCTCTCCCTTGTACCTCTGTCCATTTACTGTGAGATATCTCCTCTCTCCAGTTGTCTTGGCCTCAGTCTTCGTCAGGTGCGTTGACCATACCGATGCCTTGGGTACATGCAAGATGTAATTCGCTTTCGAGTGCCTTTGTCATGCATTCAGCAAGCATCTTCTTGTTTACCCTAAACCCTAAGTCCATAATCTCCTTTGCAAATAGGACTTGTGAGTAGTGGTACATAATATCGATATGCTTGGTTTACCGAGAGATGATGTCATCCTATCCCATTTTTATGATACTCTTGTGATTGATGCAGACCTCTGTTGCTTCGGTTTGTGGCACTTTCATCTTATCAAGAAATTTGCATAGCCACTATGCCTCCTTGTATGCTTCTGACAGGGCGATGTACTCTTCCTCAACGGTATAGAGGGATACACAGTCTTGCTTTCTGCTTTTCCAAGAGACTGCACAACAGTTCAAGAGACACACTAAGCATGAGGTGGACTTTCTGTAATCAATTCCTTCTCCCCAGTCGGTGTACATGTAGTACACTAACCGCAACGGGTCAGATCAATCTTGGCCTCCAATCTGGAGTCCCATGTTTTGTGTCTTTTGTCGATAGTGCATGATGCGCTTAAATGCTTGCCAGTACAGTGTCCCTGGATAAGCCAAAAACATGCTCACTTTTCCCACAACATAGCAAATGTCAGGACGTGTTCCTTTATGGTATATATAAGGCTGCCAACATCATACTGATAGGGAATTTCCTCCATCTTACGCCGTTTTACTTCCGTGTTGGGACTCATGGAGGAGAAGAGCGTAATGTCCATTATCATTGGTATGCTGATGGCCTTACGGTCCTCCATGTTGTAGCGCTTGAGGACCTCCATGATGTACTTGGTCTAGTTCAGCTCGATGGTGCCTGCTGTTTGATTGCGGTGGACGACTATCCTGAGGTAGAACAGGAGAGGACCCATGTCCTTCATCTTGAACTTGTTGTTGAGATTTGTCTTCAGCTTGTTCAACACCTTGACTGACAACGAGCAGATGATCATGTCATCCACGTATAGTGCAACCAGCATCAAGCCTTGCTCATCCTCTCGTACATAGACACTAGGGTCATTCTGGTAGTGCGTGAATGTGAGCCCAGTCATGAAGCCATCCATCTCCTTGTACCACATCCTTGTAGCCTATTTTAGCTTGTAGAATTCTTTCGCCAGATTACAAACCTTGCCCTCTAGAGCTTTCACTCCCTCATGCACTTCCATTAGCACTTCTTTGTCAAGCTTCCCATGGAGAAAAGCTGTCTTTACGTCCATCAGGTGGACCTCCAGATCTTTTCCGTAAACAATATCCAACATGGATATGATGGAGGCAAAGGTGACGACAAGCACAAAGATCTCCCCATACTCTAAGCCTACACGCTAGGAAAACCCCTTTACCATAACTCTTGCCTTGTACTTGTCAATTGTACCATCCTGCTTGAATTTTTTTTGGAATACCCACATTGACTCCACCACGTGGACGTTAGGGGGCCTGTTCACCAAAATTCATGTGTTTTTCTCTTCAATGGATGCAATTTCGCTATCCACTGCCTCCTTTCATGTTGCCACATCTGGCATGTTCATAGCCTTCGCTACGGTCACAAGATCTTACTAAGCCAAGCATGACCAAATGAGTTTGGTCCATTCTGCATTCTCACCGTTGTACTCAGGCAGAGGTTTCTTCTGGCACGTTCAATGCCAGAATGTTGCTAGTGGTGCTTCAAGGCTTAGTTGCTTCTGTTGTGTTGGCAGTGCTAGTGATCCGTTGTTGGAGGAAGTACCACCGGCCTCAGAGTTCAACTCAAAGCCCTCGGAGGATAGAGAATTGGTGTCAGAGTCGGTGGTTGTGTCAGCCTACACAGCCCCTTTTCCTACAACACCATCATTTTGCATTAATGGCACCATCTGCCAGTTCTCAGGTCTCTGATCACTTGACTCAATCAACACAACCTACTCTCTTTATTTGGGAGTATGGACAAGATCCGACGACTCTTCCTTGTTGAACGTCCTTTCATCAAACTGGACATCTCGGCACCTTGTGAGCTTTTGGGCCGCTTGGTCCCATAGCTTATACACCTTGTGTGTAGTGTCATATCAGACCATTACACACTTGCGAGCACGCGCATCCAGCTTGCCACTTCCTTCTCATGCTTGGACCTTTACCTAGGCAGTAAAGCCAAAAACCCTCAAGTGTGAGGCATCTGGCTTCTTCCTTGACCAAGCCTCTTGTGGCGTCCTCAATAGCTTCTCTTGCTGCTTCTTACCGCACTTTCCAAGCACGGCTGCCGGAGTTGCGTTCAGAAGGTAGCAAGCAGTTCTTGTAGCTTCAGCCCATAAGCGAGGTAGGTGTTTGTTGTATAAAAGCATGCTTTGTGTGATTGTGAGGATATTGTGGTTTATGTGCTCAACAACGCCATTGCTCTGGGGGGTATAAGGCGTGGTGGTTTGGTGGTTGATGCCGTGCTAGATCAACCATTCTTTACACGCCTCGTACTCACTGTCGTTTTTCGTGCGTAGTGCCTTGATCTTGTTGCTTGTTTGCCACTCTACCATGGCGACAAAGTCTTGTAGTTTCTCCTTGACTTCTCCCTTTATCCAGAGGAAGTATATCCACATCTAATGAATGTGGTCATCAATGCAGGTCAGGAAGTACTTGGTACCGTTCTTTGAAGGAGTGTAGAATAGTTCATACACATGAGAGTGAATCAAGTCCAAGATTGCTACCGCATAGTGCTCGTTACGCTCAACGGACTTTCTCTTTGTCATGCCTTAGAGACACGGCTCACACAGCTTCTTATATTTTCCCTCATCCTTGGCATTGCATCCCTCCATTCAATGATTCTTTTGTACTGCTGCATAGCTTGTAGTGTGCTATTAGCCAAATGGCCAAACCGCATGTGCCACAGTTCAACATCTGTGTCTTTGGTGGAGTTTGCCGCCATGGTGACGGCCTCCAGTACAACATCAGGCTTTGAAGACTTGGGTTCTTCAACCGTCGCATATCCCTCATTTATACTCTCAAGGGGCTTGGTATGCAGCACGTAGAGCCTATCTACTCTTGGGACATGTGCAAGAAGAACCTCCTTAGGATAGGAGATGTTGATGTCGTTATTCTTGACAATCACGGCCTCCTCCTCTGTGAAGACGACCGTCATTCCGTGGAATGTGATTTTGGATACCAACAACAGGTTTACGGTGAAAGACGACATTTAGACAAAGTTCTCCAGCTTTAAGTCTTCTTCAACACGGTTCACATAGATGCATATCAACTTATCGCCTTTGCCTTGCACATGGAAAAGACTACAATTGACATATCTGAAGGGCCGTCAATGTCCCGAATGGAGATGAACCCATCCTTCTCCCTTGAAGAGTGGTGGTTGATGCCAGAGGCAAGTCCATAGGCTCCACACTTGAATAGTGCCATATCTTTGGTTGTCAACACGCTCTCTGCCATCATAGTTTTCAACTTGGTCTTACTATTTCCTTTCCCTTGGTTCTTGTCACAATGATCTCGGTCTTCCTGCTTAGAATCCCTGCACTCACGTGCCCAATGCCCGGGCTTGCCACAGTTATGGCACTTCCCATGACGCTTTGAACCCTTTCTACCGCCATCATTGTCCCTTCCTCCACTGCCACCGCTTGCGCTGCCGCTCTGACAAGAAGAAAAGTTCTTGCCATGGCCAGTGTACTGTCTAGCATAGGTTGAAATGTGTCACACTAACACTGCGACGCATGGCTTTGCACACGTACTCAGACACTACCTTATACGTCAAAGTCTCCTCCTTCCAACCGCAAAAGATGTTGATCAGAGGACCCCAGCTTTCAGGTAGCGCCATAACGATGATCATGGCTTGTATGTTGGTGTTGATTTCCCAATTCATTTAGGTCACTTGCTATAGAAATCCTTCAAATTGTAGTAGGAAGTCCGGAATCGACTCTCCCTTTCTCACCCTCATCAAAATCCATTTTTGAAGGATGAAGAGGAAATTTGCAAGAGCCGTTGGATGGTGTACATGTGCACGCTTTTCATAAGCCTTTGATGCATGTGTGATTCCTCAAAGGTGGACATGCTGTGACTCATGCAAGCTCCATGCCATTTTTGACAAGAATCAAATTGCCATGTCGCTTTTGACAGTCCACACTTCATCTCCAGCATCTATTTTTTGGAGGTTTAACCTATTCTATGAGGAACATCTTCTAGTAACCACGTACACTCGTGAAAATCTCAAATTTCCATTTCCATAAGGAAAAACCTTGTGAACTTTGATATCCCACCATTGACATGTTAAAGACTGAGCGTCGTGGATGTCCTCATACTACTTCTCTACTTCTCGGCTTCTTTGTTTCATTCAGGCTGATGTAGACTGATATAGGCTGTGCTCTGCTACCGGTTTAGAACGTACAGATCTGCTGCTTACTCCTTAGCCTTTAACCACCTGCAAACAGAGACGAACGCACTCTAGCAAACCCAGGGTCGTGCCTCTAAGGACAGAGCTTATCCTGGTTAGGGTCCAAGGGGGTTACCCCCAATGGAAAATGTTATCCTTGGCCCTTGTTTGCTAAGTGCCAGAACTCACCGTTCGAGCTGATGGAGCACATGGAGCTCATGGAGCTGATGGAGCTGATACGCGTTGTAAGACAGAGAGGGTGAGAGAGCGTATAGATGCGTGCCTTACAACTGTCCATGCTCGCCTATAATCCCTGGTCAACTGGCGTGAGGCAACGGAATATAAAACAAGGCCGACAAAATGGCACTTACCTTCCGCTCCTAGTATTCTATCTAGGAGGGGATATCATTGTCAGAATCACGGTTCCATATTAAGCAGTTCATATGAATCACTTCCTTGCATTGTGTCTTAAGCACCTGGTCACTTTTGCGCGAGGATCTAACTCCTGGGATAAGACCAACCAATGCTTCTTCAGTATGTGCTTCTGGTCGACAACTTTGTAAGGAGTCTCAAGATAAGAACTGTAATGAATAACATGCAACTGAGAGTTACGTATAGTCCCTGAGCCAGCCTTTAGCCTAGGTGCAAAGTGGCTCCTTGAATGAACTACTTTGGGGACTATGTGGACTGCATTATCCCCCTGCCTACTGTTGGAACTGGAGGAGAGAGGGAGCCTTGGAGCAGCGAGCATGTGGGACTCAAAGGGCATCACTTGTGCTGAAGAATGGTTATTGAATCACTCAAAATGATGGAGTACATATAGAACTAGAGCTTGGGCAAGTCAGCCCTCTCACAAGCCACACAACTTAGCCATGGAGGCTAAGACTCACACACTAGAGTCCATGATCTCATACAAGGGATGAAATCAGCCTAACAATCAGGCTGACCACTCACACACGACCAAGAGAGCTAGAGAATGCTCTCATGGCACACTCCTAGTGGTCACATCACCCACAAACCCATGGAGAATCGCCATGTGTCCATGGCTAGCACACAAGGATCTCACCCCACCAAAAAAGCAAGGAGAGGTACCTTTATCCTAGTCAGCACACTCTGACAAGGCAATTCTAAGACCAAGGACCTTTTTGGATATTTCTCCCATCAGGTCTTGACCCTGGACCTCTTGCCTTTTTGTTTTCTCAGGCTAACGCATGGAGCCATCACCCATGGTCACCCAGACATCCGCGGTCCATGACCCCTCAAACTTCGAAAATTCATATCTCCCAATCCGACCGTTGGATCAGCCTGAAACTTGGAGTCTAGATAAATTGCCACCTGATCTTTCCAATGGTGAAGACAGATCGACGATCAAAGCATACATCTGGAAGTTCCCTGGAACTTGCTCATATGGACCTGAAATTGAGCCGGATGGTTCCTTTCCCAACAATCTCCCACTTTTGCCGCAGTCAGAGTGGGCTGAGTCCACATGCCTTCATGCAGAACTGCTCCTTCTCACGGGTCACTGGCTTGGTGCAGAAATCAGCGACCTGCCTGCTGGTTGGAGTAAACTCCAGCTTTATAGCACCCTCGTGCACCATGTACCTGATGAAGTGATATGCGATGTCAATGTGCTTGGTGCGTGCATGGTGCTCAAGATTCTTGGTGAGTCCGATTGCGCTCTGGTTGTGGACGCGCACAGGAACTGGAACTACTACACTCCCACTCATCTCCGCCATGAGACGCTGGAGCCAAACTGCTTCCTTGGCTCCAAAGCTGAGAGAGACGTACTCAGCTTCCGTGCTTGAGGTGGCCACCACCACCTGCCGCTTGCTGCACCAGCTGATGGCCCCACCATTCATGAGGAACACGTGTCCAGAGATGGACTTGCGGTCCTCAGGGTTTGAAGCCCAATCTGCGTCTGTATAGCCGATTATGTTGTTGTCGTTGCCGTTGTACATGATGCCGATGTTGATGGATCCAGCAAGGTACCGGAAGATCCGCTTCACTGCCTTCTGGTGCTCCGGTCTGGGATTAGCCATGCGCTGGCTCACATAGCTCACAGCCTGTGCGAGGTCCGGCCTGGTTGCCACCATCAGGTACATGAGACTGCTGACGGCGCTCTGGTACTTCTGCCGCTCAACTGCATCTGCTTCTCCACTGAAGCTTACGAGGTACTGCCGCGTCTCCAGCGGCGTGCCGATGGGTTTGGCCTCTGCCATGCCGAACCGCTACAGGACGTCCTTGATGTAGCGACTCTGCTGTAGTGAGAGAGAGCGTGATTTGCGATCACGCATGATCTCGATGCCGAGGAAGTATGATGCCTCCCCGAGATCAGGCATCTCGAAGCGCTCTTGCATGGCCTCCTTGAACTCCTGCAGTGCAGACATGCTGTTGGAAAGGAGGAGCATGTCATCCACATATACATTGATGATGAGGATCTCATGCTCATGCTGCCAGCGATGCACGTTGTAGTCATACTCGCTACGCTCAAACCCCAAGCACTGCAATGCGGCATCCAACTTCTGGTTCCAAGCACGCGATGCTTGCTTGAGGCCGTACAGCGACTTCCTAAGCTTGCAAACCAGGTGCTCATGGCCATCCATGACGAACCCCTCCGGCTGCTCCATGTAGATCTCCTCCTCCAAGTCACCATTCAAGAATGCCGTCTTGACATCCATGTGGTGAACCTCGAAGTCCTTAGCTGCTGCATAAAAGAGGAGTGTGCGCATAGAGGCAAACTTTGCAACAGGGGCAAACGTTTCTGTGTAGTCGATGCCCTCCTACTGCGAGTAGCCCTTGGCGACCAGCCTCGCCTTGTACTTTTCCAGGTTACCATCTGCTCCCCGCTTCTTCTTGAACACCCAGTTGCACTTGATCACCTTACGTCCAGGTGGACGCTCAGTCAGCTCCCACGTGCTGTTGTCCAGCTGCGAATGTATCTCTTGCTGCACGGCTTGTGCCCAATCTGCTGCATCCAATGCAGCCATGGCCTCCTTGTATGACGTTGACTCATCTGAATCTGCTGCAACTGCGATGTTCATCTGTTCTGGTTTATGTAGGATCCAGAAATGGCCTCCCTCACCAGGCTTGTAATGCACCCTAAGAGGGTACCTGCGACCTGGTGCTGGAGCGTTAGCGGGCGGTTGGCGCAGTGCTGCTGGCACAACTACTGTGGCTGGTGGTGCTAAATCTCCCTCCTCTGCTTCTGCTCATGAGGCTGTTGTATCTGCTGCATCAGACATGGGAGAGTAGAGTGATTCTCCCACCGTCACAGTAGAGGAAGGATCGGGAGAGATTGGGTCAGGAAGGATTTCTGCTCCCACTATCTCATCAGCTGCTGGTTCTGCTGCCTCTTCACAGACAATGTTGGTGCCGATGACGTTGCTCTCGTTGAAGACGACATCCCTGGAGATGATGACGTGACCTTTATCCCTCTCGTAGAGGCGATAGGCCTTGCTTGCCACGTCATAGCCAATCATCAGCATCTGCGCACTCTTTGCGTCCTATTTTTGCCGCTTCTCCTTGGGCACGTGCATGTGCGCCAGGGTGCCAAATGCTCGGAGATGACCCACGCTCGGTTTTTTGCCAAACCACGCCTCGTACGGCGTCATCTACTCCAGCGCCTTAGTTGGACTGCGGTTCTTGATGTAGACCGCAGTGCTCACGGCTTCAGCCCAGAAGTCGTAGGTCAGCCGAGCCGCGTGCAGCATGGAGAGCGCCGACTCCACAATGGTACGGTTGGCGCGTTCTGCTACACCGTTCTGCTATGGCGAGTACGGCGCGGTACGCTATGCCTTGATGCCAGCTGCTGCAAGGTAGTCCTGGAACTCATTGCTCAGGTACTCTCCACGGCGATCGTTGCACAGCGCCTTGATCTTCTTGCCAGTCTGGCTCTCCACCATGGCCTTGAACTCCTTGAACCTGTCAAAGCACTGGTCCTTGGAAGGAAGGAAATACAAAGCAGAGTAACGGCTGAAATCATCAATGAAGGTCAGGAAATACCTAGTGCCTCCAGAGCTTTGGGTCTGCATCGGTCTGCACAAGTCCGTGTGGACCAGTTCCAATACCTCCTTCGCATGCTCCCCTACTCAAGAGAATGCCTCTCGGTGCTGCTTCCCCTCAGAACAGCCGATGCACAACTGTTGCTCAAAGTTAGAGATGGTAGGCAGGTCACGCACCATCTGCTTTGCTTGAAGCTGCTGCAAGGCGCGCATGCCGATGTGTCCGTAGCACGCATGCCAGTTCTCGCCATCTGTCGCTTGTACCACTGCTGCAAGACTCTGCTCACGCGAGATCTTGGTCGCCCCCAGCAGGCGGTACATGTCGCCCTCCTTCACCGACCTGGCCAACTCCTCTCGTGTATCCTTGTTGAGGATGTAGCCATAGTCACCATCGAAGACGACGCGCAGTCTTGTGTTTGTAAGAGAGGAGACTGAGAGGATAATGAATGCAGCATCAGGTACATATAGCACGCCATGGAACACTCCCACTTCAATGCCACGTGGGGTCTCCAACCACACCTCTACAATCCCAATCCCCTCAGCATACACCACCCAATCATCACCCAAAGCGATAGGACGGGGAGGGATGGAAAGCAACTGCGTAAACCACTCCATGTGGTGCGTCAGACTCTTGGTACACCCAGAGTCTTTGTACCACGCCAGATCCGCCTTCTCCTTCTGCGACATGTCAGACTTCGCCATGAAGAGGCGGTCGCACACCTCCTTGGCCACGTTCATGTTGTCAAAATGGCGCACGCCGGTCTGGTTCTGCTGCTACTGCTGCTGGTGCTGCTGACGTTGCTTTGATTGCTGCTGTTGTTGCTATGGAGATTGCTGCCTTTGCTGCTGCTGTTGCTGCTCCTTGTGGTCCCTCTTGAACTTGAAGCACTCTTTCTTGTAGTACCCCTCTTTCTGGGAATAATGGCACTTGCCTTTCTTATTGCCTCTATGCTACCCGGACTGCTGCTGCTGCTGGTTGCGTGAGCCCATCGCCATGAAAGCTTCTTCACTGCTGCTGCTGCCGCCATTGCGTTTTGTGGCATTGGGACGTAGTTCCACCTGCACCAGGTGTGTGCAGATGAAATTGAGGTCGAGAGTTGGCTGGTACTCCAGCGTCTATCGCACCGTGTCGTAGCTGGTTGGGAGTTCCCTCAGCAAGAGGAGGATAAAGCGCGTCTCTTCCAGAGGGTTGCCTAGAGCTCTCAGCTACTTCGCCAACTTTTTTGCCTTGTCGAGGTACGCCTCCATCCCTTCACCACCCTACATTTTCAGCGCCATCATCTTTTCTTCCAAAAGCATGAGGAATGCAGGATCCTTGCTCTCATACTTCTTGCACAACGTGTCCCACCCCTCCTTTGCAGAAGCCTTGTCACTCACGTACTAAAGATGCGGGTTGGAGATGGTGTTGACAAGCAACCAGTAGGCCTGCCTGTCCTTCTTCTTCCACTCCTCATACGCCGCTGGTACAGTTGCAGAAGAACCTGCATTTGCTGTACCCTTTTGCGGTGTCTTCCCCGCCACCACCTGTGCTGCGGTGATGCCTTTTGCCTGTGGAACTGGAGCCGGCTCGTCGCCGCTCACCACCTCCCACAAGCCCCTCTCCTCCAAAAGGAGGCGGGTACGGATCTTCCAAAACGTGAAGTTGGCGTGTCCCTCCAGCCTCTCCAAAGGCTGGGCTGCTGTCACAACGCCAGCTGCTGCCATTTTGAGCCTTGGTGATGCTCAGCGCTGCCCTTGGATGGCGACGCTACCCCTGCTTCTGCTGCTGCTTCTACCAGAAATCTGTCTGACAGAAAATGGACTGTAGATGCCAGCAGACTGGGAATTTTAAAAAACTGAGCCCACCACTGGAAAATTCAGCTCAAAAAATTTCAGATCGACCCATAAAACAGGGTCATCAACAGGGGATTTCAAAAGATATGCCCTCTTGAAAACAGGGTATGCTTCTGCTCCTACTCCAACTCAGGCCAGCCAGCTTGTAAACGGCGTTTCTCCCAAACGAATCNGCTGTACCCTTTTGCGGTGTCTTCCCCGCCACCACCTGTGCTGCGGTGATGCCTTTTGCCTGTGGAACTGGAGCCGGCTCGTCGCCGCTCACCACCTCCCACAAGCCCCTCTCCTCCAAAAGGAGGCGGGTACGGATCTTCCAAAATGTGAATTTGGCGCGTCCCTCCAGCCTCTCCAAAGGCTGGGCTGCTGTCATAACGCCAGCTGCTCCCTTTTTGAGCCTTGGTGATGCTCAGCGCTGCCCTTGGATGGCGGGACTACCCCTGCTTCTGCTGCTGCTTCTGCCAGAAAATGGACTGTAGATGTCAGCAGACTGGGAATGTGGAAAAATGGAGCCCACCACTGGAAAATTCAGCTCAAAACCTTTCAGATATACCCATAAAACAGGGTCATTAACGGGGGATTTTGAAAGATATGCCCTCTTGAAAACAGGGTATGCTTCTGCTCCTACTCAACCTCAGACCAGCCAGCTTGTAAACGGCGTTTCTCCTAAACGATTCGATGGAATGCAAATATTTTTGCACTAATAGAAAGCTTAGGCAGAATACTACAATTCGTATGTGCCACTTTTAAATTTGACAAAGACACAAGAGAGTTATGGTCATCACAAGGCGACAGTCTTACTCGTAGAGAAGAGTATAGCCCTGGCCGACCTTGTTTTGAGCATAACTCTCAATCCGACTGTTGGATCTTTGCGTTCTTGGGCTTGTTGGAAAGCTTGTCTCACGAAATTGAATATCTGGTGGTCGATTGTCAAATTTGGTCAAGGTTTGACCCTAACTTGTCACTCTCAAAGTGATGGCTTGTGCTGGCTGAATCTTGCAGAATCTGGCTCTGATACCAAATGTTGGAACTGGAGGAGAGAGGGAGCCTTGGAGCAGCGAGCATGTGGAACTGAAAGGGCATCACTTGTGCTGAAGAATGGTTATTGAATCACTCAAAATGATGGAGTACATATAGAGCTAGAGCTTGGGCAAGTTAGCCCTCTAACAAGCCACACCACTTAGCCATGGAGGCTAAGGCTCACACACTAGAGTCCACAATCTAAAACAAGGGAGGAAATCAGCCAAACAATCAGGCTGACCAGTCACACACGACCAAGAGAGGTACAGAATGCTCTCATGGCACACTCCTAGTGGTCACATCACCCACAAACCCATGGAGAATCGCCATGTGTCCATGGCTAGCACACAAGGATCTCACTTCACCTAAAAAGCAAGGAGAGGTACGTTTATCCTAGGCAGCACACTCTGACAAGGCAATCCTAAGACCAAGGACCTTTTTGGATATTTCTCCCATCAGGTCTTGACCCTGGACCTCTTGCCCTTTTCTTTTCTCATGCTAAGGCATGGAGCCATCACCAATGGTCACCCAGACATCGGCGGTCCATGACCCCTCAAACTTCGAAAATTCATATCCCCCAATCTGACCGTTGGATCAGCCTGAAACTTGGACTGTATATAATTTGCCAGCTGATCTTTCCAATGGTGAAGACGGATTGACGATCGGAGCAGGAATCTGGAAGTTTTCTGGAACTTGATCCTGTGGACCTGAAATTGAGCCGGATGGCTCCTTTCCCAACACCTACATGGCACTCTATGTGACCGCCAAGTGGCACCAGCCACCAGGGACCTTGGAATGTTCTAAGATGTCTCTTAAAACCTTCATGTCAGCCTTTTGGTCACAAAGAAAAATAGTTACTGGGCTGGGAATCAACCGAGTGACCTCTTGCTCCATAGACTAGCTCTGGAATGTCGACGCCATAAGGAGTTGTCCTAGGTAGTGTTTCATGGCTATACTATCCAATTTAGACCAAGGGGACTTGTTCTAAAGGAGAAGTGCATCCCTTGTCTATTAGGACCAGACTTATGGGACTTAGTCTAAGGGAGCAATGCATGCGTAGTCCGTCTTTTGCTTGTCCAAATATCAGCTATGGACAAGGGGTATATAAGGTTGATAGAGGAGGATGGAACGCATGACTTTCATAGGATTGCCGGCCGCTCTAAACTGCTTCGCTAGCTCCTTTTCCATTTCTAGGTACGCCTTGATTCCTTCACCATCTTGCATTTTCAGCGCCATCATCTTTTCCTCCAAGACCATGAGGAATGTAGGGTCCTTGCTGTCATACTTCTTGCACAACGTGTCCCATCCCCCCTTTGCAATAGCATTGTCACTCATGTACTCAAGATGCGGGTTGGTGTTGGTGTTGACAAGCAACCTGTGGGCCTGGCTGTCCTTCTTTTTCCACTCCTCATACGCCACTGGTGCAGCTGCAGATGGTGCATCGGCTGCATTCTTCTGCAATTTCATCTCTGCCATCACTTGTGTTACGGTGATGCCTGTCGCTTGCGAATTTGGAGCTGACTCGTCGCCGTTCACTACCTCCCACAAACCCCTCTCTTCCAAAAAGAGGCGATTATGGATCTTCCAAAACATGAAGCCGGCAAACCCCTCCAGCCTCTCTGAAGGCTGGATTGTAGTCATAACACCTGTTGTTGCCATTTTGAGCTTTGGTGATGCTCAATACTGCCCTTGAGTGGCGGCACTATCCCTGTTTCTACGACTGATTCTACCGGAAATATGTCTGATAGAAAAGTGGACTGTAGATGCCAGAAAACTAGGAAACACTAGGCTCCTCACTAGAAAATTCAGCTTAAAACCTTTTGATCGACCCATAAATCAGGGTCATCAACGGGGGATTTTGAAAGACATGCCCTCTTGAAAATAGGTAGTGCTTCTGCTCCTACTACAACTCAAATCAACCAGCTTGTGAACAAAGTTTCTCCTAGACAAATGCAAAGATTTTTGTACCAATGGATATCTTAGGAAAAATACTATAATTTGCATTTGCCACTTTTTGAATTTGACAAATAAACGATACCGCTATGGTCATCACAAGGTGACAATCTTACTAATAGATAATAGTTTAGCCCTGGCTGACCTGATTTCGAGCATGACTCTCAATCTGACAGTTGGATCTTCGCGATCTTGTCTTGTTAGAGCTTATCTTTAAGATCCTGTGGTCGATGGTCAAATTTTGTCAATATTTGATCCTATATCGTCACTCTCAAAGTGACGGCCTGTACTAGCTGGAAACAAGCAAAACTAAGCTCTGGTGCCAAACATTTGATCTCAAGGAGAGAGGAATGCATGGAGCAGCGAGCACGTGGGACTTGAAAGGGCATCAGTTGTGCTAAAGAATGGTTGTTGAATCCCTCAAAATGATGGAGTCCGTATAGAGCTAGAGCTTGGGCAAGTCAGCCCTCTCACAAGCCACATTACTTAGTCATTGAGGCTAAGGCTCACACACTAGAGTCCACAATCTCACACAAGAAAAGAAATCACCCTAACAATTAGGCTGACCAGTCACACATGACATAGAGAGCTAGAAAATGATGTCATGGCATACTCGTAATAGCCACATAACCCACAATTCCAAGGACAATTGCCATGTGTCCATGGCTAGCACATAGGGGTCTCATCTCACCTAAAACGTAAGGAAAGGTACATTTATCCTAGTCAGCACAATCTGACAATGCAATCCTATGACCAAGGACCTTTTTGGATATTTCTTCCATCACGTGTAGACCCTGGACTTCTTGCATTTGTCTTTTCTCAGGCTTTGGCATGGAGCCATCATCCATGGTCACCCAGACACCGGAGTTTCATGACCCTGGAAACTTTGAAAATTCATATCTCTCAGTACGATTGTTGGATCGACTTGAAACTTGGAACATAGATAGTTTGCCACCTGATCTTTCCAATACTGAAAGTGGATTGACAATTGGAGGAGACATCTAGTAGTTTCCTGCAACTTGCTCATGTGGACTTGAAATTGAGCCGGTTGCTCCTATGTCAAACACAAGCCCTTCCTTGTACCTTAATTAATTATGAGATATTTTTAACTTTAGTTGTCTTTTCCTTTGTCTTCGTCCTCTGTGTTGACCATACTTTTCCCTCGGATACCTACAAAGTGCAGGCTGTTATCCAACACCTTGGTCATACAATCTGCAAGCATCTTCTTGGTCTCCTCATATTCCACGTCCTTGATGTCATTTGTATCCAGGTACTGTGGTACTTGGTATTGATATGCTTCATCTACGTGGATATGAGATCATGCTATGTCATTTGTATGGCACTCTTGTGGTCAATGTAGACCACCATTGAAACACTCTGTGGTAATTTCATTTTGGCTAACACGTTGTGTGGCCAATTTGTCTCTTTTACATGCTTCATGTAGAATAATGTACTCTTTCATTGACATAAAGGGAGACACAATCATGTTTTCTGTTTCCCCAAGAGACTATACACCATTCAAGAGGCACACCAAACCTACATTGGAATTTCTATCATTGATTCTTCCTCCCTAGTTAGTATGGGTGTAGCACATGAGGCATAATGGATCTGATCCTTCCTGGTCTCCAAAAAGTGTCCTATATATAGAGGGCTCTATAGTTAGTGCATGATGCTTTTCACACCATGCCAATACTATGGCCATTAATTGGCCATAAACGTGCTAACCTGTCCCACACAATAGCAAATGTCTGGAAGTTTTTCCACCATGACATATATAAGGTAATCAACATCAGACTGGTAGGAAATACTCTCCATCTCATACCATTCTTCTTTCGTGTTGCAGCTCGTGGTGTAAACCGGCATCACCCACTAGTAACTGTGTCCACTTAATACTTGGTCACTTTTGTGCGAGTTGCTAGTTAGAAACTAACTCGTGGGGCTTGGACCAACCAGTGTCTTCTTTGTGTTGTTCCGTAGTTGGACAGCTGTGTGAGGAACATATAAGGCCAGATTGTGTAATTAGAATGAGGAATGAACCTGGTTCATGTAGTCCTAGGCCTGGACTATGAGGTGTGTGGATAGTGGCACTTTTGGAGTGGCCTCTCTACACGATCTCACCAGCTCGCCAATTGGCGCATTAACTGATGGCCAAGTGACACCTCCTCCTTATGTATTGAGAAATATCTAGGAAACTTTCCCTATGCAAGGAGGTCAAAAAACCTTCCTATGTACATCAAGGCTCGATTGTATGACCTGTTATTCCTAAGTCCAACATGCTATTTATTGCGCTATATTTCCGATAGCTTACTTGGACTTGCACCATGAACAAAGTTTGGGGGACTTAATTTAAGGAAACAGTGTATGCCCAAACTGTCCAGTAAGCCATAGCAATGGCCATGGGGCATAAGAGAAGAATACATGGAAGAGACCAGCTTGTAACATGCTATAGTGTGTGTACTAATTGACTTGTCTTCCATGTTGTAACGGTTCAAGACCTCTTTGATGTACCTGGTTTGATTGTATTTCTTTTTCGGTTGCGCTGGACGGTTTTTTCGAGGTAGAAATCGAGAGGACCTATGTCCATCTTGAGCTTCCTGTCGAGATCTGACTTTAGCTCAATTAACAGCCAACAAATGATCACGTTGTCCACGTACAATGCAAGCAACATCAAGCCTCGCTCTCCCTCCCAGACTTTGATACTAGGGTCATTCAGGTTGTGTGTGAAGGTTAGCCTTGCCATGAAGTCATCCATCTTCTTGTACCAAATCTTTGCAGTCTATTTTAGCCTATACAGTAGTTTCTGAATTTTCCACACCTTGTCCTCTACAGCCCTGATTCGCACAGGCACTTCCATCGGTACTTCATTTTCTAGCTTCCTATAAAGGAAAGTTCTTTTGACATAAAGTTGATGGACCTCCTGCTCTTTGATAACAATGATGTCCAGCATGAATCTGGTGGAGGCAAAGGTGACAACATGCGTGATGGTCTTCTCAAACTCTAAGCCTTCACATTGGGGAAACCCCTTTGACACAACTCTTGCCTTGTACTTGTCAATTATACCATCTTACTTGAACTTCTTCAAGATCTAACTTGGACACCACCACATGGACATTTGGGAGGCTATTCAGCAGAATCCATGTTTTGGTCTCTTGAATGGACTCGAGTTCACTGTTTACTACTTCTTTCTACTTGGCCAAAATTCGCATGTTCATCGCCTCCGCTATGGTCATAGGCTCTCTCAAGCCAAACGTGGCTTGCTGAATCTAGTCCATTTGGTACTCTCTGCATCGTACTTTGGTGGAGGTTGATCCGGCTTGTTTTGCACAAGAGTATGGCTGGTGGTACCTCCACGCTCAGTTACTTTTGCTACTTTTCTTTTGATGAAACTTGTAGTATCGATGATCCGTTGTTCAAAGAAGAGCGACTAGCCAGTCAGTTGGGCTCAAGGTCCTTAGAGGACTCAGACAAAGTGTTAAAGTCTGTTCCTCTGTCAGTGTAGACAGTTACTCTACCTACTTTACCATTATCCTACTTCATTGACATCATCTTCCAGATGTGAGGTGCATGATAACCTGACTTGAGCAATCATACCAACTGACTTTGTTTAACAGCATATACATGATCCTGTAGTTCTCACGTACAAAGAGTCCTCTCATATCGGCTCTTGATGAAAAATCCAACAACTTGGTCCCACAGCCTCTATGCCTTGTGAGCAATCCCATACCTGACCATTACACACTAGCGAGTACGTGCATCCAGCTTAGCAGTTCTTTCTTTTGCTTTTTTCTTTGCCTAGCAAAAAACCATCAAGTATAAGGCATCTATATTCTTCCCTGGCCAAGCCTCCTATGGCATCCTGAGCTGATTCTCTTGCTACCTTTTGCAGCGTCTACCAAGTGTGCATAGTAGAGTCAAAGTCACATAGTAGTAACTAATTCTTAAAACTTCTGTCCCAAAGTGACGTGGGAGTTTGGCATCAAATAGCACACTTTGTCTCCTGTCGAGGATAGTCTAGTTCATCCTCTTGGCAACGCCATAACTCAACAGGATACAAGGAGTGTTCTTCTGATGGTGAGTATCCTATTGACTCGACCAGCTCTTGCACGCCATATTCTCGCAAGCGTTGTCTGTACATAGTGTATTGACATTCTTGTGTGTCTGCCACTCTACCATGGAGGTAAAATGTTGGAAGTCCTCCTTGACCTCTCCTTTGCATTGGGAAAGTATATGCATATTTTGTAACTATGGTTGATGAATGTGAGGAAATACTTGTTGCCACCATTTGAGGGAGTGTATAATGGTCTGGACACATCATAGTGAATCAAGTCCAAGATTACTGTCATACTCTACTTATTATGCTCAAAGCAATTTTCATTTGCATTGCCTTGGAGGCATTGTTCACTAAGATTTTTCACTTTTACTCATCCTTAGTCTTCCATCCCTCCATCCCATGAACCTCTTTGTCTTACTATTTAGCTTGTAGCGTGCTGTGAGCCACATACCCAAAGTGAGTATGTCCGTCAGCATACGCGTCTTTGGTGGATTTGGTCGCCATGGTGATGGCTAGTGGTATAATTTCAGTGTTTGGAGGCTATGACTGCTCAACTGAAACACATCTCTCATCTGTGCTATTAAGAGGCATGATCTTGTTGGAAATGTAGCCATCCGGCTCAGTTTGAGGTTCATAGGAGCAAGCTTGAGAAACCTACTAGGTGCCTACTCCGAGCAGTGATCCAACTTCTTCAGTAGAAAGATCTGGTAGACAAATATCTATAGTCCAAATTCTTAGGCGGATCCAATGGTCGAATATCAAATTTCAAATTTCTGGGGTCATTGACCGCCGGTGTCTATATCATCATGGACGACGACACCATGCCTTAACAACAGAAAAAGACAAGAGGCCCAGGGTTAAGAAGTGATAGGAAAAATATCCAAAAATATTCTTGGTCTTAGGTTTGCCTTGTGAGAGGACACTGACAAGGATATACTTACCTCTTGTTTCCTTTCAGGTCAGAAAATATCCTTGTATACTAGTCATGGACACATGGCAATTCTCCTTGGGATTTTGGGTGATGTGACCACTAGGAGTGTACCATGAGAGAATTTTCTAGGTCTATAGATTGTGTGTGATTGGCACGCCTGAATGCTAGGCTCATTTCCTCTCATGTGTGTGAGAATGGTCTCTATTGTGTAAGCCTTAGCCTCCATGGCTATGTGCTATGGCTTGTGAAAGGACTGACTTGCCCAAGATGAAGCTCTACATGTACTCCGTCATTTTCAGTGGTTTAACAACCATACTTTAGCACATTTCATGCCACTTCAGTCCCACATACTTGCTCTTGCAAGGCTCCCTCTCTCCTCCAGATCCAAGACGTGGTATCACAGCCAATTTTGGTAGAATTCAGCCTAATTAGACAAGCGTTAGCCATTACAAGATGTCACTTTGCGTGTGAGGTGCTAAGGTCAATTTACCAATGTTGACAATCATCGACTATATCATCAACTTTGCAAGGTACTCTTATCATGAACCCAGGATCTTGCAGATGAAATGATTGAATGCATGATTATGCTCAAAATAGGGTCGGGCGGGACTACATTATTCTCTCTAAATAAGACTGTTGCCTTATGATGACCATAACTCTCTTCTTCCTTTCTCAAATTTAAAAAGTAGCACGTGTTAATTAAATTGATTTTTTCTAAGTTTTCCATCGGTGCTCTTGTATTCCATTGGTATATTTGGGAGAAAAACTGTTGACAAACTGGCTAGTCTTAGCTGAAGTAGGAAGATTGCATGTTTTCAAGAGGGCATATATTTGAAAATCCCCTGTTGATGACCTTGTTTTATGGGTTTTTCTGAAATTATTTAGCTGAATTTGCAAATAGTAGGCTTTTTTTTTCACATTCCCTGTTTGTTGGCCTTTACAGTTAATTTGTTGGTCAGACATATTTATGGTAGAAGTATAAGTAGAAACAAGGACAGCGTCGCCATGCAAGGACAGTACTGAGCATCACCAACGCTGAAAATGGAAAACAAAACAGGGGTCGTAACAGCAGCCAAATCCTTGGAGGGGCTGGAGGGATGCAAAAACTTCACTTTTTTAAGATGTGTACCTTCCTCCTTTGGGTGGAGATGGTTTTATGGGAGGTAGTGAGCAGCAAGGGGAACAAAAAAGGAATCACCGTAATACAGGTTGTGGGGAGGAAGATAACTAGAAAGGTACAACTAATGTGGGATCTTCTGTAACTGTATCAGTATCATATGAGGTATATAAGGACAAGAAGGCTTATAGACTTGTTGTCAACGCCATCTCCAATCTACATCTTAGTCTGTGAGTAACAAGGCTATCATGAAAGAGGAGTGGGATGTGTTTTGCAAGAAATGTGAATATAAAGACCATGAAGCATAGAAAAGATTATTTGAAGTTCTAGAAGGACTAGAAGGAGCAGCAATAATGCTAGTGATTGTAGTAGCAGTAGTAGAGACAACAGACTCAAGAGTAGTAGGAGTATCAGTCAGAATAGCATCAGTAGCAGCAACAAGGCCAAAACCAAGGTAGTGTGTACCACTTTGGCAATATGAACGTGGCCAAGGGAAGCCACTACCTCCTCAGTGCAAAATCAGCCATGTCACAGGTAGAAAGGGAAAATCTTACACCGTGAATGACTCCAGGTGCACCAAGAGCCTGGCGCACCACGAGGACTGGTTAATGCAGCTATTTTAAATCTACCTTATCCTATCGCTATGGATGATGATCTAGTGGTGTATGCCGAGGGAATTGGAATTGTGGAGATGTGGTTGGAAATCTAGTGTGGTACTGAAGTCGAAAATTTCTTTAGTATGTTACAAGTACCTCATACTTCATTCGACCTCCTTCTAGTCTCCACTCTCACAAATACAGGATTGCATGTCACGTTTGATGATAACTAATGGCTACATCCCTCAACAAGGACAAATGAGAGGATTTGGCCAGGTCCGTGAAGGAGGGCGATATGTACCGCCTGTTGGAGATGACAAAGATCCCTCGTGAATAGAGATTTTGCATATGTGGTATAGGCGACATATTGTAAGATTGGCCACATCGGCATGCACGCCTTATAGAAGCTTAAAGCAAAATAAATGGTGCACATCCTGCCTATCATCTGTAACTTTAAATAGCAGTTGTTAAAAGAGGTACAAGAGCTGGTCCATACGAATTTGTGTGGCCCAATGTAGATCCAGAGTCCTAGAGTGTAGAGGTGCTTCCCCACATTCATTGATTATATGAGTTGTTATACTACCATGTACATCCTTGCTTCCAAGTACCAATGCGTTTCACAGGTGCAGGGAGTTTAAGGCAATAGTGAGAACCAGACCGGCAAGAACATCAAGGCATTGCAAAATGACAATAGTCGAGAGTACAGCAGTAAGGAGTTCCAAGTCTTTCTTACAGCTGTATGTATCAAAGCGTAGCATACCAAACCATAATCGTTCCGGTAGCATGGTGTAGAAAATCACACTAACAGTACTATTGTTGAGTTGGTATGCTCCATGTTTCATGCAACTTGGCTCACCTGGAACTTCTAGGCCAAAGCCTTGAGCACCCTGGTCTTTGTCCTGACCCGTAGTCCAACAAAGGCACTAGAGCACATGATGACATATGAGGCATGGTTCAATAAGAAGCCGAGTGTAGATGATCTTCGTGCTTTTGGTATTTTGGCATATATGCACATGCCGAAGGAAAAGCAATAAAAGAAGGATGCAAATATCACGTAGATGTTGATAGTAAGCTACGTCATGCCAAGCTAACCATATCACCTCTAGAAAAATCATATAGGCCACCTCATGACCTCTAGGGATATATTTTATCAGTGAGAGAAACGTCATTGGCATTAGCATTATCTTCAAAGAGGAAGCAGAACAAACTGGGTATATTCCATGTTGTCCCGGGGTGCCGATGTGGTCGGACCACCGCAGCCGTGGCACCGCGGGCCACCGCGATGGGGCATCGATGTGGCTTATTGGCCATTTTCTTGTAAATGTGGACGCGTCTGAACGGAGCAAGTCCGCGCTCGGTTGGGGGGGGATGAAACAAAAATCCGTTATCCGGTTCAAGTCTCGCGGGCACACACATGCAGGTCAGTACATCTTATGTAGCCACAATATGTTGCGTGAGGCGGATGGGGGTTGATCATGCTAAGAAATCTTTCATGGGCCAATCAAAGAGCCTTACTGGTTCATGCAGGGATGCATTGACCAACGAGGTTGGCGTGGTTGTGATGCGCTGAAAAGAAAGCTTTCACGTGGCCTACAAAGGGTGCCACATGGCACATCACATTATATCTCCCTCTGACATTGTTAATTGTACAAGCATCATTTTTTAATTGCTAGTATGAAAGGTAAATTGTTCGTAAACCTTTACCAACCTGGCCTCGAGGTCTGTGATTCTCCCCTCCCATTTTTGTGACACTCGCTCACTCTCGAGCGGGGCTTGACGCGAGAGGGCTCAACGAGCCATCGCGACCTTGTATCACTCGGTCGTGTAAGAAAGAATTCTTCTTTTGTACGTCATAGGTTGGCACTTAGGCAACGGCCGGGAGGCTTGAGCCGCCTAGGCGGCCTCTCCTGCTCCACCATGGCTCCCAGGAGAGCCCTCACCACCATGTCTTCGTCTGGACGGAGCTCTTCCATGCTCCCATCATCATGATCCGCAACAACATCCTTGCACTTTTTCAACCCAGAGTTCAACCCCCCTCCGTCCGGCCGGCTCCATAGTGACATGCTCACCTTGGCCTTGTCCCGCCACTGCCGTCCCATCTCGACGGCGTCGAAGAAGCCCGGTTTTTTCTGTGAATCCTGCGGCATTTTCCTTAGCGGCACGTGTGACAGGATAAGGGGCCATTTTGGTGAAAACAATGGCAACTTTGGGACATGCGAGCACGTGCCACCCCTTCCCGCTGATGCCCTTGGCGTGCCACGATTTCCAAGTCCACCAAACGACTGGAAGCCAGTGGATGTGCGTCCCTACAATGGATTGGGCGATTTGTGGGGCAAAACATCCAAGCCGGTGTCATGGCACCAGCTTTTTGAGTCGCGTCAGCATGCGGAGGCACTAGAGAGAGCCGGGGAACCAGCCGACAGCGACGATGACTTGTATGGCCTCGGAGGGCCGTCTGGTGCCGATGGTGGTGGCAGCGAGGATCTACCGCACCAGCAGTAAGATGAGCTTCGGTGTGCCAGAGACATGTGTGATCAGCGATAGCAGCACCACGGCACTTGCAACCGCAAATGCGACAGCAGCAACGTGTCCGGCTGGTGGACGTCAACGGGATGGCTGGCATGATCCAAACTAGCGTTCAGCCTCACTGTGATAATGCCGCAAATGCACAACTCCAAGTCGCCATCGTTGAGCTCGTGGCCTGCGCAGCCTTGCCCATTTCCTTCATGTGTGAGCCGTTATGGAACAAGGTCGTGAACAAGGCTCGCAGGAGCAACGCCTCCTTCCACCTCCCTAGCCGCTCAACAATGATGGACAACATCCTGTCCAAGATTGATGAGCGCCTGGAAGCAGAGGATGCTCCATTGAAGCAGGTGTGGGCTATCTATGGTGAAACTGTGGCAGTAGACAAGTGGTGTGACCAGCAACAGCAGCTAATCTACAATGCAATGGTCATGAACGCGAAGGGAGATTTCTACATTTTCTCCCGTGATGCAAGCAGTAGCGTACGGAACTCCTCCCACATCGCCATGATGATTGAAGATGTCATGAACGAGGTTGGGGAGCGGTATGTTGAGAGTGTCGTGTGTGACAATGCAGCCGTGAACAAGAGGGCTTTTCAGGATCTCAAAGGGAATTACCCCCAAGTCTTGTCGTAAGGTTATTGTGTACACAACATAGATCTGTGCATGAAGGACGTGTGCAAAACTGAATGGGATGCCTCTATGGTGTCAAGGGCTGAGAAAGTGGTGGCTTTTTCCGCAACAATGACATGCCTCGCACGTGGTTGAAACAACAGAGTAGTGGTCACGTCCTTTGCCACGTTGTGAGTCTCGATTTGCATAAGGACACACAATGCTACAACGCCTCATTGACATGAGGCCGTACCTCCTCAAGTTGGTCAATCATGCTGCTTGGAAGGACATAGGGAAGCAAAGGGATAGCCAATTCCGTGAGAGAAAGAAAGTTATGCGTAGCATTATCCGTCGGGGTGTCTTTTGGCTTTGAGTGCGTCAGCTCCGTGACCTATTGAATCCCTTTGTGATTGTTTGTTGGGAAAGGAGCCATCCGGCTCAATTTCAGGTCCACAAGAGCAAGGTACAGGAAACTTTCAGATGCCTGCTCCGATCGTCGATCCGTCTTCACCATTGGAAATTATATACAGTCCAAGTTTCAGGCTGATCCAACGGTCGGATTGGGATGTATGAACTTTCGATAATTGAGGGGTTATGGACCGCCGATGTCCGGGTGACCATGGGTGATGGCTCCATGCCTTAGCCTGAGAAAAGAAAAGGGCAAGAGGTCCAGGGTCAAGACCTGATGGGAGAAATATCCAAAAAGGTCCTTGGTCTTAGGATTGCCCTGTCAGAGTGTGCTGACTAGGATAAAGGTACCTCTCCTTGCCTTTTAGGTGAGGTGAGATCCTTGTGAACTAGCCATGGACGCATGGCGATTCTCCATGGGTTTGTGGGTGATGTGACCACTAAGAGTGTGCCATGAGAGCATTCTCTAGCTCTCTTGGTCGTGTGTGACTGGTCAGCCTGATTGTTACGCTGATGTCCTCCCTTGTGTGAGATTGTGGACTCTAGTGTGTGAGCCTTAGCCTCCATGGCTAAGTGGTGTGGCTTGTGAGAGGGCTGACTTGCCCAAGCTCTAGCTCTATATGTACTCCATCATTTTGAGTGATTCAATAACCATTATTCAGCACAAGTGATGCCCTTTCAGTCCCACATGCTCGCTGCTCCAAGGCTCCCTATCTCCTCCAGTTCCAACATTTGGTATTAGAGCTAGATACTACAAGATTCAGCCAGCACAGGCCGTCACTTTGAGAGTGACGGGTTAGGGTCAAACCTTGACCAAATTTTACAATCCAGCACAAGATCTTGAAGTTCGTGAGACAAGATTTCCAACGAGCGCAATATCGCAAAGATCCAACGGTCGGATTGAGAGGTATGCTAAAAACAAGGTTGGCCAGGGCTACACTCTTCTCTATGAGTAAGACTGTCGCCTTGTGATGACCATAACTCTCTTGTTTCTTTGTCAAATTTAAAAAGTGGCACATGCAAATTTTAGTATTTTTCCGAAGCTTTCTATTAGTGCAACAATATCTGCATTCCATTGATTTGTTTGGGAGAAACGCCGTTTACAAGCTGGCTGGTCTGAGGTTGAGTAGGAGCAGAAGCATACCCTGTTTTCAAGAGGGCATATCTTTTGAAATCCCCTGTTGATGACCCTGTTTTATGGGTCGATCTGAACGTTTTGTAGCTGCATCTTCCAGTGGTGGGCTCCATGACGCCCCCAATTTCACCGCGTTTTTCAATTTCTTCCGCGGACGGTTGCGCTCCGCGCTAGCTCCGCGGAGCAGGCACTTCACCGTTATGACTTGTTCTTAGACACCTCAACTCCTACCCACCAGTTTCCCACCGAAGGCTGTTCCGCGGAATGCGAGCCTGGACCTCCGCGTAGGCACCTCACCGATGCGTAATGCTCCGCGGCCCACTTCTTCCCACACGGGAGTCCACCACCCTGTGGCGTCCGACTCCTTTCCGCGGAACCCTGTTCCGCAGACGTGTGTAAGCAAGGGGCACCGCCGGCAGCTCACCGCACTCGGACTTTTGGTCCTTGACGCACTCGGACCACAATCCGCANGATTGGTCGCTCCTCCCGCGATTGCTCGGTTCCTCCGCTGTCCAGTCTGTACGCCCTGTCAGTGACCGCGGATCCTTCCGTGGCTTGCCCCTGTTCTCTTTGCACCGCTGGTCTTCCCGCCTTCTCGTCCCGCCTTCCCCTAGGTGCCTGGTTAGAGGGTCCGCCGCAGACTAGTTGTGTTCGTCCGCGGCGGCCTTCATGTGGTCATTCCAATCCCTGCCCTTCTTGATTCCGCGCCATCCTTTCGCTCAACCGCGTCCGCGGGAGCCAGCATCCCTGCGCGGATCTGAGGCGGCACCAACTTCTTCTTCCGCGGGGAATCTCTGCTGCGGAGCTGCGGTGGAATCGCGCGTGACACTGATGCCCCCAACCCCCCCTTTTCAAGACTCTGTCCCAGAGTTTCATCGACGCAGCAGTCGTGTGAACTTTTCTTGTGGACCCGGCCGCTGCCGGTGTTGACAAGGGCGGCAATATGCCTCCACCTCCCCGCCCTTCCGCTGGTATCGCGCGGAACATTCCTGATGCACGTACAGGTGGCATCCCTCGCATCGGGCTCCCGTGGTGATATCTTCTGCACCCAGTCTTCTCTTGCAGGAAGAGCAGTGCGGGATCCGCTCATACGTCCTGCAACTGGTGCAGCGGTACACCACCTGCCCTTCTTCGTTCCTTCCCACCTCAGCGGCACACTCCGCGTGGGCCCATCCTCCGCAGTGCTCGTAGTGGCATGCCATTCCGGTGACGATCCCCCCACAAGCGTCTCCGCAGCAACGCACCCCGGAATTGTCTGCTCCCCAATTCTCTTTTCTGGGCTGAGCGAGGCAGTGGTGACAGGTCCATACTCCTTCCTTACCCCTTCTGCCACACCGCTGGTGGCACATCTTCAAACACATGCCACATCCCTTTCCGAACTCCGCCATCCCTTCCTGGTAGGCAAAGCACGCGGGTTCCTTGGTCTCCGCGGTAAAGCTGAGGTAGCAGCCCGTCTCAAGGAGCTCGTTGCCCACACACTGATGGCATTGGCCCTTCCAAGCGGAGTGGCCTGTTACCAGGCATTCTTGATGAGCAGGCCTCGTGCAGATCGCGCATTTTCCCCCATCCTGCACAGCCTTCAGGCATGTGGGACATGCCACGGGTTGATGCCCCTCTTCCCCCCGTACCTCCTCCTCCGCTTCTGACTCTTCCTCCTCCCCCTCTTCGTTTGCTCGAGGTGCCTTACGGACACCCCATTGCCTTTCGGTCTCTTCCCTGCACCTCCTGCACATTGCAGCACCAGTTCGCCCCCCGCGCCCGTCCCGAGGTGGTGCCATGCAGCCAGTGCAAATGTGGCGGAGACATCCGCCACAATCCTTCACCTCCACTCCCCACCATTGGCTGCATTGGGCACACCGCCTCTCCTCCAGCTCCTTCTACCTCCGCTCTTCTGCCGCGACGCGTCCCTCCGCTTGCCATAGCCTCATGGTGGCTCCAGAAACTGTGCGCGGACCCTGCCGGCGCTCATTCGACTCTTCCTCTTCTTCTTCTTCCTCCTCTTCTTCCTCCTCGTCGTCTGGGTCCCATCGGCCGCGGGGTGGTGCGTCCCCACCTCCGGGTCCAGCTCCCTCGCCTCCCCTCCGCTTCT
>SZWC01000909.1:35498-51254 GCA_023375785.1 Penium margaritaceum
AGCTGCTGCACTGCAAGGTGCAGCACATATGAGCGCAGCAATGGTCGGAGCGGTTCGGGTTCCTTACACAAAGAAATTGCATGTCCGAGGCTGTCTTGTTGCTCCTGCAAAAGTCTGGCTGAAGTTCCAGCTGTTGACATTGCACGTGGTCAGCTATTGGTCTAGCATGGTGCAGGTGCCTTGCGGGATGGGACTGTACATTACTCCCATTGCTCCTCGCGATTTCTGTTCTATAGCATTCTTTTTATTCCAAATCCATCTTCTTGGTTTTGACAATGTCTTTAAATCAACAGCCATCTCATTGTCATATACGTGCATGAAGTATGCGGACGAGTGTTTTAGCGTGAGTCATCTCCATCTGTCTATATGGCTGGCTGTGGCCCCTTAACCGTGTCCATGGTCATGCAAATCCTTGATACAGACCCAGTTGGCACCAGAGAACTGGTGGGTGGGGTGGCTCCAGACACCAGTAGTTGCTAGGCAAGTACCATGATGTCCAGAGTGCTTGTTAAGGTGCCCTACAATGTTTTCCTTGGGTGATCAAACGCAGAGGTCCGGCACTGATCAGTGGTCAGACAATGCAAAACATTCAAATCGGGCTCAAAAGCAAGACCACTGACAAGTCTACAGCAACTAAGGCACCGTGTTGATGTCCTGAAGATGCGAGCATCTAGATACTGATGGAGGTTGTTTCGTTGCAATAGACGCTACAGACCAGACGAGTGTCGCATTTTCTCCTGGCCTCCATTCTGCGCTGGCGTCAGGTAGATTTCTCCGGCCGGCATAGATTTTCATCACCTAGACATCTTCAGCATGCACCGTGATGTTTGCGATTTCTCCATTGAGCGACTTGGATTTGCCCTGTGATATTGGGAAAACCGTGTATCATCTGAAAGCATGTTTTCAGACAGGACCATCACGATGATGTTTTTAAGGACTTCCAGAAGAAACGGGAAAATACAGCTCTAGTGGTCTAAAACAGAAGTCCTTACTTGCAAACGCGACCTTTTATCTTTTCTTAGTCGTACATTGAATTGTTCTCAAAACTTCTGCGTTCTTGGAAAGGGCGAGGTAAATAGTTGGAACGCCGGCAAGAGAGAAAATCGACTAAAATCATGAGCTGGCGAGATACTAGGCCATGCTAGTCTCTTCTGATGAACCTGTCAGCCCTGTTCCATGTAATTCAGAGGATAGGTCCTTGTATGTGCACAAACGTACGTTTGCGAGGTTCATGCGAGAAAAATCGCACTACTGTAGCGAGCCATCACTTAATCTAGATGCTAACATCGCATGAAAATCTCAGGACATCAACACGGTGCCTAAAGGAAAAGAGCAACTATGTCCGAGATGCGCTGTTTGCGACCCGCCTAGACGCGAAGTGACACGAGGAAGGTAGGTGCATGTTTCGCGGACATGCACCAAGGAAAATGCTGACTTCGGATTTTCATATCTGTTTCATGCCTCGTATCGAGGAGTATACCTAAGCGGACTGGGTACCGTAGGTATCCATTGTCGCATGTACTGATCTAACAGCGACATTACCGGCGTCGCTATTTGATGGCAGCCGTGGTGTTTGAACTACAAGCTCACCAAAACATCGCGTCGAATCAGTTTCAATTCACATGCATCATCGAACAGTGCCCATGAATACCTTAACCGCGAGGAACATGTGACACACAGATCGTCCGGAACATGCAACCATTCTCATTGGCCCATGACGAGTGTGCTACGTTCCTGATGCGTCAATGTCTCTGCTCTGGTGCTTTTTGGGCACATCTCACACGCGGTGATGTTTGCAAGAAACCGACAAAAGAATCTACTTTTCCATCCGTCAGTTTCGCTCACCGTTGCCCCATGCGTGAAATTGACCGCTATAACCATGACCGTTTTCACCCCTCACATGGGCATCCGACGGAAGGGCGCTACCAATACAGGCCCCTCCGAGTATCTAGGAAGTGAGAAGATGCATGGAAGCTTCCTAGCGACACAGCCGCTGACTAGGCGTCAGTGCCAGGTCACACGGTGATGACAGTCACAAGTCGTGCACACAAGGCAAAGTATCATAATGCTTCAATAGCATTTGCAGAGAGAAATGACAAATGACAGGTCTATGGAATTAAGTACCCGCCGCGGCGCACAATGGGTGTCGCACGGGGGAGCACACAATCTGTCCAAAATCCGGTCCATAACCACTGTTTTGGCCGTAACTCAGCGCACACATGTTAGAACGCTACGCCGTCCGAACCTAGACATGTAGAATCACAAGCCGGACGCTACGATTGGTCACATGCATGCATCCGGCATCAAATGGTGGTCACACAATGCAAAAACATGCAAATCCGGCCCACGGCTAGTCCACCGATAAACTCCTGCGTGCTGCAGAAAAACTGCAGGAGGTCCCGAGCAGCGCCCAGAGCTCTAGACCGGTTGTCGGTCAGCTCCAAGCTAGTAGACCACCACCAGACGACGTACCGGGACCACCAGGGTCCGCATCAAGGATCTGCATGAGTATGGGCACGGTCGAGTGGTCACATGAACATCACAAATCACTACACTCCCCCATGACCCGATGGTACGCATGTCCATGCACATGCAGTATTGATAGGAGCACAACGACTGCAAAAACAGTCGTGACACAGACACGGACACACCCCACACTCAACCACTCTGAGGCAATGGGCGAAGCCCATCTGAACGAATGGCCACCAGAAACTTCGTGCGTGCTAGTGCCTTCGTCAAGAAGTCAGCACGCTGCATGTCAGTCCCAACCCATATGACAGAGATCACGTGTTGCTCCACCAAATCACGGACGAAGTGATGCTCGACCGCAATGTGCTTCGTGCGAGCGTGAAAGACACCACAGTTCTCCGCAATGGCAAGATTACTCTGGTTGTGGCAACGAAGCACAATGACCCAGCTTAAGAAACAAGTGCTGCAACTATAGTGCATCAGCGGCCCCTGCACCCAGAGCAACATACTCTACCCCCGATGAGCTATGTGCAATGCAGCCCTGCTTCCCGGTGCGCCAGGACATAGCGGTACCATCGAGCAGGAACACGTAGCAAGTGTGACTGCGTCCATGTGGACTCCAAGTCAGTCGTTTTTGGTGTAGCCGTCAAGGACAACCGAACACTGCCGACGAAAGCCGAGTCTGAGGTACGGTCTGGAGACCACGTACCGCACCAATTGCAGAGCCGCGTGAAGGGCTCTAGCTCGTGGAGCCGGTAAAAACTGTGCAAGGAGGTTGACGGCGAAGGCAATGTCAGGGCGTGTGGTAGTAGCCAAGTACATTCGAGATTCGATGAGACAGAGGTACAAGGTCACATCCACTGTCTCCACCAACTGTGTGGTATCGTCTTTCTTTAAGGCATCCTGCCCGTCAAGTGTGACAGGTGTGGAGGCCGTGGGCACTGCGCCAAGAAGATCGGTAAAGCGCATCCCCAAAACATGGGCATATGGGGCCAGCAGTAGTGTCCTATGTCTGCGGTCTCGCACGATCCACCGCTGCAGGACCAAGGTCCTTCATCCTATATGCGGTCTGGAGGACAGCCTTGGCCTCTTTCACGGCCTCCCGGGAAGGAGGCACGATGAGAAGGTCGTCGGCATAGACTAGGATGGCGGTGAATCGCTCAGGCGTCCGTCGGATGAAGAGAGAGGGATCTGCCTCACTCTGTACATATCACTCACGAGTCAGGGTGCTAGTGATCTCTTGGTTCCAACACCGAGGGGACTGCTTGAGGCCGTACAAGGACTTCCGCAAGCGCCAGACCTTGTTACCGTCCTCAAAGCCAGATAGTTAAGCCACGTAAATCTCCTCATCCAAAGAGCCATGGTGGAACGGATTTTTCGCATCCATATGGTGCAATTCCCAGTCATGCCGAGCCACTATACCGAACAGAGCTCGAGCTGAGGTCATGCGGCCGACAGAGGCAAAGGTGTCAGTGTAATTGATGCCCTCGATCTAAGAGCACCCCTTGACGACCAAGAGAGCCTTGTGGCGTTCGAGTGAGCCATCCGGCTTCGCTTTCTTGCGAAAGACCCACTTGACCTAAATAGCCTCCCTCCCATGTGGAAGGTTGACTAGCTCGTAAACTCCGTGCTCACAGATGGCGCAAAACTCATTCTCATCGATAGCAAGCCAAGCTTCAACATCCTGTGATGAGAGAGCTTCCCTCAGTGTGCCCGGGTGAGGCGAAATGGGGGGGGGGAACTCTACGTGGCAAGAGCACACACCTTAGTGCTTGGTCTGATGACCACAAGATCAATTGCTATATCACAAGCAATATGAAACTCGCTAGTGACGAGATCGTGTCCAATAGGGCATGCTGGATGTACCTCTGTGTGCTCATTACGGACACTTAGGCCTAGGGCCTTTTTGCCGGGATCACCACTCGCGATGCTGCGAGTGGAGCGCCTGGGTGTGGGACCTGACACTTAGTGGGCTCCGGAGTCCAATGGTCAAAGACGACCTCAAGGCTCACGTGAGTAACCTGGGCTCGANCTGATGACCACAAGATCAATTGCTATATCACAAGCAATATGAAACTCGCTAGTGACGAGATCGTGTCCAATAGGGCATGCTGGATGTACCTCTGTGTGCTCATTACGGACACTTAGGCCTAGGGCCTTTTTGCCGGGATCACCACTCGCGATGCTGCGAGTGGAGCGCCTGGGTGTGGGACCTGACACTTAGTGGGCTCCGGAGTCCAATGGTCAAAGACGACCTCAAGGCTCACGTGAGTAACCTGGGCTCGAGGGGCGCACCTGAGGCTCAAGGGACAGGCACGACCACAGGTGGTGAGGGTTGAGGCAAAGGAGCTGGTGATGCCGTGTGAGGAGATGCGTGTGTGGGAGACATGGTACTGGGTGTGACAACCTGAGCACAAAGGAGGGAGGAGGCTCAAGCAAACTGCATGTAGACCTCAGCGTGCATGGGATCCACCGGACGACACTCCATCCGCGTCGCGTGTTGGCATTAGGCATGTGCACGCCAATGTACACAAGCCGAGAGGACACAACAAAGTACAAGTGAGAGATGTGAGACAAAAAACCAACACGTGGTAGCTCCTAGTGGGTAGAGTCACCACTCGTCGGTGCTCCATCACCTGCTCGGTTTGCTTCAGGGATCTACTAAAGCAGGGAAACAGCCAAGTGTTCATAGTATGTCATACAAGCACATGGTGTAAACTCACAAAACAACTCTCCCCCATGACCCAATGGTATGCATCACCATACACATGCAAAACTGATACAGATGCTCAATAAGGTGCTCACACAACCCACTTTCAGCCTCTGAGGCAAGGGGCGAAGCTCGACAGATTGAATGGCCACATGAACTTTCTACGCAGAAGTGTCTTGGTAAAAAAGCTAGCCTATTGCAAGTCTGTGCCGACCCAAATGAAGGAGATCACCCGTCGCTTTACAAGATCATGCACAAAGTGATGCTCAACAACAATGTGCTTCGTGCATGCATGTAATAATACCAGAGTTATGTGCAATGGCAAGAGCACTCTGGTTTTCACAGCACAGAACAACGCAAGGCAAAGACCGACACAAGACAGAGAATCACACAACTCACAACACAGAGGGTACAGCCATATTGCCTCAGTAACTCATGCCAAGAGAGAAACATACTCAGCCTCAAATGAGCTACATGGGATACTGCCCTGCTTGCCGCTGCGCCACCACATCGCGGTGCCACCCAAGAGAAACACGTAGCCTGTTTGACTATGCCCATCAAGACTCCACACCTAGTCACCATCCGTGTAGCCATCAACTACACCCAAACACTGATGTCAAAAGCAAAGACCACGGACTAGACCACTCGCACTACTACGTGAAGGGATCTTGCCCGAGGACACTATGAGAGTTATGCAAGGAGGTTGACGGCAAAGGCAATGTCGGATCCACTATCTCCAATAGCTGTGCTTGATCATCCACCTTCATAGCATCCCGTCCGTCAAGTATGATGGGGGTGGAGGCTGTGGGAACACCACCAAGAAGGTCAACAAACCACAACCCCACAATGTTCGCATAATGTTCCCGATTCAACAAGAGTGTTTGTCAATGACGATCATGCATGACCTCCATCCTGAGTAATACAATTGTTGGACCAAGACCCTTCATCTTGTAGTCACCCTAAAGGACTGTCTTAGCCTCCTTCACGGCTTCCACATGAGACACAATTAGAAGGTGGTCCACCACGTAGACCAAGATGGCGATGAAGCTCTTAACTCGTTGCTATCCATTTGAGAAAGAGGGACGAGGAATCATCACTTTGCATGTAATGAGCACATGTCAATGTGCCAGTGGTCTCCAAGTTCCAACACCTTGGTGACTGTTTCAAGCCGTATAAGGCCTCGCTCAAGCGCCAATTGTCACTTGTCACCGCCCTCGAATCTAGGTGGTTGGACCATGGAGATCTCTTGATCTAAGGTACCATGGAGGAACGCATTGTTCACATCCATCTGGTGTAGCTCCCTGTCCTGGTGAGCATCAATCCCGAAAAGAGTACAAACAGTGGTCATATGGCCAATGGGTGCGAAGGTCTTAATGAAATATACAACCTCAACCTGTAAGAACCCCTTGGCCGGCAAGCGAGCCTTGTAGCGATCCAGTGTACCATCAGTCTTCACCGTCTTGCAAATCACCCACTTGGCCTGCAAAGTCTTCCACCCAGGCAGGAGGTTCACTCGCTCATAGAAACCGTGCTCATGGATGGCTCTTAACTCATCCTGACAAGCAGTATGCCACAAGTGTACATCATAAGCTGGTTGCCTCCTTCAACGTGTCTCTATCGAGCATCGTCGAGTGAAAGCTCCGGGTGGCTAAGACACACCTCCGGACTTAGTGTGACCACAACAAGGTCTGTTGAGGCATCGCAAGGGACTGGGAGCTCTTGAGAGACCAACAAGTGGCCTACAGGACATGCTGGATGCTCCTTAGTATAGTCTACCTAGACACTGAAATGAAGGGCCTTCGTGCTAGGCTCGCCACTCTCAACACTACGAGACGGGCGTGTAGGTGATGAGTTAGCAATCCACTAAGCCCTAGATGCTAGTGGTCTGAGATGAACAACGAGCTTGTGGGAGTAGCCTGATGCTTGGACGCTCACCTCTGGGTGCGGAGGAGGCTGTTGGACCCTAGTCACAGGGGAAATAGGTGCATGCATGGGAGTATGTGACAGAGGGAACTTACACTTACATGGGATCAGGTGTGCTTGAGGGGACTGGCACTCGTACGGAATCGGTCGTGCCAGAGGGGACCGACATTGGCCGAGGATCAGGTGTGTCAGAGGGGACCAACACTGGTACTAGATGAGGTGTGCTAGAGCGGTCTGGGACCGGCACGGAATCAGGTGTGTCAGAGGGGACCAACACTAGCATGGGATCAGGCGTACCAGAGGGGTCTGACACCGACACGGCATGAGATGTGCCAGAGGGGACTAATGAGGCTACTGGACCCAAAGCCACGATGATAGGATCATCAACAAGCAAAGACACGACTGCAAGTGAGCAGGCCCGGACGGACCTATTCTTAGGACTAGACTCCCCAGCCCGCCATGAGGCCTAACAAGTAGGAACGTGGAAAAAATCAAATGACAGTATGCTCGACAAGTCACGATAGGTGAGAGCCTAAAAAAAGAGAGCATCTCAAGACTTGACAATGCAATTGCAAGCAAAAGCGCTAGGCTTCTGATAGCGGGGAGATGCCAAAGAATGTACACATGCGTCCCCGAGGTGAGAACCCCTCTTTTATTCCTTAGTGAACCAAGCGTAGGCGAGGGACCCCCAACAGGCGGTGATACAAAGATCAACACAATGGTCAAACCACAACTTGTACTCCATGATGCAGACAATGGGACTAGCAATTCCAGAACCACGACATGTTGGAGAACCCCTCAAAGGAAAATGACTTTGGAAGACCGTACTAAGACCGCATAACGCGAACCGCATCCTCCATGGTGCGGTTCCAACGCTCAGACACACCGTTCTCTGTGGTGTAGTACGGGTGGAGAGCTGGTGATAGATACCATGCTCAGCAAAGTAGGCATCCATCTTGCTTAAGAATTTGCCACCACGATGTGAGAAGAACTTGTGCAGGGAGTGACGAGACTGACGCTCGGCCATCACAAGCCATAGGCAGACAGCAAGTATGGCATCACTCTTGTGGCGGAGGCTGTAGACCAACTGCATCCGAGTGAATTCATCGGTCAGGGTGAGAACATGTCGACCCTGATTAGAGAAGGACTTCATTGGGAGAGGACCAAGAAGATCCAAGCGGACCAACTCTAGTGGGTGCAGTGCCCGGGAGGAGGATTCAGGATAAGAGCAGCAATGCATCTCACCTGGGGCGGAAAAAAAATTGGTGTTGGACGGCTTCTTAAAGGAAGAGGCGTCAAGGCCAAGGACTCGCTGAGTTTGAATGAGCTTGGATACAGTGTCCAAGCTCACATGGCGGGGGTGATGATGTAACAAGCGCTAGTGCTCAATGGAGAGTACACTAGTGATAAACACATGCGTAGAAGAGAGGGGGAGGACAAAATAGAGGGAATGCAAGGAGGCACATGATAGAGGTCATCAAGAAAAGAGGCATGAAGCACGATGTCATGTGTGTCAAGAGGAGTCACTCTGGCAGAGGTAGCATAGTGCTCAACAGAGAGACCCATCCTGGTGCATGCATGTACATAGAGTAGCCTGAGCTCAAGAGTCGGGACAAAGAGCACATTGGAAATGTACAAAGGGCCAAACAGACCATCAAACTACACAACCCCAACTCCCTGCATAGGCAATGACTAACTAGACCTTATGCGAATGGACTGAACGGATGCAATGGTACTGAGCACAAGGAAGTCACTACAACGATATGTCATGTGATGAATAGCACCTGGGGCAATGATCTAGGTGCCACTCGGCTCACGACCAGTCGTCGACACCGAGTAACATACCAGCGAACACTCTGGCATTACTAGACGCGTAGCAAAGTACTCAAAACAACGACGAACATTACGGATCTGTGGCTCGTCAAGCCAATTAGTACCGTCAGGTCCATCCTCATTGCAAGTCAACTAAGCTCTACCAGAAGCATCATCAGGGGAAACACAAGTACTAAGACAAGCTGCCTCATGACCACTCACCTTTGACAACACCCTCACACCTCCCTGAGTACGAAGCGCCAGCAACTAAAGAAGCTCCGTGATCGTGCGATCCCAAGGGTCCATATCACTACTGCCGCCTGGTGAGATGGATGAGTCTGCTATAGTCGTGGTCGTGGTACACGCCCTGCCCGTGTGTCACTCGAGGAAATCCGCTCCTTGTACACTGCCTTCATGTAGCGATGAGCGCCTCCACAGTTGCAATGGTGGAAAGAACGCCCACAACTACTACTTGCTGGTTAGTGTTATCACTCGTGCTAACCCTTCCCACATTGCTTCCTCCCCTTCTTTCCCTGTGCAACCAATGGAACGTCCTAAGTGTGGCCACTCGGGGTAGAGGAGGAGGATGACGTAGTTGAGGTGGGACTGGTGAACTTGGACAAGGGTATAAGAGGGGTCGTAGTCACTATTGCAACAAGTGGACTATGCAAGTGGGCAATGGCAGCCTCACCAGCCGATGTAGCCCGGATGAAGAAGCGATGGGCCAAAAGAAGAAACTGTAGTAACTAACAAATTGGAAAGAGCCACACAGTCAAAGCCCATAAATAGCTTCACATGGTCCAGGTGCGCCCCCATCATGATGGTGTTGAGTGCCCTCAATTGCGTCCCGCCACCGATCCCAAGGCGCGTGTGAAGGCGCATTACACCCCTCAAGCAGTCAGCTGCAAGATCTGTGGAACTTTAACGGAGGGAGTAAAACTCATGCAGTCGGACTGCCCTCGTGGCATGGGTCTCAACAGCAAGAATTCTTAGGGCTAACTCCAAGCCACGGTGTGGATCTGCTCCATTTCCCGTCCCGGTCTCACCCAGGAATGGTCGGAAGTCGACCACAATCTCCCATGGTATGACCTAGAGGAGATCGCTCATTGCTCTTGCTGTTGTCTTTACCTGGTGAGCGTCACAGGTCTTGTAGTGGCTATGTTAGTAAGGCCAGACGCCCTCATAATCGGCCCGTACGTGAAACAAGGTCTCCTAGAAATCGAATCCCACGTTGCTATCGTAACGGAGTGGACGTGTCTCAAATTCCTTCAGTCGCCGCTTCTTGGAGAGGGAGACCTTAGGCTCAAGAAATGGTGGACGGGGTATAGAGAGCCCACCAATGAGAGAAACGCCATAAAAAAGTGAACATTGTTGAACAACGTGCCTAAACCTGATGGCAAGAAGTTGGCGGAGTGAGAGGCTACAACCCCAAATGTAGCTCACGGATGCGCTCCTCAAGCACACAAACTTCGTTGTCACATGTGTCATCCTATATCTCCTCCTCATCCTAGGACTCGGCCTGTGATGAGGGTGTTGAGGCCGCGGAAATTTGTAGGGTGTAGGCTCTTGAACGGATGGTGCAGCTGAGTAGATCCCCCTGGTGGCTGTTGTGAGGACCCCAAACGACCTTGTAGTATCTTTGTGATCTCGTGCAACACGTCAGACTACCGCTGCTGCTACCAGCGTTCTCCTTATACGATCAACGAAGCTCGTCAATCATGAGTGACTATGACCATGGACTCATAACGCCCAAAAATGAGGAAGAGGAGGGGTCTCCTAGCCCTTTGCCCCTGTCATGCGGTGGCGGCATTGTAGTGCTCATTATGGATTCAAACATAAAAATGCAACAGATAACGAACCGGCAACGTTTCTTGAGGAGTTGAAGCTTTGAGATGAATTGACGTTTTGACCTCAAAACTGTTGATGTCAGTACAACTGATGATGACATCAACACATCCTACCCTAGCAAAAAAATGCTAGCTCAAAAGCTATTGGCGTAAAACATGCCAACTGCTTATTCTGGGTCATGTAGACTCTGCGTGACCGGTGGGAGTGACATTATTGCCCCCTGATCGCGATTGCGCAAGGGCTACACATGCCTATGCAGTGCTGCACAGGCCTAGGCAATCCTACATAGTTTTTGCGTAGCTAGACAGCAGTGTTGCGCAAGCTCGTTGGTGCTACCATGGCGGGTCTGCTACTGGTGTGGCCACCATAGTTGCTGTTGTGCTATTGTAGCCACAACCGCTACTGTAATGATGCTGCTACTGTTGCTATTGTTGTTGGAGCTGCTACAATGTTGATGTTGTACAATGACCCCTTCTGTTGCTATTACTGTGATGTTGTTGCTTCTCGCGGGCACTGGTGCCGCCGTTGCTGCAAGCTGCTATCCCCGATAAGCGCTACTACTGCTTGCAGCCGCTGGCGCGTGCTGCTTCTCCTCCTCCTCTTTTTCTTTTTATTTTGGTGTATATGCTTGCAGCCAGATACCCCCCTGATCTTTGAATTCAGTTTTAATGTTTTTTTACATGGTCGAATTGGATACGTTTTTTCGTTCAACGAATTGATTGGAACACCCAAAAAAATTACTTTTAGAAATGGTCAAATTCTAGGGTTCACATAGCAATTCTATTTTTGCTTTCCCATAGGTTGCATACCAAAATGGAGGGGCCACAATAAAAACTGTTTGCGTTCAGGTCGGCTCGATAGTGTGCACTGTCGCGGTCAGTCAAATCATGTGATTTTTACTGTTCGAATGTCCAAGTCAGCATTGTCAATGAATGCGTGTGCAAGACGGCCAGTCACCCTTGTATGCGCGTCGCCAAATTTTTGGAGCAACTCGAAGTCAAACCAAGCCGTTTGTCAAATTCAAGGGTTCATTATTCCTCAAATTTGACAAATTAGGAACACATAAATCATTCAAACCCAAAAAATGCATGCTAAATCATTGAACACACAATTAGGAGAATCTCATCCTACAAATTCAAAGATCAGGGGGGTATGGCTGCTATTGCCACCTGGTGCTGCTACTGTTGCTCATCATGGCTACTGGAGCTCTTCTCTATTGCAGCTCCTCTTGCTACAGTTTTGGCGATTGCATGGTGACGTCACTACTGCTAATGTCGATTGCGACGGGTCCTAGGATACACCAACGATGGTGACTCCCATGAGTGTTGCAAGTGTTGTGTCTCTGTGATGCATCTCAGTGAGGGGGCTCTTGCTGCTATGATACCAAGTGAAACTTCTAGGAAGCTTCCACACTTACTGTTGCTGACGTGGGAAAACTATATTGTCACTGGTGCACTAAGAAGCAAGCAGGTGAAAGAAATAACAAGGGTCCGGCTAGGGAGATGCGCAAAGTCTCATAAGCTTCAATAGCTCAGCAATGGAGAGAGGAATGACTACTGAAAAGTACACAACATAAACACATTCAGCAGCACACAGCAAGTGACGCACGCGGTAGTGTCAACTTGTCCTAAAACCAGCCCAAAAATGTTGTTTTGGCCGTAACCCTGCGCACGTGCATCCAAACCCAGGATCGTCTAAGCCTAGAGTTGTAGAATGTCAAGTCAGACCCTGTGACTAGTCACATGTACAGGTGCGGCATCGATAAGTGGACAGACAATGCAAAACATACAAATCGGACTCACAAGCCAGTCCACTAAGAAAAATCTAGCGACTACAGAAAAAAAAATAGAGCATCCTAGCAAGCACCCGGGACGTCGTGGCTACTCTTTGGGAGCTATTGGTGGGTGGAGCCACCACCCGTTGGTGCTCCGGCGCCAGCTGGGTCCACATCAGGGATCTTCACGAGCATGGAGAAGGCCGAGTGGTTACAGTGTGCTGTACAAATAGACGGGGATGATCCACATCACAACAAGCATTGCCCTGTTAGCAGGAGCAGTGCCAAGAAGCTTCCAAGTAGTTTCTTATCACTTACATGTCTTGATGAAAGAACGCACATTCCCCATCTGTGGCATTATAGATCTGTCTATCAGTGCTTTTGTGAATTTGATAGGATCTCTTGTTTTTTTCCATGTTTACCATTGTCCAGTATCTCCATCATCTTGTATTAGAGCATGTGAGAAGCTTCCCTAAGCTTATATGTAGTTCTTATGTTTCATCACCCCAATGATGGCCATATCGGTACCTATCGCTGTTATGTGCTTTTTCCTCTGCAACCATCTAGTAAACACACCACAACAATAGCCAAAGTGTTTCTTTGGGTTCAGATCCCAAGGATGTACAGAATCCACTTTGTGATTGGTTTGCATGCAGGTCACAAACATGCTTACTGCACACTCACAAAGAGAAAGCAGCCCGGAGCAAAAGCAACAGAAATACAAACTAGAGTGGCATCAGCCTAGTTCAAAAGTCACAGTTCCCAGCGTATCTTGAGGAAAACAGCAGCCACAACGTAAGTAACCATAGAAGTAGTGGCAGCTTTCCCCATCTTAACAATAGCAAAACTGGCTATGGAGCTCTTACTTACAGTAGCCAAATCTATTGTGGTATTTCAAACCAACAAAGAAATGAATCCAGGCCACCATAATGACATCAAAAGCTAGCAACCATGAACAAAAGCTTTCCACAACTAGTAGTTAGAGCATGTTTTGCATCCAAGAAACAAGATTAGACGCCAGAAGTTAAGCAACCATAACCAAAATCTAAGCAATAGTAGCATCAACCATAAATAGCATGCAAAGCCAACATATAAGTTGAAATAAACATCCAAGCCACAGCCGTGGTATCCAACCAATAGCACTAGTGGGAAATAGCAACAGCTGAAAGCAAGAGTTATGGCTATTCTTGCCAGTTCAACACACGGTAAAATCTATTAGTGTTACGTGCTCAAAGTCTCTTCTTCCTTGAAATTTACTTCCTCGTGTGCAATTTCAGAACACAAGTTAGTTGGTGAAGTTTACTTAACAATGAGCCACAATGTTCTTGACATGTGCATCTTTGTTTTGCTGAGCTTTATTCTTCCTTGACAATTTACTATAGTGTTCCGTGGTTTCGTGGTCCAAAATGATATTAGGGGTGTAACTTAGGTTCACAATTGATTTTTCATGATATTTCCGTTTCTTAATTACTAAGAAATTACCCTGGGTTGTAAATTGAATTTCGTTTGATAGTTCTCTGTTTTAGAGGGCTTTGCTAGTCTATAGCGACTGGTGCGACTCCGTGCCGTGTGAAAAGTACTAGCCTATCAAGTTCTTGCACGAATCTTGCTTGTCTGCCTTTTTCTGGAGAAAGACAAGAGATAATCTTGATTTTGTGCCACGCTGTCAAGAGTGGATGCCGCACAATGCCGGTTGTTTTTGGTCCGCGTGAATGTTGAGCAGCACTGCTTTGCCTGGACAAATAATTTTTGCGTTTTTGTGAAAAAGCAAAAAGTTTTGAACCCATATCCTAAAAAGGCACATTATACACCAAAAAAAAATCAACAAAGAAGTTACAAAACACTACTGTGTATGGTTCTCTTTGTTTGATGTCGTTGATGTTCAAAATGGATCAGTGTACCAAAGCATTGTTGATTAAAAAAACACATTCAATGACTATGCTGAATGCTTGGGACAAGACGCTCAAGTCATTTGTTCAATCTTGACAATGTCATCGGTGCCCCCCCTACCCTTCCCCCCAGCATCACTTGAGTGCGTGTGGGGAGTCTATGAAGGGGTGTATTATGGAGACGTGGGCATTTGCAGCTACTGTAAATCCAGATAGCCGTTTGCAAAGGATTTTTCTTGGGGTTCATTTCAAACAGATGGGTTCAAGTTTTTTCACACTGGCTACGAGGCCTTGCAGAATCATGGGTCTTCAATGTTTTTGGATTCGCGTGCTCACAACCTTTGTGCAAGTTTAAGCAACCAGAACAAAGCGGTCAGGGTACATTGGGCTGGCCTCTCCCTCTTTGAGAACTTCATGCGAGCATGAATTGATAAGTACATGGGTGACTGCAGCTGAGGCAGACTTTATGTCACACCAAAGGGTGCCGGCGCATGAGGTCTTGCCATAGCCTGAGTCGTCCATGCTAGAGGGTGTGGATACTTACTGGGAAAGGAGAACAACGTCGATGACTGGCCCACTACTGGGCACGTCTGCTGCATGGTGGGTGCCATGGTACTTTGGAGTGACAGACAGGCGTGCCCGTAGTGACCTGCCTGTCCACAGTAGCAGTAGGTCCGGTTTCCTATTGCTTGACCTCGTCCTTGTCCCCAACTATCTTGTATGTCTTGGCTTTCTTTGCCTGCACGACCTCCTCGACCTCCTCCACCAGAGTTATGGTGCAATAGAGGGGGCGTGCCTCCTCCCCGACGTACAAATGCACTTAGTGCTACACCCTCAAGTTTGTGTGCCTCGTAGTCTAGGATGTCTTCATAGTTCTATAACTCCTTGAACACCTCTATTAGGTCAGTATTCTTGATATCGATGACTTTTAGCTTCCGACGGAGGCCATGTCGGACTTCCTTGCATGGTTCTCCAAGGTGCAGAAGGACTAGATCCAGCCACTCTTGGATGGTGCAAGAGGCACCAAGACCAAGGATACACATACAAAGATCCATGGCGGCATCCCAATACTCGGCAACTTGTGCACGTGGCCTAGGGAAAAGGTTGCAAAGCTTGTCACGCATGGCAATGACTAGGGCCATGCCCTGCTCCTCCTTTTGCGTGGTCAGGTACTACCGCACAACGTAGGGTCGGGGCTCTCCACTATGCGGGTTGGTGGGATCCTCCCCTTCTCCTTGAAAGTGGAAATGGGGAATCAAATACTAGTGATCCTCTTGACCAACGTGGACCAGAACATTGAAGGCTCGTAGAAGCATCCACATGTCCATCTC